>VWZO01001808.1:42894-107385 GCA_013396975.1 Bucco capensis | reverse complement strand
TCCCTTCCAACCCAAACCATTCTCTGATTCTCTATCACTCTCATTCTACCCTTGAGCAACCTCCATCAAAATTAACCTGAAAATATCCATGATCATCTGACATCAGTCATGTGGCTTTGAATTTTTTTTAACCATTGCATGGAATATTAGTAACATTTTAATTTTCTTAGTTTATTGTGCTTTTACATATGATGTGTTACTACAATAGTGGTGTTGCTCTCCAGAAATGCACTTTGATTGCAGAACTTCACAATTCATGTGGTACTTAGTTAGAGCAAGTTGTTCAGGGTGACAGGTGTGGCTCCTGTTTTACCTGTACTATGTTTTATCTTTAAGCAATTCAGTATTTAATATGCTATATTATTAAAAGTAAAAAAAATGTGAGAAAACTGTTGCATAACAAAATGCTGAGGCCTTGTTCTGAGCAGCTGTTTTGCTTTCTAGCATGAGCTATAATTATAGTAATAGCAATGATAGATGTTCCTTTTCAGTGTGGTTTGTAGTTGTGTATCCCACTCACTTTTCCAGGGAAAACAAATCCCATTTTTAAGCACCTGAATGCAAATATTCATTTCACATTTTCTCTTTTTTCCCCTTCTTATGGCTCTACAGAAATTTATGATGAAGGTAAGCAAGTTAAACATTTAGTATTATACTTTCTCTGAATTCCTACAACTTAATTCATTCTTTACTTTTAACATCAGCATACAACTTGCCTTCACTAAAACAGCACATACTGAATTTTGTAACAAATTGGGTTTAGAAACCACAGTGTCTAGCTTGGACTGCAGTTGTGGTTTATTTAGATGATGAAAAGCATCAAAGGCAGGCTCCTTTGTTGAAAGAGGACTCTGGGCTGGCTCCTCTAATTCTCAGTTACCCTTCCAGTGAGTGCTATCTCATAAATAGGAACTCTTGAGACAAAGAATAAATGACAAAAGTTGCAGTAAAACATGTGGACACTTTGGAAAGCAGGGGACAGCAGTTTGCTGTGTCCCAGGGATGCTCTTGTGATAGTGTGATGTCTCACGTGGGTGGAGAGGGGAGCCTGTGGGTCACTGGCCCTTCCCCTCCTCAGGCCAGTCAGCATGTTCAGCAGCTCTGCTTCTCAGTGCTTTTATTTATTTTCTTTATGAAGATTAGGACAAGACACGTGGGAACCTGCAAACATTTTGAATCAGTGACATTTGAATAATTAGCTGTGACTTTAGCCAAGATGTGTTGGTTATCCATTTTCTACTTTTTCCTTTTAATTATCAATGTCTATTCCCAATTCATCTTCTAAAATGATTGATTTACTGATTTTCATCCCCTAAGAGTTTTCTGTTCAGTGATGTGCTCTTCCTTCAATATCACTCCCTAAAAGGGAGGAATTCTGGGCTAGATAAACTGTGTTATTTTGAGGACAGAATTTTATGATGTCAGAAGAATTTTTTTAGTGCCTCCTCTGCTGATCCCACTTGGTTATCTGTCTTATTCTTTATGTGGCAGTTTCTTTCTCAAGTGACAAGGATGATTCACATTGCTTGTATCATAGAGCAACAGAAGCAGCTTAGGCACAGTCCTTAACTTGTGAAAAATGTCTCCCTCCTCCAGTTATTTAGCTATAAAATAACCAGGAATATTTTTATTAATTCCTTCTATATCCTATGCAGTGAAAGAGGAGGAATATGGGGGAAGAAGAACCTTTGCTAGGCTAAGGGAAAAATTGTAAATTTTATCTTCTTGGGGAGTTTTTTTCCAGACTGCTCTAAGTGCTTGCAAATAGGAGTTTTTAATAGAATTACTGCCTCAGCCATTAATATAAATGTTTGGTTTACACAGAAGACTGGGAGCAGATGATCAATAATACTTATTTTCACTACTGTATCTGCTTTTCATTGATGTGAAGTTTCCCATTGCTGGAAAGCAGTAAAATAAATGTAATGTTGGAAATACTAATCATGAGGTGTATTTGAAGTGCTTCTGGTTATGTGGCTGTTTATTGTGCCTTCGAGTAGATCAATATTAGCAAAATTGGGATCATTTAGCATGGTTTTTGCAAAAGTGTTTATCATCATTACCAATGATTCCAATCTTTTTAACATAGATATTAAAATATCTCTGTGTTCTCAACTGAATAAGACATGCTCATGATTTTTATTGGCCAGTTGATTTATTCAGGTTAATCTTTTTATATGTATTTATATAAAGCATCTAAATATTACATATATGTAATATATATATACATATATCCATTACATATATATATATATACACATTACACATTGTAATGCAGCTTTTAAAGCAAGCTCTCCTTAGGAAACCTATGGTTTAGCTAAATATTTTTTTCTACTCTTTGTCTTAGCACAACACAAAATAGGAGGTAGTGCTAATCATGTCAATGAAAGAAGTTTTTGTTTCTTTTTTCTTTTCTTTTTGTTTTGGTCACAGTGGCTGTCATTACCTAAGAGTAGGTATCAGAGGAGTCATTAGTCATACTTATCTCTATATCTGAATTTTTGCTTGGTTTTTATTTTAGAACTGTTCAAACAAGGTAACTGTAGGATATTCTGTGTTTAATTATATACTTCAACTTCTATATTTAAACTAAATGTCTAGATTTAGAAATAGGAATTTGTTTTCTCATTCTGTAGCTTTCTAATACTATAATGTTAGAAATAAACTACAGAGCTTCATCAAACTTAGGACTCATGTGGAGAAAATGGTGCTTTCACATTTATATGTGCAAGTGTTTTTATGGAAGTATGAATGTCCTCTGCTTGACGTGGTTGTGTTTCCAGCATACATTGGAACTGTAAGATGGTCATCATTAGTAGCCACTGTTAGCTTTTCCCCTCATCCAGATGTATCACATTGATGTTTAAATATGAGTCAGCAATATTTTTTATTTTAAATGCCTAGTTAGTGTGTTTTGAAATCTCTGTTCCATTATGTTGCAGTTTTAAGCTGCTGTTAGCGTTTTAAGTCTGTGGCAACAATAAATTCAGTAAGCATTGATTTCCCTGTTAGCTTTGGCAACAAAGTGTTAACTTAGGGTTTGTTTCAGAGGCTTGCTTCATTTTAAAGAAGTGTCAGTATTTAGTGCTTGAAAGGACATGGTTTTACTCCAGCATACATATGAAATAGCCTCTAAAAGTCATAGTTGAAAGTTTTAAAGTTATCTTGCAGTATTTGCCTTGGCTATTGCTTCTTTTACTGTACAGCTACTTTCACATGTTAAATATTTTCAGTGCCATGGAAATAGTTGTGTAGGATTCTTTTAGCAAGCCATTCAGAGCAATATTGAGTGCTCCTAAGTCCCATTTAGACTATTTGGCCTAGTGTTTCCTATGGCTAGGTCTGAGGCACAGAGGAAAATACCAGCTTAAGCAGCTAGTTGCAATTAGGCCATAATTTACTGTAAATCATATAGATTGCATTTTTGAAGGATTTACTACTGATGTGTAGTTTATTTTTGTGTTTTTATTATAGCCATGAACACTCTGCTTTCTTAGAATCTAGTCTTTGTACTGTCATTTTCCCTCTAGCATGTGCTACTAACTCCATTCTGCTGTTATGGCTAATTATGGGATGAGGCAGGGAAAAGACATTACATTGTTCTTGAAAACACACTGTGCTATCTTCTGTGATTTTCTAGAGAGTGTGCTTCAGTTCCTGTGTTCTTGTGACACATTTTTAAATTGCTTTCTTGGACTAGAATTGTCTGAATAGCCACGTTCTAAGTGCAATTGTGGTGAGGCTTTCTGAAGCATTACATTTCTGAATAATGATGCTGTTACCAAAACTTTGTCTGTACACACACAAACTATTGATATAAATATCCTGTGTAGTATATGCTTTCATATATTTATCATTCTCTGGTACCTCCCTGAAGCTCATAGATTTTTCCTTTTTCATACATTTGGAGATTGTGTAGACCTTTGAGGAAAAGTTAGCAAAGAGACATCAGCATCTGCTTGCAGTACAGTACACATTGGTCTAAGAAATGTTTTCTTTTGTAGAAATAAGTCTTTTGTTTGAAAAAGAATGGAAAGGTAATGGCTATTTAACTCAAAGTCTCCTTGGATGCCACAGGGCTATTCACTGGTCTGTAAAAATTCTCATTGTGAGGTTCCCAGAAGCACAAATGACTCCAAAAGACTTGTTCAGTGTCACCATGATGCATTTCCTGCAGCTTTCCATGTGCAGCTGCACATGAAGCAATGCAGCCACAGGCACAGTGCTGCTACTGTGTGAATTAATGTCAATAAAATACCTGCTTTAATCTGTCAGATGATTACATGTCTCTGCCTGTGACACTTGTGCACGTACAAAGCTGTACAGGTAGAAAGGGTTTCTTGAGTCATCTATAACATAGCTTACTGCAGGATTCATCTTCACAATAAAATAGAGACATTTTTGTACTGTGTAATTATAAATATTTCATGTTATTCTGCTTCAATTATTTGCACATTTTGCTAGATAGCTTGTAACTTGTGGTTTTTAAGTTCTTGTTGGCATTTTAATCCTATTTCTTTTAAGAAAACACAGAAAATATTTTCCAGTTTTAGCTTATTTTCCTTCTTTATTTTTGCTTAAAGATAGCACTCTTTGCATGAAATTAAGCAACTGAGATCTTAGTAGTCTCTTCTCATTGCCTGTTCTTACAATGCCTTGAACTTGAAAGCTATTTGTATATTTTGAATGCTAATTTCTTCAACTGTAATTGTGTTTGAGGTATTGTAAATTGCCTCTGCCTCAGCAATAGCTTTTGGGCAATGAGCTGACTCCAAATTAATCTTGTTTTCCAGCTGCAGAAATATTGGACTAGAGATGGGCAGTTTATATGATATTTTCACAGGTGGTGTGAATTTTCCCCTATGTGCTTTCAATGTCTATTGACTGTAATGTTTGCCAGTTCTGAAGGCTTTTCAAGTCTTATTCTAAACCCCAATTTCTTGGGAGGATAAAATGAGAAGAGTTTTGCATTCATATAATTGATACTCCTGAATGCTATAGCTTCTGGATAAATTTTAGCTTTTGGATAAATTCTTCTTTGAACATGAATCGATTCTTCTACAGCCTGATTTCATTCAAGGAACACTGCCCAACATAGAAATTACTCTGAAAATTTGAAATTAAAAACATAAAGCAAGTAAGGCTCATGAAAAATAACGTGATTGTGAGAAACCTGCTTGCCTTATAATGCTATTCATATATTGGTGCAAAAATCTGTGGGCATTACAGATTGAATTAGCCACGATTGTTCTTTCCAAAAAGTCTTACTTGCAGTGTCTCCTGAAATATTATTATTTGAATATTACTAGAAGCTTGGTAAAACTTCAGTGGCATGCCTCATCTTGAAATGTTGCATCTTTGCCATAGAAGTCTAATTTTTAGCTTCCCCTCCCCCCCCCCCAACATGGAAAATTTACAGTTCTCTGCAACATTCTGGGTAGGAATGGATTGTTTTGAAAATCAAGGACTCTTTCAGTAAACAATCATGGCCCAGCAACTACTTACTGTGCAGTTTCTGGCATAAAAATAAATGCTGAGTATTTAGTTACGAGATGAGACTTTAAAATAGGAAATTAACTTAGAGGTCTGTATATATTCTGGAAGGCAGACTCCAAATTAGAAGGCATTCATAGTAGCAGCTTTCTTTTCCAGCCTCTCCTGTATTTTTCATCTTTTCACTTTCCCTCCATGTAGATGGCTTGATGAGAATTGCCCCTCAGTAACCTTTAAGAGGAAAATACTTGAAATGTGTTTTGCAACTCTATTTTCTATATAAGAAAAAGCAGACTTGTTTACCTTTTTCTTAATGGACAAAATAATTTTGGTTAAAAAAATTACTTCAATCTTCTTGGGAAAAATGATCTCAAAACCTACTCAGTCATTGTTCACAGAATTGACTGCAATCTTTTCTGAGCTAACCTTTCTCTTATTCAGCTGCAAATGGGCCTTTAACAAAATAGGTGCTAGACAGACAAATCTATATGGCCAAAATAAGAGCAAGATAACTATGATGTTGTTGATCACAGTATTCCTCATCTTTTGTACAACCAGCAATCAAATCTGTATGTTAGTTATCAAATTTATGACTAGTAACACAATGATTTTGATACAAATAGCTGTGAAATGTCCAGCTTTTATCCATATTAATGACTTTGTTGGTCACTGGGCATTTTTGCCCTCTGTTTCTGCAGCTCTCCAAGCAATCTAAAATGTTGGCAAGCACTGTTTGCACAGCAGATTTCCTCTCTTCCCCACTGGGATGACAGCAGACATTCTCCTTTGGCAGAATAGGCCTGACATTAGCAATTGCTTCGTTCTTTCCTTGTGCCTTTGGAAAAAGTGGTAGTAATGGTATTTCAAAGCTAAATCTTCAGGTCTTACTGTCAAGACTGTGTCTGTGACAAAGACCATGACTTTAATTCTTTCTTAATAAAAATTCATGTCATGCCATCTTCCAGAAAGCTTACTGAATGTGCCTCTCTGCAGTTTGTTGAAAGTCAAAATATTCCTTAAGTCTATCAAGATATGATGCTGTCTTCTCAAGAAAGATAAAAGCCAGAAATCCTTGGCAGTTTCTAAAAAGTGCTAAAATTATTATTTTTTAAGTGCTTCCTTTTCAGTACCTATTCCTTTTTTTGACCAAGTAACTCAATGATCAACAAATATTATGGTAATGGGTAAGAAAAAAGGAAGTACAACCAATAAATGAGGAGGAGAAATAAATGTGTGTTGCCACCATAACCATTCACTTAACTTGATCTTCAGCATTGAAATGAAGCTGCCAGAGAGATAACAGTATGACTGCTTCCCATTTATTCTCTAATGGATCTGATGCTCCACTCAAACGGATGGTCAGTCTATGGTGAAAAAAGAAAGAGTATAAATGCTGTGTATAAAAATTAAATTAGGAGTGCTATAGGAAAGAATAATGCTGCTTTGTATTTGTCATTTATAGACTCAAACATATTTATTTATTGATACTGCTTGTAGAGTGTGATGTGCATAATGTTACGTGAGATGTTCTATCAGAGGAATGTGGATTTAGGCTCTTGACAGTGTCTGAGAATCTCTGCTCCTGACCAGAGATGCAGTTAGCTGCAGCTTAGTCTAAGGAATTTATATATCTTCCATAGGAGTTGAAAGGTTGCTCTTGCTTTAACAAGATCTGTTTATTTATCACGAGTGGTTAAACTGATTATAGATAAGTAGAAACTGTAAGGAAAATATTGTGAAAAGTGGTTGTAGTTTCTTGGGATAAAAGTGAATTTGATTACTTCAGTTTTCTTTCATTCAAGGTTTGTGCTACATTTCTCAAGAGTAACATACACTTGGGCATAATTTCTAATTTTTCAGAACCTGCAAATCCCATGGAGATATCTTGAGCATTTACTTAGCTGACCTAACGGATAGAGTTCTGTCTGAGTATTTAAAGATGATGTGGCAAGCAATCTGGAGATTGATGATCTTCAATGTGGCTGATAACATCATTAATACTTAATGGTAAAAGAGGGACAATATTCCAGAAGCCCTCTCTGCATACCTTCTGTGTAGAAGAGTATATAATTTGGAGAGAAAATGGCTATAGACTGATTTAACAATACCTAAGGATGTAGAGGGTATTGTGACACACAGCAAAGCTTCTCTTCTCTAGAGCCTGCCTGCTTTCAGCTCAACAAATAAGGATCCAAGCTTCTAGAATATATTTTATGCCAAATAGATGATGGTACAAAGTACACCCAAGTCACTAGCTTCTATATCTGCCTGTCCAAATTCTACCTTAGATCTGTCCCAAGGACTCGAAAGGTTGGTATATTGAGGCAATCAAAAGCAGAAAACACGTTCATAAAAAGCAACTTACTTAAACTAATCCCTGAATAGCGTTTTATCAGGAAATTGGCTTCTCTATTACAGATTGTCCAGTGATTGATGAGGATTCTTTTTTCTCTTCTTTCTCAAGAGAAGCTGTTTTATTCCAACACAGCAGTATAATGCTTGTGTTTCCCTTTCAGTCTGCACAAGGTGGTGGCCATCGAACTCTACTGTACGGCCATGCAATCCTGCTGCGCCATTCCTACAGTGGCATGGTATGTAACAGGAGCTCCTAGCAACACTCATTCATTTCGTGTCACAGGCATGTTTGAAATCATGTGCTGAGATCTGGAGAATTATTCACATCAAAGGGGCATTTTTATCTGTGGTCATATCTAGGTAAGCGCTAAAACTAAGTCTAGCTCCACAGTGATGAGTTGTCAGTCTGTTTTGAGTTGGTGGTTTCTCATTTCTTTTCCCATAGATGTTGCATATTTCATAAGCTGTGACTGAATCCCACAGCTGGCAACTTGAAATATGTTGGAGACTGAGTGGAAAAGGAAATTCCTTCTTGCACACATTTTGGACAGAAGCCTTTTTTTTTTCAGTTCACTGGTGAATTATATGGGTTCCAAACTCCTTAACTGCAAGTGAGGCTTCATGGAGCTGAAAACCAATGCAAGCAACTCCTTTATTTCTACTCTCCCTATTCCTGTCTCAGTGGAAAGATAACCTCTCAGTCTATCCAGGTTATTTTAGAACATATATTTTTGTCAATTCTCCTTGAGTGTCATTCAGTTTATCAAGCATTTATGTTGATAGTAAGTAGTGGGAATAATTTAAGAACAGTTATTCATGTGTTACTAGGTTGAAGGCTTTTTACATTGTAGTGGGTTTTCAAATGCAAAACAATGCATGCTTGCTTTTTTTTTTTTCATAGTATCTGTGCTGCCTCTCTACATCTCGATCTTCAATGGATAAACTGGCATTTGATGTAGGATTGCAGGAGGACACAACAGGTAAACAGTAGTTCAGAAGACTAGCTAATGAAGAACACTTTCAGTCTAAAAATCAGAATAGAGACCTATACATATAAATAACAAACATTAAGAGTATTTTAAGGACTAAAGACACAAAATTTAGTATTTCTGTATTTTACACATTTGATATCTTTTCTTTACATTTTCTAGAAGATGATGTAATTTCTTTTCTATGAGATATAATCAAGTCTATTGATAGACAAATACAAATTTTTAATTGTAAGTATAATTAAAGCAATGTTCCCAAGTTGTTATTCCTGTAGAAGCCTTCTGCTGAATTTAATTAAAACTTACATTATTTGAAATAAAGCTTTAGAACTGCTGATGACTTGGATTTATTTGTATTTTTAAGACTGATACAGCTTCTTGCAATGCCATAAGTTTGGTGTAGTTGTTTAATTAGAAATATTGTTTGCTTGTGTTTTTAAACCTTGCTCTAGCAAGAATTGGACAA
The DNA here is from genome assembly GCA_013396975.1 of Bucco capensis. Taxonomy (NCBI): domain Eukaryota; kingdom Metazoa; phylum Chordata; class Aves; order Piciformes; family Bucconidae; genus Bucco; species Bucco capensis. The sequence goes on along the minus strand of VWZO01001808.1, from coordinate 98,082 downwards.
TTCCAAGATCAAAGAGACTTTTTCTGACAAGCATGCTTTTCATTCAAGAAGTATATCTGAATGCAAGGTTCATCATGGGAATGGAATCTGTGACTTTAACACTCACCAATATTCTGGGGAATTTAGAGACACTAGCAGTCAGTAGAAGAACAGAACTGAATTTGCATTTATGAGACCTTTCAAATATTATTTTAAGCAATACTGTAGGTGCTTAATTTTAGTGCTCTTACTGATGGGTTTCTCCATTTCATTGTCCTAATTCTTGGCAGAATATTCTTCAGTGTCTTTCCCAGACCCTGGAACAGGAACAGGTGACAGGGAAGCAGCCTGGACCAGGTTGCCTAGAGAACAGAGAGCTACCTCCTTGCTCAGTTTGGGATTCACTGTTCTGCTGTCCTCTGCATATATATTATTATTTCTAGCTGAGTTTCTGACAAGCTGGTGTAATAATATTAGTTATTGAAAACACAAGGACACTTGATTCACCCAACTAAAAGTTGGGTCAGAACTTCAGGACTGAGATAAATGTGAAAGCAAAGACAATAGTGTTTGTCATTCCCCTTCTGATTTCTTTGCTGTTCCTCAATGATCCAGGTGAGGCATGCTGGTGGACCATCCATCCTGCTTCCAAGCAGCGATCGGAAGGAGAAAAAGTGCGTGTTGGAGATGATCTGATTTTAGTCAGTGTCTCTTCAGAAAGATATTTGGTAAGTTCTGTAAGAATGTCTGTGCAGTGCTAACTCTACACGAAAAACAGTTACTCAAAATGTTATGCTAAAGTCTGGTTTACATGTTTTACCTTCACAGAAGTATAGGTTATGGTGCTTAAACTGAAATTTGATAACATTTTGCAAACTAACACACTGAAGGTCTGGAAAGAGTGACATTGATATGTGACTTATCTAATTTATGTTCACTTCAATAGTGGAATAGAAGTTGAAAAATATACTAATAAAGAAAAAAAAGAAAAACATACATCTAAAAAAGTCTGTCCAAATTACATCACTGAGATGTTTAGAGTGTGCAGAGGTTAAGAGCACTATTATGGATGAATTAAACTTTATACCAACATTCTGGAATATTTGACTTAAGTCCATAGCATTCTGTGGGCATTGAATGGATGCAAATTGCACCAGGGGAGGTTCAGGTTAGATATTAGGAAGGATTTCTTTCCTGAAAGGGTTGTCAGCCATTGGAACAGGCTGCCCTGTTGCACCGGGGAGCATTGTTTAGCAGGTTGCTAGGGCTGGGACAAAGGCTGCACTGATGAGCTTCAGGGGCTCTTCCAGCTGCAACTGTGCTAGGATTCTGTGATTCTATAAGCTCCATATTTTCTTTGAATTATGTGCAGTGTAATATATACAGCTACTGACATGTAATGACTTTAATTAAAATAATTAATAGTTAAAATAATTGAAATATTCCATCCAAAAAAGATTTTGGGACAGTTGACTTCATATTTTTGTCCTGAAGAGTCACCTTTTTAATGGCAGTGTACAAGTGCTTAACTGATAGGAAGATTAGTGTTAAAATAGTAAGCTAAATGTTCAGAGATGTGGATTTTGGTGATTTGTTGCCTCACAGTCCCTAGGCTCTGATGCTCATTATCCCTACTGATACAATGGGATTTTGGATGCTTATTTTTCTCTGTAGAATTTCTGAGGAAAAGCAGTTACATAAGTGTTTGTGGCATTATATAAGACACAAGCTATGCTAGTGCCAGATCCTTCAGAGTGGAAACTTGGCTCTGCTGAACCCTGTTAGCATAGACAATAAAGATGTTCTGCTATAAATATTGCCACTATTTACATTGACAGATGTAGTATTTCCAGCATATTTCTCTATCTTGTATGTCTTGTACATCTGCACTGAGCTTTGCCTATGCCTGTTGTTAATTATATATCATGATTTCTTTCAAAATCGCCAATTTTCAATAGCTTAGAAATTTAATTGTAATTTCTTTCACATTCATGAAGTTTCTGGATAACTTAGTCCTTTAAATATAATTCAAGAAAAATTCCTTAGACATGAAGTTGAAATACAAAATGCATAAATGAAGATAAAAATGAAAATTAGTATCAATTAAGCCAGTGTTATTGTGGCTATGAAGACAGGAAAGAGGAAAAAAACCCTCCAGCTTTCAATATAATGCAGCAGTTTCTGCACTGTGCTGGATGTGTAGTTACTGCCTTGCTGTCCTGTAATGCTGAGCTAGCTGCACATGTGTTATGCAAATCTGTCACAAGCCTTTTTATTAAATAATGGACACCAAAAGGATTTATCTTCTTTCCTTGAAGATTTTTATCCTGGTTATCATTTGTCCTGGACAGGAGGACAGGTGCCTCAGTGTTAGAAAGGCATTCCCTCTGCATCCTCTTGCGTCAAATACGATTCACAAATCCATCATATATTTTGCATTGAAAAATAGGAATACAGGTTTTACTTAAAAATGATTTGAATCTGCATAAACAAGCCTCACATTAGTGGAACCAAAGGAGTGTTGTGCTGCATTGTTACACTGATCATGGTGCAGTTCCCACACAATCTTTACGCCTTGGAAATGTTATTGTGGAGGCTGGCAGATATTCCTGATAATTAATGTTGTCAAGCTGCTCAGCCTTATAAAATCCTGCTTCCAAGTGCTTAGAATCAAGTGCTCATAATGTAAAAAATTACTTCTTAGAAATAGTAGCATCTGTTTCTGGATTTTTTTTTTTTTTTAAGTAGTCTGAGATGATTTATTTTCAGTTCATTCAGGAGAGGTCAGATGTCACTGAAGGAAAAAAAAACCTACATTGAAAATGTTCATCATCCCACAGTTTATAAGAAACACAGAAAATTAAAAAGAGTATTCTTGATATCAGTAGCGTGCTTTTTGCTAACTCTTAAAAAAATAGAAAAAAAAAAAAAGGTAACAAACCTCTGCTTGCTTAAACTTAACAAAGAAAGATTCTCCTGAAACAAGCCAGCTTGGTCATGCCCAGGGAAGATCTTTGGAATTTTCTTCTAATGATTAAAAATATGCTGACAGTGTCTATTTTGCATAATTTAGACCTCTGGCAAACACCTAATGTGTGCTAATGACCTCTTGAAACTGTCTCTAGAGGCAGTAACTAAATCCACTCCACCCTGGTGGCACCAGAAGGGCCTGGGGATGGGTGGCTCAAGGCAGGCATAGCTCAGAACTCAGTGTTCTGTGTGCCCACAGTCATCTGCTGTCAGGTAAGACATGTGGAGGAGGAAGCTATGAGGAAGAAGAAGGAACAAATGACAGGTGCTATAGCAGGGACAGGAGCCTGGGACTGAAGTGGGAAGCAGGGAAAACTGAGTGGGACTTGACGACTGGCTGAAAAGATTGGCACCTGAAGGCAGTGAGATAGTAAGACAAGTCATCCAGGACAAGGACATTAAATCTGTATATAATGCAGTCTACAGTGGAACTAAACAGGTCCTTGTCACCTCAGCTTGGGCATCCTAGAGTAATTAAAATTTCTTGGTGTAATCTATCTACCTCCATTCCCCAGTGGAAAATGGACTATAATGCTACTCCTTTGGGGTTTTGAGAAAATGAATTCATAAATTGTTGTGCTTTGTGAAATGCTGTAATGGTTGGTAGCAAGAGAAAAGCCTATAAGGAATTTTCTTTTCAAAGCTTTGAAGAACTGACTATACTGAATAAAGCATGAGGGTGCAGACTGAAGATAGAGGAGAAAACATAGCACTGAGCAGCTGTTCATGAAGTGAGCTCCTTTATCCTGCAAATACAATGATACCCGATTTGTGGGGAAAAAATGCCCAGGATCATGCTGTTGAAGACAGTTATGTGATGCCTTCACCAGAAGCCATTCTTCTTCCTAGGCTCCTTTGTTTGACATTTCCTAACTTTTGATACTTGCTTCTGTAAAACTAATATTTTGCAAATGAACGTCTTGTGTCTAATCATACTAAATGATAATCATTTGGAAGCACAGTAGTTGATGTGCTTCAGGCTTTTCATGGTTATAGTGCAGAAGGAAAGCTAATATATAAAGAGAGGGAATGCAGACTAACTCTATCTACCCCTCTGTGGGATCCTTACCTTTTCCTATAATGCATCTGTGATTACCTTCCCTCAGCTATGTGGTGGTGGACTAGGTGATTCTTGATGCCTGAGATGAGTAATTTCTGTGTATCTGTGGGTTTTAGCTGCTACTCTCCCTTTGCTGATGGTACATTTATGCTGAGTGGAGGGACTGGAATTGGTTAGTATAGTTCTGGCAATTTTCTTTATCAATGGAAAAATTCTCTTTGCTTGTAAATTTGCTGGCCAGCTGTTTAAAACACTTCAGAGAAATGCAAACACACCAGGATTTTGTAGGGCTTTAAAGCCATCTAAAGTTTCCTTTGCTTTGTCTAAAACTTAGATGGTATTTTTGTTCTGCAGTGTAAGTTTACCCATATTGCCACTTTTAGACATAGACACAAAACCCCCTAATGATATATAAAGTTAATATAGAAGCAGTTATTACTTCTAGTTCTTTCCAGTATCTCCCTTCCTTCTGACTGAATATTTTCATTTCTTTTGACAACATCAATGTAATACTCAGAGTTACAGAATGCTTTTTCACTGACTCAGGTAATGTGTTTTAATAGAAATGACACTTGGTAAGAAGGAAGGTAACAAGTGGTTATCTTTTGCTTCTAGAGACAGTTCATATAGTTTAACCTTTGGACTTTTTCTGAAGTTTACAAATCCAGTGTTTTTGGATGCAAAATGTCTTTCCCTTCCTAATTTGAAAAAAAGGCAGTATTGGTTTGGTGTTGTTTTGTGGGTTTTTTTTTTGTTTGCTTGGGTTTTTTGGTTTGTTTTATTTTGTTTGAGGTTTTTTGTTGCTGTTGTTTTGTTTGGATTGTTGTTTTGTTTTTTTCCTTTTGTTATAGATACAAGTATGTGCATTTTGACTCGTCTCAGACTAAGAAAACCAGAAAAGCATATGAACTGTTTCCACTCTGATGCATGCATTCTCACTTTGTATACATATTGTGGAAGGGATGTCTGCTCAAGACTTGGAACATCCTAGATTCTTGGGTCATTGAGGATAGGTGCCCAAATAGTTTGAAATTGCCTCTCTGTCCTGATCATTGTAGTAGTTTTAAGACAGTTAGAAATATCAGGGGCTGTCAGTCTTTGTGTACAGAAGAGAAATAGATTGAATTGAATCATGTCTGTAACCTCCATTTCTGCACTAGTTAGGACTAACTTTTGAAGCAGTGTGCTTGATGCTCTTACTGTGTGCAGTAATTGAGCATTCTGGGAAGTACTCAAAATGTACCAGAAAATAAACACTACTTTTTTCTTTTGCAATTCTTGCTATTTGGAGTGGCCTAAGATTGAAGGCAGAGACATCATAATGTGAAGTTCAGAGAGAACTAGATACTGCTAGGTGAGCTGTCAAGATTGATGCACCTTAGGCAAGAGGAAACCTGAAGCAAAAGTTTTCCTTTCTTTATGCTTTTGTCTTTGCACACATGCATGTTTTGGAGAGCAGAAACTGAGATGCAGACTGACTGTGAAATTTAATGATTTAGTTATTCAGAGCTATTTGCTGCTGCAATCACTACTGGAGAGTTGTTGTGGAAGGCTCTGGTGAGCTTGAATACACTGTTCTTCTTGAAAACCTGGGAACAGAGATGGGATTGTATTCCTTTTCTGCAGAGTATTACAGTTTATAACATAATGGGAAATTCAGTTGGGAAACCTATAGTATTAAATGTTACAGTATTAAGGCCCACATGGCAGGAATGGGGCAGGAGGTGTCCTGGGAATTGTAATCTCTCAGCCTGGTCTGCCATTGACTAAGTTAAGTGTTGTAAGTGGTGATTTGTTCCTTGAATGTCCTCCATTATATGTGCCAAAATGTGGCTTTTGTGAGAGCTTTAGTTTGTACATCATTAGCTGTTTTGTGAGCCCTTTCATGAGCTGATGCACTACTTTTTGTACTGCTGTAGAGCTAGATGATGTGAAGACAGAAGAACTCGGCACATGTGGAAAAAAAATACCCTCTTCTGAGCTCTGTTGTCATTTTGGTCTTCTGCATTGTTAATCATTTTACCCAGAAAGTGTTAAATACTGATTACAACATACTGAAAGAGACCAATACTACTCTATAAACACACTGTCCAGTAGTTTAAAATAAAGTTTTGATAAAGTGTCTAAATGGTAAATGTTAGTGCAGTTGAAAAATTATTATGTGGTAGGATAAAGAGTATACTTCAAAGCAGCTGCTTATTTATAGTGCTTACTTCTTTGATCTTTGATAAGATCATGTTGTTTGGCATGGATGCAATACTATATATGCCTTGAGATTAGAATTTCTGAAGCAATAATGTCACTGAATTAGTTGGAACACACATGTAGCCTTGAAGAATTCTGGGAAGAGAAAGCATGTATGGCCATCAGTGTAAACACCTGCAACACTGGCAGAAAACAGGGAGCAATACAGGAAAAGAAGAGCATCCATTGAATGCTCAAGGAAGTGAGCCTTGCAGGGAAAAGCATTGCAGATTTGCTTGAATCATGAAAACTTCATGCAAGAACATAATTTGGGAACTCCCTTAAGTGCCTTACAAAGTCAATTACTTGATTCCTTGATTTCTTTGATCTGAGGGCAGCTTCTGGAAGCCAGTGTACCACAAGAAATAATGAAGTGGTGAGTTCCATTTGAAATACAGATGAATATCACAGCCCAGTTTTCAAACTCTGTGGAAAATCTCATTGCATATAGAAGAACTCCAGTGTAAGAAGCCCACAATATTTAATAAACAGGTTGTCAGAGTGTTTGCTGCAGTCCGTTCTGCCATTTGTGTATGTCCCTTCGAGGCAAATATAGAATCATAGACTTGTCAGGGTTGGAAGGGACCTTAAAGATCATCTAGTTCCAACCCCCCTGCTATGGGCAGGGACACCTCCCACTAGATGAGCTTGCTCAGAGCCCCATCTGACCTTAAAAACATCCACGGATGGGGAGGTTTGCTGCTGTTATTCTGGCTTTATGGCTAATGTCCCTGCAGGAGTACCCAAGTCTCACTGTGTTTATTTATACAGTCAGTAGGAATAATTTTTGCGTGAAAGAAACCGAAGAACGTTTGATACTATTACTGCATACTGTACTGGGATTTTTAATGAACCCCAACTAAAAGGCTGTCTCTTTGCTGTTTTTAGCATCTCTCTTACGGCAATGGTAGCTTACACGTTGATGCAGCCTTCCAGCAGACACTCTGGAGTGTAGCACCAATCAGCTCAGGAAGTGAAGTTGCTCAAGGTAAGATTGACTCAACTTTACTTATTGAAAGAATGATTGTAAATGAAATAGCTAAAAATCAGATTATTCCGTAAAGTCTTGGAGTGGGTTTCTCTTATGTAAACCTTCAATCCAATAAATACATTCACAAATACTCTGAAAACAGAGGGAGAGTAACACTGAAAGTGACACTGATAGTTTTCTACTTAATTTTTTGTAAGTACTGAACAGCTCATTCAAATCTTATTTTGCTAAAGGTATGATAACATTCGTAACATATATTTTTTTAAATGACTTTTGATCCTGCTTTAAAATAGGATCTCAGATTATTCTGATGTATCCAGTCATGGTTACATGTTCCTGAGACTGAGTGAAAAATGAGCAAGAGGACTGAAAGCAGGATATGAAATCCTGGGAGTTTAGATCAGGAATAGTTTTGTGGGAAGCATGTGACAGGGAAGAAAAAAGAGCAGGGGAAAGACAGAAAGAGACAGGCTAGAAAAAATGTATCACTTTATTTAGGAGTAAGGAAAGGGTTTTTTAATGCAACTTTTGAATGAAAGGACAAGAATCTCTGAATTTATGCCATACTGGTTTCACAGAGAAGAAAAATATGGTCTGAAAAGTCTGTCATGGTGTAAAGCCTAATGATTTCTAGTATCTTACAGCCTAATTCTTTTAAGTAGGTATTGTAACAGAACCTTTAGAAGGTTAAAGCTGCAGATACTTCTCTTTTTACTCCTGGGGATTTTTGGGTACTGTTTTTTGAAAAGACAATAGAGTGAAATTTCACATGATATGTTTTTATCGGGCATATAAAACAGGAACAGGAAAGTAAAACTATTTTTGTTAGTATCTGCAAAATGCTTTGTCATTTCCATAAACAAAGTAATAGTATATAGGAATAACTACATTACAATAGCATCTGTTAATCAAAACTTCCCATTAGAAATAGATTGAGTGAAATGCTTCAGTTAAATGAAATTACTTTGAAGTGAAAATAATGGATAAATAGTCTATAAAATGAACTAGGATATTGGAGGTAGTTAAAATAAAATTATTTCTTTTACATGCATTTCTGAAAAACTGGCTTTTGCAGAAGTCAGTTTATTGTTTGAGTCAAAACAAAGATTTAGAGTCTGATCAAGTAATTCTGCAGATTTTGTACTGTGAAGTGGATGGAGGGGGAACAAAAGTGGATGAGGAACAAAATACAAAAGCTAATCAGGACAGAGCATCTCCAGAATCATATAGACACAGGTCCAGGTAAAAATTGTTCTGTGTAAGTGTTGTTACCTTGACATACCTGTCTGTGTCAAAATCAAGAATTTAAACATAAATACTAATCTTGTTTTGATTTCAAAGTTTTAAAAAATATGACCTGAAATGTTCCCTGATAGATACTCAGTAAACAAGATTTTCTGTATCTTAAAAATAAACCTTTGAGATGTGTATGGTGTGACTGTTGGATATTCATCACCACTTCCCAGTACAGATCTCTCTTACCACACAGCAGTACTTGTCAATAGAGACATAGCTTCAAAATATTATTCCAATAGTATTTTTTTTATATTTTTGTTACAATACAAACCCCAAGGAATTATATTACAACATCCTGCTTAAATGTGTGATTTGGTATTAACCACTTCCAGCAAGAAGGGATGATGAGTTTAGGAAACATGCTTACATTTAGGATGTCAGACTGAAAAAATACCTTTGAATTGTGCTTAAAATCTGCTAAATCTTACTATTCTTCAGTTACTAGATTATAACATTAGATTGTAACATAAAATTGTATTTTTTTTCAATGTCACATCACTTATACAAAAAGATTTATGAAAACGCATCTCCTTTGTTAATAACTTTACTGATCAGAATGATGATTCTTAATTCCAGCTTCTGGCTGAAAATTGTAGCTCTTTAAACATTGCTCTGTGTCTGCTCTGTGCCTTCATTTGTGATCACATTATCTGTACACTGTGGAGCCAAGGCTTTGCCTTTCAACCTCCTTTTGGAGCCCAAATAAATCTTGAGTGTAGGCCCAGGATGTTAAATCAAACAGAGCTTAGGGTGCATCATCCCAGAAGTTTTTTTCCACAGAAAACTTCCAAAGACACTAAAAAGGATTTTTTAAAATTACTAACTAACTCTTTATTTTGTTAGTATATAAACTGGAATCCTTAACTAAAATCAAACCCAAAACTGGAATCCTTAACTAAAATCAAACCCAAAAGTGAACAGGTCAAATGGAAGAGAATAGTCTCCCGCTTTTTCTGTTGTAATCTGGGAAAGAAGTACTTGGTTCCTTGTTCCTTCAAGTCTTTTTCTGAGTTGTACTAACTCTGTAGAATCCTCTGGCTGTGTCTTGCTCCTGATCCACACTTCCCTGCTTGTTGGCTCAGAGGTTTTCTCCCTTGGCAGTGTTCAGCTGGCTCCCCAAGCTGTGAGAGAGCTTCCCCTTCTTCCGACTCTCTTTTTAAAGCAACAGAAAATACCAACAGAAAAAAATGAAATCAAACTGATAGGGTTTATTACAGTTTGAACTCTAGTTTGACATCCTGTTGCATTCAGACAAATGCCCTTGATTTTCTTCCTTTATTCAAGGATATCTGATAGGAGGAGACGTTCTGAGGTTATTGCATGGTCACATTGACGAGTGTTTGACAGTCCCTTCGGGTGAACATGGAGAAGAACAAAGAAGGTAGGTTTCCAGCTTATAATGGAATAATAATGAATGTTGCTGAATCAATATTAAGTGTCACTCATAGTGCATACTTTTGAAGGATATTTTGTGAGGTATTTTACACAAGAGGGAATATTGTCGAGATGAACTTTAAACGGAAGCCTCTTGCATTCTCGTTCCAATATTGTTCAAGTCTGATTTCACTTACCAGGTGTAAAAGCAATAGTGATTTTTAATAAAATATTGTCAATTTTACTGACTTAGAACCCATAGGAATGAAATGTGTTGATTTCTGTACTGCTGTGTTTTTCTGTAATCAAAAAAATTCCTCATCACATGGTATGTTAAGATTACTGCCCAGTCCTTTGAGGCCACTAATCTGGGTGTTGATTTCAGGTGTACCTGCCATGATAGTCTAGAACTTAATTTATGGTTACTTTTGATGACTAAAGAAATCCTAGAACTGAAGTAGAGAAGTGACGACAGCTTGCTATGTGTCTGTCATTTAAATCATAAATCCAAGCAATTAGAAGACTGGCACTGAAAGTAGCATGTCTCAGTGAAGTGATTAAAACAGCACGCAAGCCTTGAATAGTAATGATTGTGCTTTTGTAAATCAATTTGAAATATTCTGTAGTGCTTTTTAGTGTTTGATTTTTCAAATTAAAAACAGAATAGCCTTGACTGTCATTGAAGGGAGTGGAGCAAGTTTTAACTTGAACTGTGACTTCTTCATTTGTGTATAAGCCAGGTACCATCTTATTATGTTGTTTATGCCATATTTATGGCACTGTGATTCATTCCAAATTACTGAGTTTTACACCATTATTTCCTTGGTATGGAACATAGGATATGCAGGTTCTTGAATCAGGAAAACTTCACCAGTATCAAAACACTGTCATTTAATATAATTTATTTTAACCTCATTCAATGCCCATTTGTAGTCAGTGAATTTGACTGTAATGATTGCTCAACAATACTTTAATAAGAATATGAATTCAATAATGATTCTCCAGGGTTTTGATACCTGGTAGTGTGTTTTAAACATGTCTAATTAATTCATTATTATAATAGGAGGTGAGAGATTCAGATGGCAGGCTCTCTTTCTGATGGTTGCTGTTGCTGTGCCTCTGCATCACATCTCAGATACCAAGAGAATGGTGCTCGTAGCAAGCTGTCCATATGAAGAGGAGTTAAATAGATGAATGGCATAGGAAAAGAATGATGTTTTACACTTAACTGACAGTTATACATCAGACAAAATGACTCCATTTCACCAAATAATTAAGTAAATTAAGGTTTATAGTAAAGGTGAGCTGGAAGTTCACCTTTCACAGATTCTGAATTGCGTGTAGATTTTTCCATTTGAGATCAAAGTAGGTAATATCTTTACTCCATAAATGTAGACTATGCAAATAAGGTGTTTTGGAAAGAATAGAAAAGACCTGCCAGGAATCAGTGTTATAGAATAACTCCAAAGGTATGAGGTTTCCCTAGCTTTCTAGAGGAAAACTCACTTATTGTAGATGTTGTCCTTTTCACAGAATCCCAGAGTGTTAGGGGTTGGAAGGGACCTCTGGTTCACCTCCCCTGCCAGAGCAGTGTCACCTAGAGCATGCTACAAATGGTGCACATGCTGGCATCCAGGTGGGCTTTGAATGTCTCCAGAGAGGGAGACTCAAACACCTCTCTGGGAAGTCTGTTCCAGTGCTCTACCACCCTCAAAGTTCCTCCTTATGCTTAGGTGGAACTTCTGTGTTCAAGTTTGTGCCTGTTATGTCTAGTCCTGTCACTGGGAACCACTGAACAAAGACCAGCCCTATCCTCCTGACACCCACCCTTTAAGATCCCCCCCTCAATCTTCTCTTCACCAGGCTAAACAGACCCAGCCTTTCCTCATAAGAGAGATGTTCAATTCCCCTAATCATTTTTGTAGCTCTCTTATTTGCACTTTCCTCATGCATTTACATTATTTAGAATTTCACAATGATTTTCTGTAATTTGCAGGTTTTCTCTGCTGTTTGGCAAGTAATATGCACCTTATGCTTTGAAACTTGATTTTTGCCCCCCCTCCTATCAGTGTTAGTCTGTAGTAACTCTTTGATAGAGAATTTTTGTGGGTTACTCACACGTCATTTAAAGTGACATTTCATTTGACCTAGTAATATCAGTATCTTCTATAGCTTACCAGTGTCAGTTTCAGGAAGGATTAAAATGTTACGAATCATACTTCCTTTCCTATACTGAACTGTTGTCAAGAGTACCTAAAAATAAATGAGGTACATCCTATAAGTAGCATTTTTATATAGAGGAAGTACTAAGGAAGATGATTTGATCAATCTCAGAGAAGTTTACTACATTTTATCTTAATGGAAGGAGTTAAAAATGAACTTTGGATTTCTCCGACAGAATAAAGAAGTAGGAGATGGTCGCAGAACCAAAATTGGAGCTAAATCCTGAATAGAGTGTCTGAAAGGAAAGGCAGCTGAGTGCAAGATTATTTAGTGTTTGCATTTTACTCTATTCAATAAAAATAAAAATAAGACTGACTTTCAATTTCATTCCCTTCTGTGGAAGAGATACGAGAGACTTACTAATACCTGGTAGCTACTCCTAGCACCACAAGCATTGCCACAAATGACTAAGATAATACCTTGAGAAAATCCTGGATATAAAATGAAGGGGAGGATTTCATAGATGTTTATATATGCACCTGTAACTTCTTTTTGGAGCACAGAGTGTGTGCCAGAGCTTCTGTTTATGTGTGGGTCTTGAATATTCCTTGAGTGCTTCTGTAATTGTAGTGAGGAATATTGGCTTTGTATTTTTGCTCAGTTTTCCCCTGTATCATTTGATTTCACTCTTTTGCAGCATCTGGGAGCATTTATTTCCTTAATACTTCTTGGCATATTCTAAGATGAATTTTAGCATATCTGTAGTTTCATTGTTGTCAACAGTACTGAGCAGTATATTCTAACTCACTATTTCTTTTGGTTTTGAATCATCTCTTTCAATGCTGGACTTCACTTTGTAGTAAGCATTCAGTCTGTCTGTATTGTATCTGCAGAAGGACTTAGTACAGTGCTTAGTACTCACCACATTTGTCAGTGTTTACTTTGAAGACAAGCCAGACAAGGACTTTTGGTAACCAGAAATTTAAACTATTTTGTGCATCCAAAATAGGTCACTCCTCTGTGTGTAGAATAATGGAGCAAAACAAAATCCCAACTTTTTTTAGATCCAATTGACTGTTTCTTAGAAGCACTTAGATTTCTGGATGTGCAGGAACTAGAGAGGTCAAACAGCAAGCTCTTAACAACTGAGATGTGCAAAGAATGTATCAGCTTGCTTGTGCAACCAAGATGCTAGGATATGAAAATACAGTACAAAATAAGTTTATTCAAAGTAATAAGATACATTATTATTTTAATAGTATAAGCTCTGAGAAAACGTCAAGCTTTCTTATGAGATGTATAGTGATCACAGATTATCATCATCATCATCACTTGATCTTTGGGGTTTTTTGTTAGAAGCTAGAAATAGGTAATTATCAAGCTATTGTCTTTTATTTTCCTCCTGGATTCTCTATGTGTAAAAGACTGAGAAAGATGTTTAAGCAAACTCTGTACAAATCTTGTTATGAATATCACAATAATGCATGCCAAAGACAATGAGACTAAAATTGGAGTAACTGAAGCTGAAGGTTTAGTGGATAAGAGCTGGTTTTGAATCTGCTAACCTTTGAATCTGACAGTTGCAATAGTTGTTTTGGTAGTCTGAAAAGGTGAGATGCAGTTAAATGAACAAAAATGATGCATTCTTGCAAGAGAGCTCAGTGTTTAGTGTGTGTGTGTGCTTGGTTTTCAGGACTGTCCATTATGAAGGTGGTGCTGTGTCAATCCATGCTCGCTCCCTTTGGCGACTAGAGACCCTAAGAGTTGCGTAAGTAAAATCTCTCTTGGAAAAAGAACTCTGTTTGGCACGACACTTCTTTTATAGCACAAGTGTTCCTATAAAATCAGATTGATAACTATCAAACCAGACTGAAATACCAAAATCATCTTCAAAAAGTGCCCTATGTCACTTTAATAAAAATTGAAACGGCACAGTCTGACAATCNCCATACAAGAATGATTTTAGAGGAGATAACCATTTTCTTGCTGATAATACAACATTTAGAATGTTATCCTTTTGCCGACAAGTTGGCAATAGAATGTGCTTTAAAATATTTTTGCCAGTGGTTAAAAATCTCTGTTTTGTCTTAAAAAACCCATCCATTTCCTATGAACTTCCTTAGGTGGAGTGGCAGCCACATTAGATGGGGACAGCCATTCAGACTAAGACATATAACAACGGGGAAATATTTGAGTCTCCTGGATGACAACAGTCTTCTTCTTACAGACAAAGAGAAAGCGGATGTCAAGTCTACGGCATTCTGCCTTCGGTCTTCCAAGGTATGGAATCAGGGTAGCATTAATAGAACTAGGAGTAATTCCTAGTGAGCAAGCTTGAGATATTTCCTATTGCATGAATTACCAGAGCCTTCTACATTTTCACTGATTTAAAAAACCCCCCAAAATCAGTATAATTCATACCTAGAAAGCTTCTTTTATTGTACTTGCTTTGAGTATCACTCAGCTCAATAGCTGTTTGTGGATTGATTGTTTGTTGGGTTTTTTTTTTTACTGCTTGTCCTTTTCTGAACAGTTTCCTCATTTCTTATTTGCTTTCCTGTGAAACTTCCCTGGTACTTCACTGCTTAGATCAGTTGTCTGGCATAGGGAAAATTTATAGTATTATGAGTTATTTAAATTAAATTGGAAAATCATGATTTCTTTCATCAGCTACTTCACTGTAGTATAATTTAAAGTTACTGTAGTTGAATTTTTCATTTGACATCTTCAATAAGCATTTCAAGTTTAGAACAACAGTACTTAATACAGTGGGTAAACAGTTTAAAATTTCTGTTGATTTTTCATATTTTTGACCTGCAGCATGATATTGCTGGGGATTTTCCAAAAATGAGGTTATTCTTTTAAAAATTTTACTTCTACAGTATCTAGTAATAATAATATAATTATTCAATACCTTGCTTGGGAAGATAAGAAATTAATACATACCTGAAAGCAGGTATATAGACTTTTTAATCTGATAACAAAGGCTTTAGTTCAAGTGATTTTTTTGAGACCCAGGCAATGTAATATTTTTCTAAAAATAAGTTAGAAAAGCTTTAGAAATACTTAAATATTTTAGAAAAATGCAGTGCAACTATGTGGGGGATTTATTGGTGCTGTTACTGTAGATCTCATCAGTTACTCTTCTTCAAAGCAAGAGGGATAACATCATTCTCAAGATGGAGCCTTTATTGGGTGTTACTCCAAAAAGAGTGGAACAATATACTGTGCTCCATTGTTATGTGGTCAAAAAAAAAGTACTTGAATGCAAAAATTATTAGCAATACAGTGTGTATATTTTTGTATTTTAAGAATTTATATTTTGAAGTGATTTTTTTTCCTACCACATTCAGAATAAAAAGTTACTATTTTTTAATTTACCTGTTAAATGCCCAAATCTATTCTCTAATGAGCGTAGATAAAAGGCTTTAGGTCATGTAGAAACGTATTCTGGTGATCAGTTCTTGAAGTAACATTAGAATAAGGTTCTGTGAGCTAATCATCATGCAGCAGATAGAATCTTACTGATATTTAAATGTGGATTTTCAAAGAAATGGGAGATTTGGAAGATCATATTTGACATTATTTTTGTGGATATCACCATTCATTTTAACTAAAGACTTATTTGGAAGGAATTATGGGGATGACCCAGGGGAGGAGTATATGGATTGCTCTTCTTCACTGAGAATGAATCCAGTCTCCTGCTTAAGACTTCTTAAAGGAGTGTCATGCTTCACTTTATTAGGATACAGGCATTAGAAATTTTTAGATGCCTTACCTCTCTGGAAAAGAGTGTTAAATAAATATTTCAAAATTATAGAAAAGCTTCTGTAGAGAAGGTGAGCAGCTTTAAGGATTCCTTTTACTCTGAGCATGTATGGTTAATACTCTCACCTTGCAATTATGTGGTTGTATGTAGTTAGCACAAAATAATTATTCCTGGATGAGAGGCAGCCCCTAAGCATCTGTGTTGATTGCAGAGTATAAATAGTTGGGAGTATGTCAAGTGATTAGATCTTCCTTGTAGCAATTTCAGTCCTTTGTTGCCACAGTCATAATTCACCTGCAAAGTAATTTAAGGAAGAATTATGAAGATCCCACTTGTGCTATAAATAGTCAAAAATAAATAGCTCTTAAGAGTCAAAACAAGGTACCTTTATTTGCAGTGTTAAGACTCAGTTCCATCGGGCATGTGAGCAGATGATAATG
This sequence comes from Bucco capensis, assembly GCA_013396975.1. Classification (NCBI taxonomy): domain Eukaryota; kingdom Metazoa; phylum Chordata; class Aves; order Piciformes; family Bucconidae; genus Bucco; species Bucco capensis. The sequence goes on along the minus strand of VWZO01001808.1, from coordinate 81,736 downwards.
TCCATTTCTGAATGCAAAGCAGCTTTAGTGTTTGCAGAGAAAATACTGAAGATGTATCCCCTGTAAATCTGAAGAGTCAGATGCAAATCTAAATGTTCAACATTTAGTGTTGGTTTTAACCTTATTATTTGCAATTGTCTTACCCATAATTTAAAACACAGTAGCTTGCCAGGACTGAATTTAAATGTAAGTGGAAGAAAACTACAAAACTGAAGTTTTTTATAGATGTCATATATGAACCAGAATACTTCTTAGATGCTCAGAGTAAAACACACACACACATACTTCTTTGTGTATTTTTTCCCCAAATCACAACGTTCTAGTACAGAAGTTGAAAGTTAGATCAAAATCTTCTTACCTGTTGAAATTCTTTGAATATCTCAGAAAAATAAAGAAATATGAAAGTTTAAATAATCACAATCCAAACAAGACTCAGAAAATATGGATAGTCTAAAGAGCCAAGAGTTTTTTAATTAGGTTCTAAGGATTATTTTTTTCTCTCACATTTACTAAATATTGATCCTTTTTGATAAAAAGCATTAGCTTAAAATCATTTGTCCACAGAAACATTAATTTTACTATTATTTATACATTCTGCACAAAGTATACTTTTCCTATTCAGTCTTTTCCAGTAGGCACTTCTCCAGAAGTACATCAATTTTAATAAAAGATCATGGTCTGTGTTTTTATACCTTCACCTGTTTCTTAATAAAATTTCATAAGGAGTATATTAATGCCAGCTTAGAAAGCAGTCGTGAATTAGCTTCTTCCAGTGAGTGAGATCTGCTAGAATGTCAGTCCTGAAGAAATGCCACAGAAGGCATAGGTTTACACAGATGACAGGAGAGAGAATTGACTGGATAAACCTTATTCATGGAAATCTGACAGGGGGGGACCAGGCTGACGGGCTCCCCACTCTGAGTCTCCTAGAGAGACACGCACTCCGAGGGTCTGAGAGTGAAAAACCTTTATTCAAATCCAGTGAGGATTTTTAAGGCTTCTGTGTGGAACAGAAATGGCCTGGCTAGCCAATGGGGGAAACTGGGGGATCAAGAGCCAGTAGTAAACCAGGGAACAGGGGAGACAACCAGTAGGGTTAGGACAGAGGCGGAGCTGGCTCAGTGGGCTGGGCAATGTGGCTGCTGCGTGGGGGGGATAACAGGACAGAAAGTGAAACAGTGCAACAAGAAACTGTACAAAACCTAAACTTGAACTGTAGTGTCGCTAGGCTGTCTCCCACAATTCCTCCTTTTTTGTTTAATATTGCAAGCCAATCTGGAAGAGGAGAAGGTGTGGGAGAAGGCTGAGATGACATCACGGCTGGATGGATCAGGGGGAGGAGGATGATGATGATGATGGATATCATGGTGGTAGCCACTTGTTGTAAAATTTCACCAGGCATGATGGAACCCACTTAGGACCGAATCCTGTGGAGACACAAACATGCCCCCTCCCAGGTCTCGTTAGAGGGGCAGGAGACTGCAGCTCACCAGTGGCCTTTAAATTAAATTTGAGGTAGTTAGTTGGACTCCCCATTGTCCTATAATATCTCTCCCCCAGAGGGTCATTGGAATATTAGGGACATATGGCTTTGCCGAGGCAATTTTACCTTCTGGTCCTTCAGTAAGTAAGGTGAATACACTTTGGAGTGGTGTCTGGGCTCCTCTTACCCCTCTGATGTTGATGCATGGTTCCGTAGTGCTCCGTTTCTTCGGCCAGTTGCTTTCCGCAAAGATGGTGATGTCTGCTCCTGTGTCTACGAGACCTTTTACTTGGCAGATTGGTTAGTGTTGGGAAAAAACACAGTACAAGTCAGCATTGGCTGATCGAGTGAAATAGATTGTGGCCACTGGACCAAATGCATAGAGTCCAAGGTGTTCCCCCCACCGCAATAGGGGTTAAGCTGGCAATAGGTGTTGCTGTGTCTAGCTCCACCGGTGGAAACAGAGCTTTTACAGTCACTTCCAATGCCTTTGGATTGTCTACATTCACTGTTTGTGGGATAACTATTAACCCTGTAGTGTTAGATGTAGCAGTCCCAGTTAAAATGTATTTTCCAGCAGGCTATCTGTTGGACTCATGAGAACCGTTTGATAACTGTCAGTGCTTACTGTGAGTTGGTGGGGAGAGGCCAAGTCCACCTTAGAGACACTTGCTCCGGGTCTGTGTTTGGGATCGAGGGGAGCAGTTAGGTGTGGTTGACTTGTGGGGTGTTTTTTATCCTCATGCTGCCCTTTGTGCTCGGCTCCCTGTTTCCTGAAATCAAGGCCAGCTTTTGTGCAGCTCTGGGCGAAAGCAGTCTCCCTTCTCTATCCATCTATGGTTACTTGCCCAATGCAATCCTTTTGTGCATTGAGGACATGAGCTAGGTGGTATTGTAGGTGCTCTTCTTTCCAGTTGAGGGCAATCCCTTTTAAAATGTCCAGTTTGTTGGCAGTGATGACACGTAGCCTCCCTCTGCTGTTGTTGAGCTGCCAGGACTTCAGCTAGTAGGGATTTGGTGTATATGTGGGATCCTACATTGTGACAGGCCTTAAGCATGTCCATTTAGCTCACAGTAAGTGTGGGAAGATTGGCTTCTATTCTTGTGTGCATGGAGTAAAACCTGCTTATACAGGGCATATCCTGTAGAAAATCTGACAAACTCTTCAATAAACCTGTTAGTTTCCAATGCATTCTTGTTACTTTGTTTTACTGAAGTGGTTTGCTATTGCAAAACCCAATTGTTTCTCTTTGTTCCTGAATAAATGCAGATTGTTGATCTGTGTTTCAGAAAAAGTTGATGGTCTGAGAATGAGCCTAGACTGCAAATAAAACTGAAGCATCTCTTTGTAAATCTGGTGTAGGAATAATTAGCAGATGGTTATGGAATGACAGGTTATGCTAATAGTGTAGTGGGCTGGAAACTTGCATCACACTGTGCCTATACCACTTAATACCATTAGTAAATGGTGGCATGGTGATAGCTGATGTTTTTAGATCCTCATTTTCACTGATTAACTACTTTACAGTAGATAATGAGATTGATTCATTATATTTACTTTATCAGCTTCCTGCTGTTCATTGGCATGAGTCCTGCACTCCATTCAAATCTTGCCCTTTATGACTTTTTTGGTGGGTTCTGTTCACTCCTCAAAAAAGCCCAGTATTGAAGCTCCTAAATGAATACTCTAAAGCTTGCTGCCCCCACAGCATCCTCTAGCTTTCTGTTTCTCTCCTATATTTAATCCAACTCTTACTGTATGATTTCATGGCTGCTGTGTTTATTTTGCAGGAGAGAGCTCAGCTGAATGTGATTGAATTTAGTCTAAATGTACATGCAGAGTTTTCAGTGTACTTACATAGATGAGCACAGAGGTCTTGTCTGGCAAATTGTAGGCACTGCAGTTTTTATGCTAAGTAAATCTAATGTTAATTATAAATGGAATGAAGATTTCAATATCAAACCCCTTCGTTTTCTGTTCTATTAACCAGATTTTAAAAAAAAGTGCAGAATCATGTTTTAAATTAATAATGCCCAATGCTATTGACAGTGTTTTATGAGAAATTTTGTGAATTCATGTATTCATACCTTAAGAAATTTGTTGTGAGGAGGAAAACTTGGGGAAAAAAAAAGAAAGTCTTACGAGTTAGAAGCACAGTATGTTCACAATATCTTCTAGCTATGAAGGTAATTCAAAAGACTGGAGCTTGAAATGAGCCTATGGTATTTTCATGTAATAGCAGGAACTAATTTATTTTTGCTGTATCATCATTTGTATGCAGTGTCCTATTATGAGTAGCTTTTCAAGCTCCAACTATTATCTTTATTTGTAGTAGCTCTTGAAAGAACTGATTACAACATTTAGAGAAGTGACATGAACAAAATAATGGCTTAATAATGAAATAGAAGCCCACAATAATTTGCTAATTGGCATCAGAGGTCTTAATAAATCAGTTATTACCATGTATCAACAGACAACATTTTGATAATTTCAGCATGTAAGGAGTCAGGCATTTACAAGATAGTGAAATTAACATCTGTATCCAGAAATAGTTAAATAATCTGAACGAGGAATATATGGGATGGAATCTCTCTCTGCACCTTTTCCTGAAATGTTTAACTAGAAGCTACACTTCCACCATTATTCAATAATTTCACTGAAAAAGAATCTTTCTGGACAATTGCCTAGTATTCAATATTTTGTGCCAATATTACCATCATGGTTATTGATCTTGTCTACATTTTTTTTTCTTCTTTAGGAAAAGTTGGATATAGGGACAAGAAAGGAGGTGGATGGAATGGGAGCACCTGAAATAAAATATGGGGATTCCATATGCTTCATACAACATGTAGATACAGGCTTATGGCTCACCTACCAGTCTGCTGATGCCAAGTCTGTGAGAATGGGTTCTGTGCAGCGGATGGTAAGGCTGGCCAAAGAAATGCTTTTTGTTCAGTCATGCTCTATAGGGTGGGGAGGGATGAAGGCAACTACAGGAGACAACGAATTTCTGGGTTCCAAATATTTTAAACCTATCTTTGTTTCATTGTTAAAGGTGGCTTTTCTTGGTGGCATATTGAGAAGTCCCATGACGTACTGAATCCTTAAACTTTAAGCCAAGCAAAGTGCATGTGTTAGCCTATAGACATTAGCCCACAAACATTGCTAAATCCACATACACTTGGTGTTAAACTAAAGTATTTGTAATAGCCTGCCTTCAGTGTGCTCTAGTTTGAATTGAGGAGGCTGTTAGTTCAAAGTCTTTTATTTCCACTTTGTGAACATCCTACCTTTTGGGCTGGAATGCTTACATCTTCAGTCTGGAGGGATTTCCTCTTTTAAAGGATAATCCCAGCCAAGCAGAATGCCAACTAGGCAAAATACATTAGGAGAAATATTCTTCTACAGTTTAAGACATCTTCCAGAAGCTACATTTCTGTTAATGTTTAGTATAAATGCATAACTTTGCAGGAAATAGTTTATGAGCAATTAAAAAATACTTTAGACTTCTTTTAAAAAAGAAAATAAAATGTGATATTTATCCACACTGTAGTATTTTCTATGACTGTATACATGCTAAAACTACAAGGAGCAACCTCTGGTAGACTTGGAAATGTCATGCCTTATAACTTTATATACATATATATAGAGACACAAAAAATTTGTCTATCATATATGTGTGCATATATGCTTATATATTTTCTTTAAGTACTTTATATAAAATCAATACATATTTAGGAATCTGTTTATATACATGTAGAATGTTATGATTATAATACTAGTATAATTGATAATATACTTATTGTTGATTGTTATAATACTTAAAAGATTCTAAAATAATTCAAAACAAGATACATTACAGAATAATTTAGTAATGTAATTAATATACATAGTTTGTGTGTGTACATGTGTATCTATATGAAAAAAGCATTTCTGCCTAAACCAGTTAAAAATACTTGTGTAGATTGGATTGAATACCTTCAGAGCAATGATAACTAAATATGAAAAAATGTAATTTATTGATGATGACTCAAGGAATAATCAGAAAAGCAGGCCAGTAACACCCATGGAAATCAGAGCCAATGAAGAATACCTGTTTTGACCTTTTCTGTACTTTAGGGATCTGCTGCTGTGTAAGGAAATTATTTTTAAGGTTAACAAAACCAAGAACAAGCAAAACCCCTTAGAATTTTGAGCTTTAATTTTTTTTTATAAAGTATATTTAGAGAAACTGTGGCTTTGAGATTATTATGGCAGTGTACTGCTAGCTTAATACAAGCATGGCCTTGGACTCAAGGAAGTAAAACATGGGATTATCTGTTTTTAATTAAATCCTTTTTTTTTTTTGTATGTGACTTCCTAATTTCGTAGCCTGCCTCACCTGAAAATGTGAGTTTTCATACTTCTTATTTATGAATCAAGTTGCCTTTTGTATTGACTGCTTTTTATTTTTGTACTGCAGGCAATAATGCACCATGAAGGTCACATGGATGATGGTTTAACACTGTCCAGATCGCAGAATGAGGAATCCCGTACAGCACGTGTCATCCGTAGCACAGTCTTCCTTTTCAACAGGTTTATAAGGTGTGTTCTTAAAATTACCTCTTCATCCCTTTTCTTTTTTCTCTTTTACTTTATTCAGTAAAATAAAGTGTTGTTCACAACAGTGAACAATTTAGCCTTCAGAAAAAACAGATAAATACATCTCAAACCAGACTTTATGCCAATTCTTTGTGTTATCAGAAGTGATGAGACATCAATCAGTCTCTTTTGTTTTCTAATATTACTTTATTTTTCAAACTTGATTTGAATGCATAAACATACTGAAAATGCAAACAAACCACAATGGAGAGACTTTTTCCTTGCCAAAATTTATTATAAATCATGTAGTGCATCATTTAGCTCTTTTTTTTTCTAAGTATGGTTTCTAAAAGCGTTATTCCTTGAAAAGCCTGGAAGAAGGAGATAGCTGTATAACTATAAACTTGCACAAGGCAGAAAAATATGCCAAAGAAGTTCACAGGCTCATGAAATGACATGAAATTACACCTTCTTTCTACCCTCCCATTGAACTTCCCTTATTTGTTCCCTTTTAATGCTATTTGTTTCTTTAATACTTTGCAACATCGAAACCATTTTATTTTACAGTATTATAGCCATTTAAAAATACTGCCAGATTTATGCAATTTGCATTTATCTTCCTACTCCAAAGGTCCTTCTAAATCACACTGATAAAATATTAATTGCTAAAGGAGCAAATTGCCTTCAGTGATTGATGGGAGGTCCCTTTCAGCAGAGTGGCTGCACCAGCAAAGGGATCCTAGGTGATAGGCTAGGTGCAATGATGCTGTCATAGCCACCCATTTGTCACATCACAAGACAATGCATGAGATGGTGACCTGAAGTAACCATGTCCTAAAGCAGTGCACAGCTAGATGCAGACATGTCCATTTATTGAAAAACATTGACTCATGTATTTAAATAACAACAAATAAAACCACCTTTCCGTAGAATTGCCATTTAAAAAACAAAAGAAATGCAAGCCCTAGGTCACTTTGTAGACAATGTATTTTCCAAGAAGCTTCTAAGAATGCCATAAAAGAGAAGGAGAGAGAAAGGCAATTTAACATCAAGGTTTCACGAATCAAGGTTCTGCTGAATTGCAGGGGAGATTTTTGCAGAATGCACGGGGACCCTAAGGTAGTGTTTAACAATTTAGTTTTGACAGGATGTTACTTTAGGTAGAAAAAGCTGAATTAGAGAGGATTCTCATACATGTGTGCCCCAGTTCTTTCCCATTAAGTCACTAGAAAAAATTGCACTTCAGATAATGTGCTCACAATAAAATTTTTTTTGAAGATAACTTTTGTATTTATCTTTTTGAAACTTTGCATTATTTATTTTGATTTTTATTCTTCAGACTCCTACTGAAGTCATTTCCTAAATTTAGTTTTCTAGCCCTAGTTCACCATTTCAGCTCCATTATGCAGCACATGCAGGACAAGCAGGTGATCAGAGCCAGGCAGCATGGCTTTATGAAGGGCAGGGCCTGTTTAACAAACCTGATCTCCTTCCATGACTGGGTGACCCACTTGCTGGATGAAGGGAAAGCTGTGGACATTATTTATCTCGATTTTAGCAAAGCATNCAGCAGGAGCAGGGAGGTGATCCTGCCCCTTTGCTCAGCTTTGGTGAGGCCTCACCTCCAGTACTGCATCCAGTTTTGGGCCCCTCACTCCAAGAGGGACATTGAGGTGCTGGAGAGGGGACAGAGGCTACCAAGCTGCTAAAGGGCTTAGAACATAAGCCTGAGGAGGAAAGACTGAGGGATCTGGGCCTGTTTAGCCTGGAAAAGAGAAGGTTGAGGGGAGATTTCATTGCTCTCTATAACTACCTGAAGGGAGGTTGTAGAGAGGCAGGGACTGGTCTGTTCTCCCTGGTAGAGAGTGATAGGACAAGGGGAAATGGATGGAATTGCCCCAGGGGAGGTTCAGGCTAGACATTAGGAGGAATTTCATTCCTGAAAGGGTTGTGAGCCATTGGAACAGGCTGCCCAGGGAGGTGCTTGAGTCACCATCCCTGGAGGTGTTTAAGAGACAGGTGGGTGTTGCATTGGGGAGCATCATTTAGCAAGTTGCTAGGACTAGGAAAAAGGCTGCACTGATGATCTCCAAGGTCTCTTCCAGCTGGAACTGTTCTATGATTCTTTGATTTGAATTGAACATACAGTGATATGCCAGTTAAAAAAGCAACAACCAAAAAACCTCGATCCAGCTGCCCACCCAAGCAACACCACTTTCCTCACCCCACCTCCACCCCCAATACTTCTCAGTGTTGTCTTAATCCAGCAAACAGCAGAGTCTAAAATGGGTCTTCTGCTCTACATTGTGGCCTGGCGAGCAATCCTGGGAGCAAGCAGTGTGCTTTGGAGCTGATGAGAGCAGACTGTCAGGAACAGATGTGGGTCAGGCTTGCCAGGGTTCTTTGGTGCATCTAATGAAAGAAGAGAGAGACAAGTGTGGGGCTGGGAGGATGCCCATGTGGACATGGTGGGCACCTCTGCCAACTGAAGCTCAGTGGTCTTTAGATGAGCATAAACGGAGCACCAGTAAGAACAAAAAGGACCTCTTTGCCACATAGCTAGGTTCTACTCAAAAACATGCTAGCAAAACAACCTTTTTGCAATGGCAGAATTGAGAATGAGTCAAAAGAATAATAATGAGTGTCAAATAAACTCCCTCGTCTTGCTCTTTCCTGCTATGTGCCACCAGGGTTGCCTGTTCCCTTCAGAGATGCTCCTCTCCCAGCTCTTCAGAGCCCTGCCTTGCTCCTCCAGAGAGTTTAAAATGTTTAGAATACTATAATGTGTTTTCTGGATTTTAACAAAGAGAAACTATTTTTGATACTTCCAGTTTCTGTTTGGTAAGGGACAGGTGGATCATTAAGTAGAGAATGGGGCAAACATAAATGATTTTTGAGAAGTTATGTAGCTGTTGGAAAGTGAATTGACATCTAAGTAAACTTTGCTTTTATACCAAGAAAGGGTTTAAATGATAAAATAAATGAATTTCCAATACTCAGGAGACTTTGAATCTTCTTGTAGAGGCCTTGATGCTCTTAACAAGAAAGCTAAGTCTTCCAACATTGATTTGCCTATTGAGTCAGTCAGTCTGAGCCTTCAGGACTTGATTGGCTATTTTCACCCCCCCGATGACCATTTGGAGCATGAAGACAAACAAAACAGGCTCCGAGCACTGAAGAATCGCCAGAACCTCTTCCAGGAAGAGGTACTCTGCTCACTTTTACTTCTCATTTTCCACCATGTTGTCTGTCATTATTCTTCCACAGTGTCTGTAGCAGTGATGTCTAGTCTGAAGTTTGTTTGCAGTGGTTTTTATGTCCTGTAAGAGTCAAACTATTGGCTACATTTATAATCTCTGTAGATCTGTTGGTTTTCCTGCCTGTTTAAAAAAATATATAAAAAGCCTTATTTGTTTGCCTTTAAAAAAAGAATTAGATATTAATATGACCTTGTGCCCTGAGTTTTAACCATAATTTACTCCTTATGAATGAATTAGTCTCTTCTGCTCTGTTTTAATCTCTTGATGCAGAAGAATGTTTTCATTTTAATAAGCAAGCTTTAAATATTTTGTTTAATATTGTTTGTTGTTTCTCAGGTAGTGATAATTACTTATACTTAGTCAGATTGCCTGAATTTCTTCCAGAATAGAAAGGTGCATAAAATTCTATTTGGAATACTGTTTTATTTTTTGTTTTATTTTGACTGTCGTAAATGATAAACTATTATTATCACAGTAAAGAAAAAGGTTTTCATCAGGAGTGCTTGTTTGTCACCACTTGTATGACAACATTTATATATTCTTATATTTTGCATATCCTACCTTTCCTGTTTTGTTTTCTTAGATTTCTGAAAATCTTATGTGTTTGTACCTAAACAAGACTCTTTGTTTTCTTTTCTCTGACAATGTGAGCCTTTCCATTTTTAGGGTATGATCAACCTTGTGCTTGAATGTATTGATCGCTTGAATGTATACAGCAGTGCAGCTCATTTTGCAGATGTAGCTGGCAAGGAAGCTGGAGAAGCATGGAAATCTATACTGAATTCTTTGTATGAATTACTCGGTAAGACATGTTATGGGTTATTTTTTAGCTTAAAATAATACTTAGTTGAAAAGAAAGACACACCTGTTTTAGTATAGAAAAATTTCCACTGTGTAGAAAATTCTGAAAAAAACCCAAGATCTTTGCATTTCCAGGTCCTTGCACATGCTTGATGAGAAAATACAAAGAAAACATTCAAATAATGCCATTTTTATTATGATAAATGACATATATTTGACTTTAGTTTAATACTGATTTCTTTTTCATATCATCCTATTGCTGATGTATCTTATATGCTGCCAAACAATGTGTGAACAAAATAGATATGAATATGTCATTGCTGTGTTAAGGAGCCATGATGCTCTGGTCAGTTTTGTACCATTTGTCACACATCTGGCTGCAGAACTCCAGCCTAAATCTCAAGCTTCTATAGCCAAGACCTGTCTTATGAGCCATGGAAAGGTACATTCTTTCAGATGCAGTATGTCATGAAGGTCTTGGCTACCTGCAGTAAATGAAAATCTCATAATACCTTCTGTAGGTATCTAAGTGTTAGTTGGTGTCTTGGTCAAATTTCTATTCAGGTAATATCATTTAATTGCCTGGTTTGTTTGCTCACCTATTTGAACTGCATATGTTATTTATGTTTTACTCTGACCCTCATATAGGCTTATTAATCCACTACTATAGCTGTCTGCATATTCACTCCTGTTGCATTGTTCATTGTCTACGAAAGGAAATGTTACTGCCTAAGAGACCATTTTGTCAGTTCCTTGCTCCTCTGTCATGTGGCTTTCTCAGTGCTGTGAGTAAGTCTGAGTAATATTAACACTGACTTTAAGTGACTGAGGACAGTAATGCATCCCTGTCCTTCAGCAGTCCTTTTGGCAGGCTCCCTTCTGTAACACATCAGCTCTAATGTAAGGACCTGCTTGCCTTTAAACTTGTATGTGTTTTGGCAAAAGCTTGAGTTTGGACAAAGTCCTCATGAAGGGTTGTAATTTTACTTCCCTGTAAAGCATAAAGCATTTTGTGTCATTTATACTAAATGTCACTCCTCAAGAATTTGATACCAACAACATATAAAAGTAATGTTATGCTGTACATCTATTCAATTAAAAACTCCACAACTGAGCACTGAGTTTGTGAAATGAAGTGAGTCAAGTGGTTAGGAAGTGCCCAGGTAAATGTAGTGTGTATATTATTAATTGAATCTTGTGTGGGAATGCACTGTGAAACATGATCACATAACAGTTTTTCTATAGGGCTCATTCCTTAGTGTTCATTTGTTATTAATACTTAAAATATTTAGTTTTCTCTTTGCTACTTAGTGTGTGGCATTGAACCTTATTTATTGTGAACCTTTTAATTCATGTTTGGAAAACAAAGCTATTATCTTGGAGTTCTTTCTGCCATTTATGATTAGTAATCTGAATAATTAGAGCTATTAAGAAGTGTTCTGTTGGAAACTTCTGTAATAAAGCAAATAGAAGGTCATATCTGCCATTCAGTGAGAGGAACACATGCAGAGAGGTAAAAAGACTCTACTAATCCTAGTTCCCAAATTAAGAGCTGTGGGATCTGACCTTTTTTTTCAGAATATTCAGCAGTATTTAATGTGCAAGGCATAGTGAAAACTTGCATTTCTCCAAATTCAGAGGCACATAAACTGAAAGCTTAATGGCAAGCCTTACTCCCCATAAACTCTCCTTGCTACCCAACAATCGAGTGAGGCACCTGACGCAGGAGTTCTTTATATAGCACTAGTACAATGCTTTTCCACAGGCAAAGTAGCTTCACCATCTTTTGCTCTTGCTGAAGAAAAATAATCTCCAGGGGAAAAGAAGGATATCCAGTGTATGGTGCACAGCCCTTGATAAAACCAGTCAGGTGCTTCTGTCTGGTCCACTACCAGAAGCTGACACAGTAATTATCTTAGACTTGTTTAGGTTGGAAAAGAGCTCCAACATCATCAAGTCCAACCATTGACCCAGCCTCACCATGCCACTAAACCATATCATGAAGTGCCATGTCTACATATTCTTTTGAACACCTCCAGGGATGCTGACTCCACCACTTTCCTGGTTAGCCTGTTCCAACACTTAACCACTCTTTCAGTGAAGAAAGTTTTCCTAATATCCAATCTGAACCTTCCCTGGTGCAACTTGAGGCTGATTCCTCTGTTCTATTACAAGTAACCTAGGAGAAGAGACTGACACCCACCTCGCCACAATTTCCTTTCAGGTAGTTGTCATTGAGACAAGCAGAAGGCCTCTCCCATGAACAAAGAGCAAAGATGGAGCTAGCTGAACAGTGGTTCCTGCCAGCTAACCATGGACTCTTAGGGTAGAAGGTGGTTGTGGTTGAGCAGTTGCTGAGATCTACAGCTCGTAGGGAGCTGAAGACTGTAACATGATGCATAAGCACGGGTTGCAAGGATGACTGAAAGTGGCATTTCCTAGCATCAGATCCATACATTTTATGAACATTAAGTTTTCATTATATAGTTGAAATGGTTTTATTTTTTATTTCCATAGCCCTCCTTCCCCCTTATGCTACTTTACTAACTGCATTATCTTCTGGTAGCCAGTGGTAGCCAGTGCTTAAGAAGCCTGGCTTTGATCTGGCTCTAATGAATTTGTATGTTGCTCTGTTCTGAATAATGCTGGAGCTGTGCAGTAGTTGAATGGATGAATGGATGACAAATAGATATTGCTTACTCAGTCTTACTTTGGTTTTGAGTGCACATAAAGAAAACTGTGATGCTAGAATTCATGGCTTTTGTTATGTCCTTGACATTGTGATATATTTCACTGTGATGATTTGAGTTGGGATTGCATATTATCACATATAGAATGGTTTGGGTTGCAAGATACCTTTAAATACCATCGAGTCCAACAACACTTATCGTTCAAAAATTTCTTCCATATATTCCATGTAAATTTACCCTCTTTCAATTTAAAATGATTGCCATATATATACATACTGAGGCATCTTTCCTTCCTCTCTGAACCTGTATTTGAACCTTTTTAATCACTGAAGTATATGCAGGAGATAGATGTGTTATGTGACTTCAATGTCTGACCACAGCCTGGATTTAATTTCTTTAAAACTAGGTGCTAGCCTTGTTCAGAGTAGTGGGCAATAAAAGAAGCAACTGTTGGATATTATCTTTTGTTTTCAGTGTTAAGTGGCTGTGTGCCTCATTTAATGCACAGCTTTAACCACTGAATACTAACCTTTCATAAACTTCTGCTGAGCTGCATTTATTAAACCATCTGTGTCTTATTGGTGTTAATGAAGTTAAATTTATTGATAGTGTGTTAAGCAATGAAGTTAATGCCTTCATTTAATGTTCATATCTGAAGCACAGGGAGATTATGTGACTTGCCTATGAACAATAAAAAAATGCCACTTAGAGAAAGAGGTGTCTTTTAACAAGATGCTTCTCCTTGTATTCCCAAATATTTTCAAATAACTATGATCATGATTAATGAACTGTGTAAGATTTCAGGGTAGATTTTTTTTTGCCATCTAATACAGATGGTTCCTTGGTCTTAGATTCTGGGTGTTTTTTTGGCTGATGAAGCACTTGGATTGTGCTCTCTTTCCTCACAATACAGAACCATCAGTGTAGTGACTTGTTTGCAACTAACTCCAAGAGTGCTTTTCCCCTTTGCAGATAGAGTTTCATATCATATTTATGTCACAAGTCTGTAAATTTAACCTTTTATAAACAAAAGACCATAAAAACACAATAGCAATATAATCTAGTGAATTTTGCAGCAACAAAACAGATTTTGAGACCTTTGCCTCTTAACAGAACCAACAGTCTCTGCTGCTGAAAACAACCACAGAAATTTCAGGTTAAAGTAATTTGTTGGCAGAATAGGAAAACAATCTTAAGAAAAGCAATTTTCACTCACTGTTTCACTGTTCCATACAGCAAACAAAAATGTTAGTGCCTCATTTTTTATTTTATTTTTTTTTTTAGTAGAACAGATGCTTCTCTGAGAGCTCCTGTGGATGCACAGACATGAAATGCACATATTCCAGGACAGGGCAGCCTTGTGTCTATAGTGTTGAGTGAGAGCAGCTGACTCCTGTGGTCTCAGTACTGCCTGTTTTGTGTAGAGCAGTTTATAGGAATTATTGAGGGTGGTGTAAAGCCAAAATAACTGAAATGCTTAAAGGTCAATTTGATGCCAAAGATACTTCTTATACTTACATCTAGCTGTTACTTGTTTGTTTTTTTTTTAAATTTAAATCAAGATCATAAATAATTAAAGATTAAAAGTCTATCTTAGTGAATCATTCTTGGCAAATAAGACAGGTATTCTTTTAATTTAAATGGACTTATAATTGTGGGGTTTTTTTGTCTTTTTTCCCCTCTTTTTTCTTCCAATAGCGGCTCTGATCCGAGGGAATCGTAAAAACTGTGCTCAGTTTTCTGGATCTCTTGACTGGTTGATCAGCAGATTAGAAAGACTTGAAGCCTCTTCTGGTATGCTTTTTAGTATTTTAACTTTGTTATTTGACCAGCTTTTCATTCTTTAAAATGAACAACATACTTGTTTGGTCTAATTATCATGAAGTTGTTCTTATCAGAGAGTAAATGAATAAAGTGAGATTTATATTTCTAACATTTTTACATACTGATTTCAGTTATAGTGCTACCCTAAGTTCTGGCAGTCTTTCCTTTTCCTTGACTGATTGACTGTAATGTTACCTTTTAATTCAGACAAAAACATTTGGCTAAACAGTTGCTTTCTCTCTAATTCTAGTACCTTCCCTTCCCTTCTTTTTAGAAGTGTGCATGGTTTTCAGGATTTCCATAAAAGTAAATACAATAATAATGGTATGGAATAGAGGTAATTTGTCTCCTCTTGGAATACTGTAGTGTTAATGTAGGTAAGTGCATATATTTGAGTATGTGTAATAGATGGGTCTTCAGAAAATACCTGTATGTTGACTTATTACCTAGCTCTGTAATACTTATACATACCCTTTTTAATCACCTCTCTCACTCCTGAGGCTTCAATTTCTCTTGGAAGTTAACAAGAAGGAACATGACTGAAACACATTTATAATTTGAGAATCTAGGAATTCTGTCTCACTTTAGATGCCCATTCTTTAAGCTAGCTTATTTGTTTTCTTTGTCTCAATATCTGTTGCCTTCCACCTTTACTACACTTCAGTCGCTGAGCAGACATTATATATTATATATATATTATATATTAGATTATATATATTAGTGATGACAGCATATCTTCCTCCAGATCCATGGGCAAGCATTAAATAGTATGGAGATGAAAGGTGATGGTGCTGTAGGTTTTCTTAGGTTAACATGAGAGATCTGAATTAAGTCAGATGACTGAAGCCATGACTGGAGTCACTGGGAATTCTAAACCTCTTTTTTAACTTAGATTTTCTTGGAAAATTAAAAAATAAAACTACTTTTCAGGTAGCAAGTAATTTAAAATTAACTATTGTCTCTTCTGGAAGAATCTAACTTTAAAAAAAAAAAGAAAAACTCTTTGTTGACATATGACTGTAGGTAACATTCTACATGTCTTTTAACCCTCTGTTACAAGTCTGCACAGCCCTGTCCTTTATAAGGTCATTTTTTGTTGGTTTGTCTTTATGAGGAAAACTACAGTTTCTTTGGCTGTGTTGGTCTTTTTACTTTAGTTTTTTATACAGCTATTCCTTAATGCAAATGCAAGTGAGTGTAATACAGATTGGAGTGAAATTAACAATAAAAATAATAATTCATGAATGGAACTGGTGTGTAACAGTGGAACATGTCCTAAGTCTACGAGTGCATCTCTTTGCATATATAGGTTATTCCTAGAAGTTGCTAATGGTGTTTAATATTGCTTTCTTCAATAAGATACTTGGGAAATTCTCCGAATGGGATTTTCTGCTGATCTTTAAAAAACAATAGATTAGACTTGGAACTCCTGGCCGTTTGTATTCCTCATAAATAGTGGGTTTAATGCCATTCTGTAATTGTTTCATAGTTATTACCTTTTTAATTGCATTTCATTATTCACTGCATAAGCATGCGTTTCATACTTAGCAGAAACAGATGTATTGGTTCCAGCAGGGTTTTTTTTTTAGTTATTACTTTAAATTCTGTTCAGAGTTTCTGTTTTTCATCTTTTCTTCTAGTTTTTGTTTTATCGTCTCTAAAATGTTTGCTCAATTATCTTTTACCTTTTAATTTTTGGCTTGTGAAAGGCTTTGTGATCACTTGATTATAATCACGGAATCACAGAGTATCCTGAGTTGGAAGGGACCCACAAGGATCATTGAGTCCAACTCCTATTTAGGCACAGGACAACCCCAAAGTCACACACACTATGTGTCTAAGAGCATTGTCCGAGTGCTTCTGAAACATCATGAGAGTTGGTGCCATGAGTGCCTCTCTGGGGAGCCTCTTCCAATGCTCTACCACTCTCTGGGTAAAGAACCTCTTCCTAGCATCCAACTGGAATTTCCCCTGGCATAGCTTCATACCATATTCCCCCAGGTCCTGTCGCTGGTCACCAGAGAGAAGAGGTCAGCACCCACCCCTCCCTCTCTGCTGAGGAAGTTATAAACCACAATGAGATCTCCCCTCAGTCTCCTCTTCTCCAGGCTAAACAGACCAAGTGATTTCAGCCTTTCCTCATGTGACTTCCCCTCCAATCCCTTCACCATCTTTGTGGCCTCCTCTGGATGCTCCCTAACAACTTCATAATGTTCCAGATTATATTGTATTATTACTCAGAAATTATAAAAGGGGGGGGGTGAGTATGTGCATAAATTCCACAGATAAATCAAACTATATATTCTTTTTCCTTAAATTTGTGTATTTTTTAGTTGTTTACAAATTGAAAAGCTTGTTTCTATTGTTTACAAATTCAGAAAACCTCAGATGCATGCTGAGGACAGGTATGTGGATGAAACAGTCTTTAAATTCTTAAATATTAGTTGTTACTTATGTACGATACACATTTTTTCAGTCTTTTATTCAAAACCAGTGGAAATGTATCAGAAAAGCACTTGCTCCCCTCTGGAAGCTTTAGATCCTCGTTGGAATGTTAGAAGAGTTAGGGAGGCAGCTGATGAGCATAAAGACTGTTTCAAATCTAGTATTTCTGTGTCATCATGCTGTCTTGCACTGTGTGTTCAGTTCTGTGTTCAGTTAGTTGCTCTTAGGCACTTCTTTTCCTTTGCTGAGCCTAGTCTTACTGAGCTGTGCTGGCTGATGATCTCTCCCTCACTAGGATCCAAGACAGACCACAGTACTCCTTCTCACACAGTGCTTTTGTCCAATGATTTTTTCCCCCCACACTAAGGGCACTTTACAGTGCCACATTTTTCTTTCAATAAAAGAGAGCATGAAAAAGAGGCAGTGATGTACAGTGCAAACAGGAGTTGCCTATCTCTAGGTTTAAGACTACTTCGAAGCTTTCCATCAATGCTCTGATTTTTTTCTCATTGTTGCAACAACTGTGGCAACAGATAGTGATGAACCACGTGTAGTATTTGTCCTTGCCAAATGTGGAAGATTCCAAAGCAAGTGGTGATGTGATGGGAGCTTGTTTTACTGCCCCAGTGCAGGGAATCATTTTAAGGCTAATAATTCTTGATGACAATGGCTGCTGCTTTATTGGGTTTGGAATTGCTTTGAGTTGAGGGGCCACTGGAGAGTCAGTGATTCTTTCTTCCTTGCACATCTTACTTCACAGGAGTTTCTGTCTGTTCTTTTAAGGTCACTGTGGCTCCTGGTATAACTGT
This sequence comes from Bucco capensis, assembly GCA_013396975.1. Classification (NCBI taxonomy): domain Eukaryota; kingdom Metazoa; phylum Chordata; class Aves; order Piciformes; family Bucconidae; genus Bucco; species Bucco capensis. The sequence goes on along the minus strand of VWZO01001808.1, from coordinate 63,842 downwards.
TACATCCACAAAGAGATGATACACAATGAGCCAACAGAATGGGAATTTACCTCTGCTTTCTAATTCAGAGGTATATGGTTCCATTAGTGGTTCATATGATTTTCTAAGGGAAGAAACAGAAACCTGTAAATATGGGGAGTTATTTTATGTATATAATGTGTACGTAACATGAAGTCTTCACCTCTTCACTGAAAACCAGTATTTTACCCAGCTTGTTTGATTCTGTGAGTATTATTATCACATATTAATTATTAAAATTTCAAATAAATTATACATTTTTTCCCCCCTGTAATTTCTAATTTTTACTACATTCACACATTTTGGGAAATCTAGAAGTACATCAATTGTGTTTTGGTTTTGTTTTTCATATACAATGATTCTTGAAACTATTCCATGTTGCTGAGCAATATACTAGGAAGTATTATGTGCAGTTATATACTTTTATATGCAACTTGAATAAATATTTTTCTTCTTTCCCCCCCAGGAATTCTAGAGGTTTTACACTGTGTGTTGGTGGAAAGTCCAGAAGCTCTAAACATTATTAAGGAAGGACATATTAAATCAATCATCTGTCTTCTGGACAAACATGGAAGAAACCATAAGGTAGGCAAAGAAGAGACAAGTATATTTAGGTGAATATTTGTGAATGAAGTAAACACATTGTTCTGTGTAGAAATTAAATTTCAAATACTTAATGATTAGGAATGAAACTTTTCCTGCAAGGCATATGAAGATTTTGAAGAAGCAAAAGGAAATGTTATTTTCTTTCTGATGAAAACATTGATGGTCAATAATTATGAAGGGAAGCAGAAAAGCATAACTTAAGAGAATTTTAGAACTGTTGTAAAATAGAACTAGTATGTTGGGTGACTTGCATACTCTTACATGTCTTCCAGTAACAAGGTGTATGACATCGTGTTGCCTGAAGTCACTCGCAGTGATTATGAAAAAATATTTAAGATTAATCTGTTTTTTTCCAGGTTTTGGATGTTTTGTGTTCTCTTTGTGTTTGTCATGGAGTAGCTGTGCGATCTAATCAACATCTAATCTGTGATAATCTCCTGCCAGGAAGAGACCTGCTCTTACAGACACGCCTTGTCAACCACGTGAGCAGGTAAAAGGGAAAAAAGCTACATCTAGGAACAAAGCAGAATAAAACTCGTCGTTAAAAGAAATAGTCACTACAGAAAAGCTGATCTACTTCCAATACTTTTGTTAAATTATTTTATTCTTACTAGGATTTTAACTTAAATACTCTTTGCAATATTGATTAGAATCAAAACGTGGGCCAGAGAGAGCTGCTGCAAGCCAAAGCTGCTCTGAACTGTTTCATGTCTGTGAAACTCTATTCTCTTCTAAAGATTCTTGTCTAAATCTAGCTGTGTCTTCAAAATATTGTTACCTAATGTACTATGATTGCCTTTATATTTCTGATCTTGTGGGGATTTCCTCATCACCTTTGGTCAAAATCAAGTACTTAGTGCCAAAGACCTTTGCCAGTGCTTGGGATAGTTAGGGAATGCTCCTCCCCTTCCTTCCACTGAAGGCTTCCACCCTACCTTCAGCAGATGTGTAACAAGATGAACTAGTAATACCTTCAACTAGTAGAGTAACATTTACAAAGTATATGTTTATCTAGAGCTTGAATTTATGTTGAGGGAGAAGAATCTGTCTTTACGTAAAGATTTGTGGGATTTTCCTCTGTCTCAAACTTACGTCTATTTTAAAAAGTCTCAGTCATTGGAATAATGATTGTCTCAGCCATTGGAATTATCTCCCTGGGGAAGTGGTGGGTTTCCCAGCACTGGACACTTTTAAGATTCAGCTGGACAGGGTGCTGGGCCATCTTGTCTAGACCCTGCTTTTGCCAAGTCAGTTTGTTCTAGATGATCCTTGATGTCCCTCCCAACCTGATATTCTGTGTTTCTATGCTTTTATGAAATAAAATACTTCTGTTGTTTTAGTCCCACAAAACAAGCATGAAATTTGAGTTTAATGACAAGTCTGCAGTTGTTCATCATGCTCTTGAGCTAAGTTTTTAATAAGCACTTTTATTTTTTCTGTTTTAAGCATGCGACCCAACATCTTCTTGGGGATTAGCGAAGGCTCTGCTCAGTACAGAAAATGGTACTATGAACTCATGGTGGACCATCTAGAGCCCTTTGTCACTGCAGAATCAACTCACCTACGAGTGGGCTGGGCTTCCACAGAGGGCTACTCACCATATCCAGGGGGAGGAGCAGAATGGGGAGGAAATGGTGTTGGTGATGACTTATATTCCTATGGCTTCGATGGTCTGCATCTGTGGTCAGGTATTCCCCTGGTTTTATTGTTTACTTGTTTCTTTTATACTAGAATGTTGTTTGCAATTCCAGTGAATTGTTTTGAAGAGCAGCAAAGTGAATCAGGTGCTTCAGTTGCCATTAGGAATATCAAGAGACAGTACCCTATGTCAGACTGTGTTCTAAGTTGACACTGCATGTTGAAAAATTTGTTTTATACAAATTAGTGCTATTTTATTTGGAATTATAGACTGGTTTGGGTTGGAAGGGGCCTCTGGAGCTCATCTAGTCCAACCCCTCTGCAGTGGCCAGGGACATCCCCAACTAGAGCAGCTTGCCCAGAGCCCTGGCAAGCCTCACCTGCAATGCCTCCAGGGATGGCAACTCAACCACCTCCCTGGGCAACCTGGGCCAGTGTTCCACCACCCTCGTGGGGAGGAACTTCTTCCTAATATCCAGTTTAAATCCACTCTTCTCCAATTTAAAACCATTGCCCCTTGTCCTTTCCCTGCAGGCCTTTCCATATGTTAAGATTGATTGCATATTGCAAGACTTGCAGAATCATATCCCTAGCTTCCATATGGTGTATTTCGTCAGGTATTGGTCTTCAAAATATTGTTGGTGAAACATGGATCTATTTAGTAATAGTAATTTCTGTATGCAAATTCTAGTGTTAAAGGAAGATGAACTGAGTGTCTAAAGTACTTGTATTTGCTGTTGATTCTACAAATATTCTCTCTTCAAACTGGGTTAGCTCAGCAAAATCAGAATAGTAAGAAAGCAAGCTTGTTCTCTTTATCTTTTTCACGTAATTCAACTTTTGTGAAAAGATTCCCCGGTACCATTTCAAATGGGTAGTCCTACATTTGGATAGTCCTAACTGTCTTGAACGAAGCTTATGCTGTGGTTTCACCTTGTTAAGGAAGGGGTTTTTTTCGTTTGATTTTTGAGAGATCATTGGGTGGTAGTGAACTCTAGAACAGACTGGAGACTGGGTTGGGTTCACTGAATTGACAGTGCTTGCCACTATGAATATATGAACAACCTTGCTAAAGCTCCTTAGCAGGCAGGAGAGACATCTTAGTGACTCAGCTGTATGTATCATTAAAGATCTTTGAATTTTTGAGGCATTGTGGCTTGGAATGTGGAAAAGAATAGTTTTACATTTCAAAAGAATTTTCCAATCAAAAAAGCAATGATTTTTTTAATTAAGTAATAACATGTCGTGGCATCTTAGGAAAGTAACTTCCACTCTGCCTCTCAAGTATAATGAGAATTACTTTGGAACAGTGATGTGTAATTAATGGTGCCATTAAAGCTGTGTCATAAGTGAGTTTCTCGCATCAAGTATTATTACAGAAGAAACAGAAAATAAAGAGCCAACTGAAATAACTTTTGTAGTTCAGGTACCTTTTAGGGATGAAACAACATGTTTACGTAAGTCATAAATAAGTACATAAGTTTACATAGCATGAACTTATGTTTACGTAAGCTGGACAGAAGAGTAAAGTTATTTCTCTGTTCTTAATATGCATTATGGCTTATCTCTTGCAGACATTGAATAGATTATTTTTAGAAAAGAAGTCTAGAGATATTTTCATACAACTTTCATGCTTTTCCATGAGTTTTCTGTTGTAGAAACAGTCATTTTCTATGTCTGTATTCTATAGGTTACTTCTCTTGGGAGCAGGTGTGCTTGTGTAAATGTAAATTGATGCAAGAAAGAATAATTCTTTAGAAATCCTTCAAAACTTATTAAAGAGAAATATGTACATTACTGAACATATATGCTTCAAAATTGCTACTGTCTCTGGATATGCCAGAGAAATGCTAGTTTGCAGTTTGATTATGATACTGAATGATACCATTTTATACAAGTTTGCGAGGGTACCATGACGTGGCCCTTAATAACAGGAAGTACCTTGCATTGCCTAAATAATTTAAAGTACACTGCTTGTTGTTATCTTGAGTAATAAAGCATTCATTCCTAAAGTACACTTGGTTTCATATTGGATACTCGTGGTTGTTTTTTCATTTGCACTTTACTACTGTAAGGAATAAAATTACATTTTCTGGTTCTGAATTTATGTGAGTATCGGTAATTATTTTCACTTACATTTAATGTAGTTTAATTGTATTATTTATGATTAAAATAGGTTTGCAGATAGGATTGTATACTTCTATTAATTACATTGCAAGCTAAAAATCAGGTTTTGGGTGTTAAAGATTAGATACTTGTGCATTAACGTGTTTGTGCGCTCGTGCTATATTTTCTGTCTCTGTTTTTTAGGCTGCTGTAGAAACATGTATAATTTTCAAAACTTGTGCTAGATGTGTTGTCTTTACTTCCATAGGTTGTGTAGCACGATCAGTGAATTCTCCCAACCAACATTTGTTAAGAACTGATGATGTTGTTAGCTGCTGTTTGGACCTGAGTGCCCCCAGCATCTCTTTTCGGATAAATGGTCAGCCAGTTCAAGGAATGTTTGAGAATTTCAACATAGATGGCCTCTTCTTCCCAGTTGTCAGCTTCTCTGCAGGAATAAAGTTAGCATCCTGTGTACTGTCTTTGATGTTTGGTTTGTGTTTTGTTTTGTTTGGTTGGGGTTTTTTTTCAGTTTTTTGGTTTGGTTTGTTTTTTTTTCCTGTATTTGTGAATATGATGAATATTTTCCTGGGTGTCTTTGCTCTCATTTCTGACATCTGCTTCTTTGGCATAGTGATTGCTACAAAGGAGTCCTGAAAAGATGTTCTGTGTGTTGTTTTTCAGCACACCAGTGTATTCAGGTGGTTTGCAGGCAGACCTTAGAAATGGCTTAATTATCATTTCTTACATGATACATTTCACTCCAGCACCTTACCTAGATGGGAAGAAAAGCACAAGTCTTTGATATTAAAAACATATTTGCCCTAACTTACCTCTTACGAAGTAGTAACTATTATATGAAGATGCATTATCTGTGCTTATAAGAAATGGTGGTGTTACACTTTCTTTTCAGCAGAATGAGTTAATATGAACTCAGTCAATCTGTGTTCAGGTTGCTCTGCTGGTTTTCAATAAGATTTCAAATCATACTCGAGATGCCAGACCTCTGCTTCCATATATTGAATTGAGACTATAATATTAAAAAGGATTGTGTGATGTTCCAGTGGGGGGACCAACTTTAGCAGGACTGGCAAAGCTATAGGCTGAAAACTGATTTTTCAGTATTATGTCATTGTGACTTGATGACCACCTTATTCATTAAATTTTTCAGTAGTCTAAAACCCCAACAAATTAATTTCATAATGAAAAAAAAAAAAAGAATGCTTTCCCCTAGGTTTCCACTAGTGTGACAAGTTCTAGGGAACAAAACACAGGATTGTTTTGTATTGTGTCTGAAGGATTTAGTGTTGTGTGAAAGAAAAGAAAGAACTGTATTCCATGGAGTTTTCAGACTCATTTCCCAAATGAGAGAATGGAGAACTCCTCAACAGAAGACAGTTCAGAGGTGGTTGATTCATTACTCTGGGTTATAGTCTGTGCCTTCTGAGACTCAAAAAGCTGCTGCTTGCTTTGTAGATGTGCTAAGTAGACTGATTATTCTCTCTCAGTCTCTGTCTTCTCTTTTGGTCTTGCAACTTAGAATATTGCTATGGAAGTGAAAACTAGCTAAAAGAAAGGATTGTTTGCTTTTCTCCGTGTTTTTTTACACTTCCTGCTTCATACACTGCAGCACTACATGGAGAATGTTGAACTGTAACAATGCAAACAAGTTGCAATGTTGTTTTTCTTTGAATCGTATAGTTGTTAGGATTACAAACTGATTAGGTTTGACACCAGAAGTTTCTCAGTTGTCTAAAGAACCTCTGCTGTTTACAGGGTACGTTTCTTGCTTGGAGGTCGCCATGGAGAGTTCAAATTCCTTCCTCCACCAGGATATGCTCCATGCTTTGAAGCTGTCCTGCCGAAAGAGAAGCTGAAAGTGGAGCAGAGCCGAGAGTACAAGCAGGACCGTAGCTATACAAGAGACCTGCTGGGTCCCATTCTTGCTCTGTCACAAGCAGCTTTCACTCCAGTCCCTGTAGATACTAGCCAGGTATGGAAACTGGAAGGTTACATTTTCATTTTTAAACACATATTATAGGCCTGTGTTATTGAATTGGAACTTGTTTCAAACTTGTGTTTGCTTGAGGTTGTTGGTACACTCCATTGTGAGAATCTGATAAATACTGCCTAAAGTCCTTGCAGTGGTCCCTACAAATGTCATGTGTTTCCATTCACAAAGGCTGTAAGGAATGTTTCACCCTTAATATTAGAAGAGGCAAAAAAGAATATTTGATCTTCTTGTTCTGAGACTCGACATTTCTGTTACTCTTTAATTACAATTGCTGAAGACTGCATTAAGATAAGACTTGTAAACCAGCTTCAGCTCTAATTCTGTACTGGAATTACAGGTTACTGAAAATGGCATTTGACTCACTGTCATGCAGTAAATGGCATGCATTGATATTACATTTTTTTTGTTATATGCAAAGAGAAGTAATTCTTTGACAGAGCTCCATCTCTGATCACATATACCAAGAGTTCATTTTACATTTGACCAGAGTTTGAGATGATACCAATTTCTGTTCTCAGATTTTACCATATTTAGGAAATACTTGTTGAGAAAGCACATAAAAAAGGACCAACCTGCTAGTTGGTTAATATTATATGCTAAATAGAGCATTCTACATGTCATGTAATTATTGCCCTGTAACACCAACAATTGGGTAAGCCAATCACGATTCACAGCATTGTACATTTGATGTCTCTGATTTCGAGCTGAAGTGGCATACTCTCCTCATTTCACTTCTCTCCTCTCATAGTGGCTTTTCTTTTTTTTTAATGGGGTTCAGTTCTTTTATGTTTGTCTGGTTTTTTTACAGCATTACCATGGCTGTTGAGAGCTTTAGCATTCTTTAAGCTGAGCAATAGTATTGGGTTGAGTAGTTTCTAGCCACCTGCTAGGAGCGTGTTCGGTGCCATTTGGATTTGTTGCATTCAAAACTCTTTTCGACTATTGGTCAAACTTTACAACTTGTTTAAGTGCAGAGATTGAAGTATTTCTATTGGTCTAAGAATTCTTGCTCATGTTAGTAAGGACTCAATGATACTTTATGTTTGGTTGAGAGATCCAGTTTGTACAAAGTTTCTATGCTGTGACAGTTTAGGTGGCACTGTCAAGCAACTTACACATAAAAACTTCTTTCTCTCGTCTCTCTTTAGATTGTTTTGCCTCCCCATTTGGAAAGGATCAGAGAAAAATTAGCAGAGAACATCCATGAACTCTGGGTTATGAATAAGATTGAACTTGGCTGGCAGTACGGACCAGTATGTACCTTCCAACTTATTTTTCTGTTAGTTATGTACAATTATTCAGCACATTGGTTTTGATGTGGTTATGGGACTGCATATTTTTCCAACCTTCCAAAATTAATAAGATTTTAGACCCTTTCCACTTGAAGAAGATGGAAATAACAAAGCTTGTGTATTTCTGAACCAAAGTTCTGGTATTAAAGCTGTTTGGTGCTGAAATTTTCAGTCAATCTAGCTGCCAGCAAAGAAAGCACATAGTGGCTTTTCACTTTCTGTTTGTCCTTGGGGCAAGAAGTTTAGCTGCCTGGTGGATTAAGCTAATAAAAGCTATTCTTGGTTCTTTTCATACATACTGACTGGTATAACTTTTTCAGAAGTCCAAAACCTGTTTTTCATGAAAAATAGATATTGCTTACAGAAATTCCATTAAATCTGCTTTTCTCCTTTCTTCTTTCCGTTTCTTCAGGCTCACATCTTGTTTTAGGTTCTCCAAATTTCTTATCTCTTTGCTACTTTTCATGGACTATGACAGAAAAACCCCACAAATGTGGCTTCTGGCTTTGATTACAAAATGCAGTCCATTTTGTTGATATGATTTTTTTTAATTACTCATAATTAAGTATACAAGCTAGTTATTTGGATACCAAATGGTGTTACTTAAGAGGAACCCTTGCTATGGAGAGTATATAGATATACGTGTAAAAACATCTATGTACATATATGGACATACATATTCTGTTTTTGTTACTAAAATATTTTGGACTTGTGAGGAGTTCAGATTACAGATTTAATATGAGTGGGCATAGGTGTTATATTTGCTGTAGCATATGGCAGTATTTAAAAACACTTGATTAACAGAGAAGATCTCTTGATGTTGTTGCTTCTCCACCAAATTCAGTTAAATTGATTTGTCCAAGCATTTTAATTGTGATATATATTGTCATAGCAGTTGTGAAGCAATGCACAGGAACTACTTACCATTGAGAATCTAATTGTACAGTTGAACACTGTTTTAATTTAAACATTCTATGGTAAGTACTAAGTGAAGCAGTGCTAAATGTAGCACTTCTATTCAGAATGAACCCAAGAGCTAAACCTTCTAGGTTGTTCAGCTTTCCCTCTCTAGCTTTATTGTTCTGTGGTTGGATGTAATCATTTCGGGTATGTGGCAACACACATGCTGCTCATCTTCTGGAGAATGACTCCTTTATCATATTGATTTCTCACAGATGATTTCATCAGTTTAAGCCATTGTTGCCAATTCTAGTTGTTTGAGTTGATACACTGCAGTTACTAAGTACTGAGGGAAGGGATGTGATAGAAATAAGCTGGTTTACACTCACACGTCTGACAACTCTCATCTCAGTTACATTTGGTGTTAGGTTTTAATTCAGAGAAAGATACATTACAAACAATAGCTAGTGCTGTTGTTTTTCACCAAGGCAAAAAATTAAAGGCTAAAAGACAGAGAATCTGTAGATTTAATTGCCTCTCCAGATTATGAAAAAAAACAACACCTTATCTAGATTGCATTTTATATTCCATTGTACATAGCTGTTTCATAGATTGCTGTGTAGTGCCAGTAGATAGCCAGCAGAGCATATGCTATTAGTACTGCACTTTAGACAAGTAACAAAGTAAAAGAACAAGCTAGTGTAGCATCATTAAGGACTTTTGTTAACTGGCTTCATTCTAAGTCTGAATATAAGTGGCCTTTCGGTGTCATACTTGAAATCATCAGACACATCTACATATCTTTGTTTCTAATAAACTTCTCTGTACATTTAAAACCAGCCGCAAAAATTAAGAATTTAAAAGCGTCACAAATTCTGCCATTTATATAATATATTTGCAAGGCAGTGTATTTTTATATTGTGCTCAGAAAAAAGGAGGAGGATGGGAAAACAGCCTACAAAATATGTTTAATATATAGTACAAGTATTATACATATTGCAGCTGTAGAGTCAGACTAGAGTCTCACTAGTGGAAATTCAATTAATATTGGAATTCTGAGGAAAATGCTTGGCATGCAAGACTTAGATCTGTGTGTAGTTAATTAATTTAAGATAGTCCTGCTATTGGAGACTATACTGAATGTGTGTTAATGCAGATTACCATAGGTCTTACAAGGAAATCTGCAAAGAAACATTTTCAGTATCTGCTAAAAGATGTTATTTTAGCTGCTAATGGTTTTGATCAAGTAGCTTGACAGTTGAACTGCTTGTATTGACTGTCTGAAGAACATTAATCTCATTCCATCCTCTGGAGACTGTAGATATTGTTCAATCCAAAATATGAACAAATGACTGCTGTTCAATTTGATAATTATGTGCTTAAGGCAAAATACAAAAATATATTACTCAGAAGTGTTCTAGAGAAAGGTGAGGTTTTCTCGTGAGATTAAATAGGTTAGATTGGGGAATAGTATAGAGTTTGGTATTGTTATAGAAAAATATTGAACTGGCAAAAATACAAGGTGATAAATAACAGATAAATTTCATCTGTCATTGATCCACGTTCGTATTCACTCTGTGGGTACTCATGTAGAATTAACACTTAGGACTTAAAAGTTGGAAAAAATGCATTAATAGGTTAAGGTTTGCAAGTGACTGTTTTCCTTTTCCCTGTTCTAACACACAGTGTTTATGTCCCAATATTATGTTTTGATTTAAGTGTCATCTTAGCTAGCATATTTGGATTTATTGCCATGATGGAAGAGCATGTAAAACATTGTAAAACATTTGTGTTAAGTATCCAAAGTAAAGGTATATTCTGGGCAAGCAATCCCTTCAAGTGTGATAGATTAGTTTCCTGAAAGTTGGAATTTTCTTGCCACTTTATATACTACTGACTCCCTTACCCTTTTTAAACATCAAATATTGTTCTATATATGAACAATAGATCAGGCTCCTGAGAGAAGATTATGCCCAACGCTTAGAATTCCTGCCTGGATGTTTTTTTCAGCTAAAATAATTTAAAAGACATCCTATATTCAGGAAATGAGGAAAGATCAATTTGGAAAAAGTAAAACAATTAAGCTTCTTAACTTCAAATCTTAACATTCAATTTCCAACAGAAATATTGATCGAAAGTTATCTATAATGTAATTTTTCAAGAATTTTCTCTTTGCAGCTTTAAAGATTAATATGGTCCATGAAAGAGAGTCACAAAAATCTTTTAATATATGGATAAAAATGTATCCTCAACTGAGCCAATGTTAACACTTGAACTGGGATGTTTTAGCTAATAGTTGCCAAGTAATGTTTATAATCAAGCCTTGTAGCAGACATAATCTTTGTAGATGATGTTGACTGAGCTCTGGCATGATAAAGATTCAAACTGAGAGCAGGAATGTTAAATTATCCCAGCCTCTTACATTACCTTTCCTGGTTATGGAGAGTATTAAACTAAAACTATAGAAGTAGTATAGGTTAAAAATGGTTTTGATCAAATTTTTAAGTTTATAAAACATAGAATTTTATAAATTATAGTCTTCATGGCTCTACTGTCACTACAATAAAAGTAAAGGAACGTTCCAATCATTTGTAGCTGCTGCACAGTTGCATTCTGCTTGGATACCACTGGTCATAACTATGAATCAAACATTAAGGGGCAGAGTAGATTTATCCTTTATATTGTTACTTTTGTTGGGTAAGGACTTAAATACTATTCATGTGAACATATTTATGCAAGCTGGATGTACAATTTTTCAAAGATAAGTTGTGATTTTATGGCTATATGTCAAAAACAACATAGATTGCACTACTCTTGAAGTTTACATATTCGTTGTGGACATCTGTATAATGAAATTTACAAACTAGTGTTTATTCCACATGAGAGCTGCAAATCTGAAGTTTATTTGCAAATGCAAATTCTTAAACAGAATGCTGATGCTCTGAGAATACAGAATACTCTCTGGTTACAAGTGTTGTTTGGTTTGAGCAATTCCAACGTGGTCAGCTTCAGGTACTTCGTGTTTTGGACTGTCTTTAAATTTCTTCTGTTTTTTAAAACATATTAAATTCTTTCTGTAATGTCTTTTCAGGTTAGAGATGACAACAAGAGACAACACCCATGCTTAGTGGAGTTCTCAAAATTGCCAGAGCAGGAGAGAAATTATAACTTGCAAATGTCACTTGAAACACTGAAGTAAGTTGGTAGAACTTTCGAAGCTTCAAGTTTCTTAAGGAGTTGTAGTTTCCAGAATGATGATTTGACATGTGATTTACAATTTGATGTGTAGGTGAGGGTAGTCAGATGAAAATGAGGGAGTGAGATACATTAGTGAATGATATATTTGGCACTGAAAGGGGCTTTGATAGTCTTTTAATATCTATGGAATTTTACAATTGTTGTGGTAATGGTAATACTGAAATGGCAACTCAATCAGTGTTCATCTAGTTTGGAGGAAAGAAATATATCCAAGCTTTTTTTTTTCTTATCTTCTTCACTTCAATTTAGTTTAATTGCTTTTGATTTACTTTATTCAAAAAGCACACTTTGAGAGTAGGTATTTTTTGAATGGGACTAATGATGAGCTTTTCTTCAGGATCTCTTGCTTCTGGTTCTGTGTGATTTGTGCACATTGCTACAAAACAGTAGTAAGCTTTTCCTTATTTTGTGGATAAACAGTTAGACTATTTGTCTTTGACTAGATATTAGAATTGCAAGGCATGCTTTTGAGACCCCTGTGAGCACAACAATGTGCCATGATTCCAGAATAGCTTCTTCCTTTCCATTTAATCAAACTACAAAAGATTATGTCATTTACATTCTCCACTGTTGGATCATTTGCTAGAATAATCTATGTGACATGACACAGGCATCATAAAAATCATGTTCCCAGAATTAAATGCACACTTCTAATGTATCAGTGAATATTAAACAAATTCCACTAGTTGTTCTATGATTACAGCTTCAGGACCCAATGCTTTCCTGAATCTAACCCTGACAGAACAAAAAAGAACTTAGATTTATAAACATGGAAATCATGAATGACTTCTTTTAAAAGTAGTTGTATTACCTACTGTAAGGGAGCTCCTTTTCATTAAATGGATAGTATTCAAACCAGAAATCATTTCCAAATTGGAAAGAATGAGAAAGAGGGATAGAAAATGTTCTCATAAAGCTTCCTCTGGTCAGCTGTATGCTGTATTCTTTACAATTTGCTTCAGACTGCTCTCTGCATACTTGACATAGTTGCAAGATACGAAGAATAACTCTTACTATGGATTTGTGTTTTTTGTGTTGGTTTGTTGCCAGTTTTGCTGCCAGCTCTACTAGACAAGAGACACAGAAAACAAGGAATTTCTGAGTCATTATCTAACACAACATTTCAATATACTGGCATCTCTGTATATTTTTCAGTAGGATTGAATGCTTTTATGAACTATCAATATTGTCATCATAAATATTGTATACTATATGAAATGTCAAGATTCAGGAATGAGTTACTTTTGAAAGTGTCATGGGATTAAAATATACTTGCTCATACTATTTCTGCATGTTCTTATCTGTTTTGCAATTTGATTCTTTTTTTTAATGCTTACTCTTTTGTGACTGACTTTCCCCTTTCTACCTATTTACTTAGTTGTTTGTGATAATGACACGGATCAATATTATGCTGAGGGCTTCCTTCAGCCACTTCTAATTTTCTAGTTTAGCTTTGGAATGCTTTAGGAGTCTTTCAGGTTCTGCCAGTATGACTTGCCTTTTTAGCCTCCTGTGACTCTCTGATTTCAATTTGTTGTATCTGAGTGAAGATAATGTAGGGTTCAATTTCTTGTTTGATATCACAAGACAATTAGAATGACCAGGGGTTAGCTGCTCTCTACTTCTTTTCACTGATAGATACGTTCTCTTACACTAGTGATAGCTGCATAGGAATCATGTATGATTTATGCCAATCACAATTTAACTGCATGGAATATTCTTAGCAGAGAGTGTATATTGCAGGAGATGTATCTGATTTTACTGTTTAGTTTTAAATCAACACTTCATAGATCATTACAGTAAGATTTACTTCCTGTAACTAGCACTAAAAATGCTCTCTAAGAATCCCCTTAAACATGTTCCAACTGCCAAGAGAAATACTGCTGGAGCAATATTTATGCTCTTTATTCCCCTAGTTAGGCCAAAAGCAGTAAATATATTTAAAGCAAGACTAAAAAATACTGTTTAAACTAGTGACAAGAACAAATAAAATCCTTGTTTTCCAGCTTTCTTGTGTGTTGGGAAAATTGGGAGTGGAGTCCCAGGTTTACACTTGTGATTTCTTCTCCATAATCAGTTTCAATCAAAGATATGGTTGTCACCCTCAGATCCTGAGGAAATTCTGATCTGACTCCAGAGTGGTCTCTGAGTTTTGTCTGTGATTTCATTTCATTGTCAATATTTTAGTAATGCATCTAGGCTAAAGAAACTAAGACTTGATAACCCAGTATTCAGTGTAAATGTAGGAACAAATAATTTGCCTTTTCTCTTTTCACCAGCTTTAAGTAAAGAACATAGGATAACAAGATTGTTATATAAAGCAATATGAGTGAGTATATAAGGAGTATGACTAAAGCAGAGAGATGTATTTCTGGGCAAGGGGATCTTACAATGAATGCCTCATAGAGGTGAAGCAGACTGTGTGATAGTTCCACTTTGAAGTAGTCAACTCATAGTTTGCTCAGAATTTTAGGACTATTTTGTTGCATTTTGGTAACACAATCAGAAAGCTTATTACATACACACAAAAGCTGGTGTTGATCTTTCCATACCGTTAGTCCATGAGTCACATTGGTTGTATAGTGCCACTTATATACACAGCAGCAACTCTACATAGAGAAAGATTGGCAGTAATTTATCTCTGTTTTCTGTTTCCCTAGAACCCTGCTGGCATTAGGCTGTCATGTTGGAATTGCTGATGAACATGCTGAAGAAAAAGTGAAAAAAATGAAACTTCCAAAGAAGTAAGTTGAAATTCAAATAGAGCTTTCAAGGCAGTGTAGATTATGCCAACTATTTGATATTGCTAGTTTCATCAGTTCCTAGGTATGTATGCATATATATTTCCAGAAATTTAGGCACACCTTCGTCCATATTTTCTTTTCTTTTAGAAGTTTGCAATCTGATGTATAGACAGTTTACATTTGCTATGATTCATTGACATGTCTGGCATTCATTCTTACATAGTTCTTTTGTGTAGGGAATGCACTGCAGAAACTTGATAAAGGATTTTTACAGCAAATTTGTCCATATGCTTTGCTCTGCTGCTAATATGGAAAGGCAATCCTTTCATTCCTGAATATAAACCAGCAATTTAGTTTGCTTGATCTCAGCCCTTGGTCCTTAGTTTCGTGACTAAGAGCAATGGTATGTACTAGCTGCTAAGTTGCTGCCACAAGTAGTAAGTCCTAGCTCTTTGTAGGGATGTGCTCTGCCCAGAAATAGCTGTTCCTCTGCTATTGCATATCTCCATTATTCACAGTAGTCTTTCACTGAGACATACCTTCATATTCTTACAGTGCATCCCTAAGGCCTCAAGCTCATGTTTAACTAAAGGATGCCTTCCTTTTTCCTTTTGTGAGCCAAAAGCTTGTACTCTGTTCTGGCAAGGTTCCTGCAGGCTTCTGGGGAGTACTTTACTACAAGGTGGCTGTAAGATCCCAGACTCTCAAATGTTTGATATATAGCACACTGCACTGCCTTAGATGCTATTGATGCCACAATTTATTCTTACGAGTATTCTTCTTATGAATATTATTACAATAATAATATATAATAAGAATTAATAATGAATGACACTAAAAGTTTAAATTCTCCCAAATTCTTCAATTTTGGTATCCCACAATAATTGTATAAGATATAAGAAGAAGATATAAGATAAAAGAAGAGATATGTAAGGCCTTCTGTATTTCTGTCTGAATTTCCTGGACAGAAATACATACAAATTGGCAAGATTGTTCAAGTGAATTAGATTTGATGCTTTGTAAAACTGCAGCTAAATCTCAGGTCTGAAGACATTATGCTTCCCAGTTTAAGAAAAGTGATAATCCTGGGTCTTTTTAATGCCATGGACAGCCATAACTTTAGAAACCTGAGGTTCTACCATGCATGCCAAGTCAAAATGTCGAGATCTCTCATACAATAGATAGAAAAAATGAGTAAAAAGGAAATAAAAACAAAATAGTGGCTACATCCTCAATACCATCAGATGTTTATTGAGCAAAAATGGAGCAAAGAATTCATGCTTTAAATACAGTTGTGCAGCTATAAAGCTATAGCACATTTTTTGTGAGATACAGTCCTGGAGAGACTTTGACAGTTAGACTGGAATTAAGCATAGCAAAAGATTACAGGATTTAGTGTGTGAAAAGCCAAATTTTTGATGGGAGATGTCACTTCCTGTGTTTACTAGTTATTTCTGTTCCTGTAGATGATACCAATGCATTATCCTAACACTTCATAAAATTCTCCATGATAATTTATTAAAACACAAAACCTTGATGCTGTTGTGAGAACCACAAGCCACGTGTATCACGTGAATGGAATGAACTCCTCTGCTCTGCTTCCTCAGAAATGTCTCAGCCTTACTTTGTACATTCTCATCTGTCTTCTCAGCTTTTTTCTTTTTTTTTTAACTCACTTTCTGCCATTCTGTTGTAACAACAAAGACTGTAAAACGCTAAGGAGTTTGTAGTTGTGTCAGTCGTACAGGATTTTGACACCACAGCCACGCCAGTTACAAGTAGTGGAAAATCACATTTTTAACTGACACTTGTGCCAGAAATTTGCCATTTCTAAAACAGGATTGCTCCACAAAAGAGCTTTTATGAACTATTTTTAACAATGAGCTAAAGTGTACTGCGAACACAACTTTTGCTGATGGAAAATCTCTTTCTATTAGGAAGGTTTTTTTCCTGGTATAACTTCGATTTAGGTTTTTGAATAAAGTATCCTTCAATAACCTTTTACTCTCAAATACCTTCCTGAAATATTAAAAATCTTTATTTTAATACATTCTAAATATTTAGTTTTTCTATGAGTTAAAAAAGGGTTTAAGTGGGAAAGGAACCAAGAATTTTTAGAATGAAGAGAAAAAAGTTTTTAAACCATTTTTGCTATGTTGAATTTTCTCTTGTCAAACAACTGCTGTAAATCTTCAATCAAGAGAGCAGAATATGAACTAAGATCACTTGAAAACATACTACCACTTTTTGCTGTAACTTTAAGTGGTGGCACAAATAAAAAAATCCCTAATTTTTGTTATAAATAAATGGCAGATTGCTATGGTAGTGATATGCACTATTGAGGCAGTTAATTCTTAAAAACAAATTGTTACTCTGAGGCCAGCAAGAGATACTACCCAAGAGCCATAGATAGTGATGAGCACAAGTGCAGTCAGTCTCAGGGTCATCTTTTTCCTCCTCTTCCTCAGGTAAACTTTTGAAGTTTCCTTAATTCTGCCGAGTGTGAGCAATGTGTCAGTTGTGTGTGGTTTGTTATTTGATTGCTGCCTGGCTTTGCTGAAGGGACTGCACCAGCACCTAGCATGGGGGAGAGAGCAGCACAACTGCCAGCTGCTTGCTTAATTCTCTAAGAGAAACTTGCCCGTTGGGATGAATGGCTTTTGGATTGATGTTCTTGAATTGTTGTTTTCAGACTTAAACTCTTTTGGGTGGGTTGGTGTTTTTTTTTTTAATGAGATAATTTTGAAGGAAGTTGCACCCTTATGTTTGTAGATAATAATCCCCCCTAAATACATGTTGGCTTTCATTTATTGTTTGAAACCAATAATTTGTTTAAGTGGGTTTTAGAATAGTTATCACAGAAGAGAATTAATTAAGATTTGTAAAGTATTTGAATATTTTAGAGTATAAATGGAGATAAATACTGTTTCTTTTTCTGGATTTCTCTCCAAATAAAGGAAATGCAAGAAAATTAAAAAGTTGTTCAGAAAATAGACAATTATTTAAACTAGCCATTCTTTAAACACTCCAGCATATACAATTTCAGTGAGAGAATATTCTTGTTTATTTTCCACAAACCTCATCAGCTGAGGTAAGGGAGGCAATGTCCACAACCATGATGGTGTCACATAGTGTTGTTGCTGTTTGTTGTATGTTTGTTAAGTCCTGATATGTTGCATCCCTCACCATATGCTTTAAGTCCTTTATTGAAGGTTTGGTCATAAGTGGGAGATGACTGTAATTAATTTGATGGGAACCACTCCAAAGTAAAATAAAAGTAAACTACACTTTGTTCTTAGGACTAAAAGTGAGGAAGATGTCTCTCTGTTCTGAAGTCATGCTTAGTTTTTAAATATTGGCTCCTATTGTTTGAAGGTCAATGTGTGAAGTATTATAAAGACAAACTTCTATTCTACAGACCTCATTTGTGATCTTGAGTAAGCCATTAGCTCTGCTCTCTCTCTCACATCCCTGTATGTAGTAGGAAGAATCTATTTTCTTGCTTCAGTAGAAGACAGATAGAATTTAGTAAGTATTGTGAAATGCTTGGAGGTAACAACAGTGTTCAAATAAGTATTTAGATAAGCTACATCTTAATCTATTTTAAATATATGAAAGTACAAATATAATTTTAAAACATTTTTAGTTCAGACCATTTTGAGTATCTTTCATTACCAGCTACTTCATCCCATGTAGATGCAATTAGCTTGAAACAGTAGCAAGTGTCAGTGCATTATTGTTCTTTGCATTGACAGACAGATGATTTCCATAGATATATTGCATTTATGTCATGTCTTTCCTTTGCAGTTTCTATTAATTTTTTTATTACTGAAAAGTAACTGCAAATTCTGTGGTTTCTGACAGCTACCAGTTGTTGAGTGGCTATAAGCCTGCTCCCATGGATCTGAGTTTTATCAAACTGACCCCCTCTCAAGAAGCTATGGTGGACAAACTAGCAGAGAATGCTCACAATGTGTGGGCAAGGGACCGGATAAGGCAAGGCTGGACATATGGTATCCAGCAGGTAAGTCCTGACTTAATGTATTTGATAAAGCACTTCACTAGTTAAATATGTAATGCTTAAATAGGAATTGNATGAGTTTAATGCTCCCTCTGCTGTGGGCAGTGGTTGCTATGGCAATTACCACTGCATTAATCTAACTGTATGTTATGATAAGAAGTTACATAATTGTTTTTCCAAACTTTTTCATCTTTTTAAAAAATGTCATAGTATCTTTTGGACCTACAGTGTTTCAGAGGAAATGAGTTCTCTTTTTATGTCCTTTCCAAGTCAAATAATGGAACTGATGATATTTCATCCTTGATGCTAATGTGAATATTCTTATACCAAATAATAATTCCTTATAACATTTACTTCAATTTTTGTTTGGTCTGTTGTAATGGAAGCAGCCCTTTTCCACATCTACCAATGTAAATATTGGAAAAAGGAGGATGCCAACTTAAGTGTTTGGAATAAATACGGAAAGTAGTGCCCTCAAATGATTGTTGTGTTGAGCCTGTCACTGTTGTTCCCACTGAGTATAATCAGAGCTGATATGATGTAGTGATTTGCCTCCCCAGCAATGCATTAAGTTTATCTTTCTGTTTGACCTTTTAGCATATAGATAATACTTGCCCCATAATATTTCTTCTCTTAGGTATCATTAAGCACTCATTAAAAACTGCAGGTATTATGAAAAACATTGAGAATTCTTTGTATGAGTTTTCTCACTGCCAACAAATGCTGACAGGATGTGAAAAGAAAAAGTAGGCAAGAAAACAATTCTATTAGTCAGTAAGAATTGTTAGCCATATAAATAAACCAGGTAAACTGCTTTCAAAGAAGATAATTTTGCATTAGAGGAAAAAGTAATCAATGTTGTGTTAATAAACCTAAAATACAAATATTAAACCTTACCAATACATTAATTCTAGCAGGAGAGGTTATGTTAAATTACTTATTGCAAAAATAGTGCACATTAAGTGTAATAAATTGTATTCTTAAAAGAACCCTTTATTTTGGAAAAACAAATGTTTTAAGTATTTGACATAGTAAGACAGATTTATGATCTGGTTTATTAGTTACTAATTAGTATTGCACACATTAGTATTTTTATTAGTGTTTTATTCTTTTCATTATAACTTGTTTGTTTATTCTTTTCATTATATTTTGTTTGTTTATTCTTTGGGGGTTTTATATATATGTTTTTAGTGCTATAATTATATACATATATATTTGTGGTACAGTAATGTCTCTGAGCTTTAGTGATACACTGGTTTCTTGTTATGCTAGCTGCTCCGTATTCAGTGTACAAAATATAATCCCTTTGACTTTTCAGTCAAACTCTTTGAATGTTTTTATCCTTTTCCTTATTATTTGTGTTGTAATCCTATTAAGTATGTTTGATGGAAAATGAAAACAGATATAAGCCACACAGTTTTCTTTATGTGTGTATTACTTG
Source organism: Bucco capensis (assembly GCA_013396975.1). Lineage (NCBI taxonomy): Eukaryota > Metazoa > Chordata > Aves > Piciformes > Bucconidae > Bucco > Bucco capensis. Next base: position 43,804 of record VWZO01001808.1, on the reverse strand, counting down.
CCTTTTTTAGTAAATTCAGTGTTACTAGTTTCTAGACTATTGCAAGTTCTTTGAGTTCTTGCTGTATTTGCAATTCCATGATTTCAGTTGATATAAAGAGTAATTTTTATACTGCTGCTACAGCACAATTTTGTCTTTAAGACCAAGACCAGATTCTAAAACTGAATTGATTTTTCATACTTATGCAGGATGTGAAAAATCGACGAAACCCTCGCCTTGTACCTTATGCTCTTTTGGATGATCGGACAAAAAAGTCAAACAAAGACAGTCTTCGGGAAGCAGTCCGCACCCTTCTAGGCTACGGTTACAACCTGGAAGCTCCTGATCAAGATCATGGTAATTAATTTCATTCTTTTGTTCATTCTTTCCCTCTCTCTCTCTTAAAAAAAGAAAAAAAAAGCAGCTCCACTACTGAATTTTCTGGTGCAACAAAACACTCTGAACAAGTACAGTGTCTTCAGAACTAAGAGGTGCTTTTCTCCATCTTATGATGTTTGTATTTGCCTTTTATCTTACTCTCCTTATATTTCCTTGTCTTGTCCTATGGCCTGAAATAAAGAAATACGAAATTAAATATTTTCATATTTTAAATTAGTGATGAAATTTCCCTGTATTTCATGCACTTTCTTTACTCTACGTTTTGTAGCTTTGATAGTTCAGATGAATCAGAATTAAACGTTAAAGCAATTTAAATTAGGACTGTGAATACTACAAGACACAACTGTAAAATACAGAAAATTGGATCAATGGAGTTCAATGCAGCTGGCAGCCAGTCACGAGTGGGGTCCCACAGGGCTCAGTCCTGGGGCCACTCCTGTTTAACATCTTCAGCAATGATTTGGCCCAGGGGATGGAGTGCACCCTTAGTAAGTTTGCAGATGACACCAAGCTGGGTGGCAGTGTGGATCTG
>VWZO01001808.1:14009-42776 GCA_013396975.1 Bucco capensis | reverse complement strand
GGGGTTTAAGAGACGGGTAGATGTTGCATTGGGGAGCATCATTTAGTAAGTTGCTAGGACTAGGAAAAAGGCTGGACTGATGATCTCCAAGGTCTCTTCCAGCTGGAACTGTTCTATGATTCTATTTTCCAGTATCTCTTACAAATCCCTGTAACTAACTTTCCTTTCAACTCTGAGAACCATGTGCCCCTGACTTTCCTTGGGGATGAACTAGTGCAAAATTTTATATTTGCATATGATGCAGAGATCCTCAAGCTAGTTCTATGCATGGAATTACTAATAAAATGTAAAGAATGCAATTGCAACCCTTGCGTCTGAAAGGTATCATCAATCCTGTTGGGAAATTCCCAGAGGAACAGACCTGCAGAACAGTGTCCCACAAATTGGTCTCTCTTCAATAAAGCCTAGAATTGCATTCTGCAAAAGATGTTTGTATTTATTTTGGAGTTTTAGATTTTACAGTATGATCCTCTCATGTTTTTGAGATGCATAAAGCATATCATAGGGATCCTCTTTCATCAGCCAAAATCCATAGTGTTATTAAAGGATTTAGAGCCCTCTAGTGGTGTTAGGCATCTCCATTCATTAATTTTATTTTAAACATTGGTTTACAAAGCTCTCTAGTGTCTTTTTTATGCTTTGTTATTATTACTTACTGGTTTTCCACAGCAGCAATATTTTTGTGGTTGCTTAGAATTCAGAAAGCATTAAGTTAATTAGATTCTAAACAGATAACAAATTCTCAGTTCCTGTGCTTTATGGTGGTTCATCTCCTGTATAGGTGAGGAACTGAAGGTCTTCAAAAGCTTTTTTAAGGCATTAATTGTTTAGAACATTGAAGAGAAAATTTTAGTGATAAAGAATGATGTGGCAGAGGGCTCAGAGCTGCTGACAGGAAACTTAATGAGGCTGATCTAACTAATGTCAGGCATTTGGTGGTACGAGAAGTGATAGCAAGTTTTGAGGGACATGATTTTATAGGCTAGACCAGATTATATTGAAAATGTAGACCTTGATTTGGCTGAGAAAACAGGAGAGAGAGGGAGAGATGTTAGTTGATTTTACACTCTCTTGTGCTAGATGAGAAACAAGCTCTTCTCAGCTTGACAATTGACAAGCAGGAACTTAAAAGTGAGAAGTGGCAGTTTTTAAGACACTATAAAATCTCAGTCATCTCACTGTCTGCTCAACAATTTGAAAGAGAATAATAAACACAATTCAAGCCTGGCATCTTGTTATTTCTCTTATTTCAATACCTAAATATTTTTTTCTAAATAGCACCTTGACTGTGACTTGGTTTTCCTTTGTTCTTGAGCAGTAACTTAACCGTGCCTCGAGCACGAGTTGCCTTTAACACTACTTTTATGCCCTTCTTAAGGTCATCTTTAGTCTTTCCAGACATTTGTCTCACTTGAGGAATGTTGTCTCAAAGATTAATTTAGACTGTATTTTGTTGAGGTTTGTATGTTTAGTGGTTTTGTTTTGTTTAAAACAAAGAGCCCTGTTCACACAATCACAGAATTGTTGAGGTTAAGGGGGACCTCTTGAGATCATCTGCTCCAACAGGGTCAGCTCCAGCAGGTTGTCCAGGACCATGTCCAGATGGGCTTTGATTATCTCCAAGCATGGAGTCTCCACAACTTCTCTGGAAACCTGTTCCAGCGTTTGACCACTCGCACAGTAAAAAGTGTTTTCTTGTGTTCAGATGGAATTTTATGGTTTTTAACTTGTGCCCATTGCCTCTTGTCCTGTCACTGAGAACTACTGGGAATTTCTTCATTCCGTCCAACCATGTAGACTCATAAATGGGATTCCCCCCTGAGCCTTCTCTTCTCAAGACTGAACAGTCTCAGCTTTCTCTGTCTCTACTCATAAGGAAGATATTCCAGCCTGTTACTTGTCTTTACGGTCCCGTACTGTACTTGGTCCAGTAAATCAGTCTCTTTCTTGCACTGGGGAGCCCAGAACTGGGCCTAGCACTTCAGATATGGCCTTGCTAGTACCAAGCAGGGGGATGGATCCCTGCCCTGGACCTGCTGGCAAGGCTGTTTCTTATGTAGTCCAGGATATTCCTGTCATTCTTTGATGTGAGGCTACATTACTAGCTTATGTTCCACTTGTCTACCAGGACCCTTGGTCCTTCTTACTGAGCTTGTTTGCAGCTGCTCAGCCCCAGTGTGTTCTATTGCCTGGGCTTGTTCCTCCTCAGGCAAAGGAATGCATTTCCCCTTGTTGAACTTGGTGGGACTCCTCTCAGCACAGCTCTCCAGCCTACTGAGTTGTCTCTGAATGGCAGCACAAGCATCTGGTGCATCAGCTGCTCTTTCAGGTTTCATGTTATTTGCAAATTTTCTGTGGATGTACTTTTTTTGTGTTACCAGGCAATTAATGAACATGTTAAACACCCTCGGCTCCTATACCCCTGTGGACCGCAGTACCCCTGGGGTACTCCACTACACCACTGACTGTATTGGTCTGCTTGACCCACAAGTTCTGAACTGGCTCATGAACTGTCCCAAGGCAGTTCTCCATGCATTCCAACTGCTCTCTCACATATAGGGCAACTTATCCTCATAACCCTCCCAACTTGTCCTTCCTAAAAAGTATGTATCCCCCCACTGAACTACTCCAGTCGTGTGAGTTACCCCTTTGTGATTCCTTTGCCTTTTGTTCTCACTGCCTTCATGTTGTCAGTAGTTGAATACAGTACTTTCTGTCTTGGGTTTTTTCTTTACTTTTTTAATGTTTTCAACCTTATAGCAATGAGACTGGATGTGTGCAGTGGGATAATGGAAAAGTTCAGGATCTTCCGCACAGAGAAGACTTACGCAGTGAAGTCTGGGAAGTGGTACTTTGAGTTTGAGGCTGTTACTGCAGGAGACATGAGAGTTGGCTGGACCAGGCCAGGTTGTCTGCCAGATCAGGAACTTGGCTCAGATGAAGAAGCTTTTGTTTTTGATGGCTTTAAGGTTTGTATATCTTTATCTGTAATAATATGAGTGACTGCAAAACTTTTAATTTGGCATCTTACTCTATGTGTTGTTGCTCAACTTAATTGCCTTCTCTTCTTTTGTTGGTGTTTTATGAACTGGTTCCCCTCTCCATTTGAGGCCTTAGGTGGATTAAGGAGCCTCAATGCCACCTGAAAAAATAATTAGCAGGTTTTGGCATTCTGTAGTTTTTTTCACAACTTCACTGTATTTGTACAGTATATATAAAGCATTGAAAATCACAATTACTTACTCGAATTCAAAATACTGACAGACCTGTAATTAACTATGAATCACTTGTTAATTTTTTTTTTACTCTGAATTCTCTTTATAACAAGTGCCATTAGGGAAAAAAATACAGTTAAATTTACTAGCAGTAAGTGTTTGAGGCAAACTTTGATACAAGTTTTTTATAGGATACAAGTTTGTTATACTTTTTCATACACAAGTATACCAAGGCTTTCATGGAAATACTTAGAGTTTAGAGTAAATAAAGTATGATAGAACTAGTGATTTTTGATCAAAATTAACTCTGCATGAGACAATGACAGATTGAAAAATAGTAGTAAAAATATGTAGGAAAACAAACGATTTTATGTATTACTGATTTTCATCAGAATAGATTAAATGACATTAAAAATTTTTATTTCAGTATGAAGGCAAGAGTAACTGATATCCAAAGTGTAATTGCTATCAAGGCTGCTGCTGAGTCATGTCAGAATGTTTCTTGTATCTCGTTGGAATTTGTTTCCTTTATTACTATTACAATATGTGACAGAAATCTACAGTATTCCTTGCTGTTCCTCATCAAGTCAAGCTCTCAAGATATCTTTTATTCACATTGTAATTGATAGCATATTGGAATTTTATTTTTTCCTAGTCTCGTGTTACATGAAAAGATTTTTTAATAAAGGAAATGAAAAGTTGTTTTTGTAAAATATCTAATTGTCTTAAGTAAACTATTCAAGGCCTGTGTCTTTACTAAAATAGCTGTGTAGTACTTTTCCTTTTTCTTTAGGTCTTAATCCACAAAGCCATTTGGTTGTCTTTGATTTGGTTGGATTCTGTCCTTGGTTGGATAAAAGTTTTGACCTTCAAGAAACACAGAAAGGCTCATTTGTTTTGTAGGATTTTCAGGATGAATACAGTGGATAAAAATCTACTTGTGATGGAATACATGAATAGGGAACCTACTTGTTATTAACACTGGTTTGTTTTATGTGTTGCAATAGTTCTTAATAGATGTTACTTCATTTGAATTCCAATCCAAGACCTCATCCAAAGCCTTTAAGGCCTTTGACTTGGAAGTTGGTCATATGAATCATTCATTAATCACACCCTCAGCTGCTCTGGAAGCTATCAGAAGCTCAGAGTGCTTGTCCTGTCCACAGACAATTCTGTTCCTTCCAAAATCTGGTATGACAGGAAGTTTATTTTGTACACAATATTTTTAGAATTATACTTAAGGAAACAATAAAGGTTTTTTTTTTTTAAGCAATGAATTTTTAGACTGCTAAATTAAATAAAAACAATTGCTTATAAAAAGACTGTGAAGCAACTTTTCAACATTGTTATTGATAGCATGTTGTTTTCATTGCAACTCTATCAAGGAGCTTCTGCAGAGAATTAAATCACGCTCTTATTTGTTACTAAAATGTTGAAATAGCAATTTTGCCTGTCAGCTCCCTTAGCAATGTTTTATGATACTGATGGGAGGGGTGCTTGCAGGAAGTTAATTGTTGGATTTCTGTTTTCAAAGTCAGCTTGGAAAGCTCCCGAGCGTTGTTTTGGAATGACATGCTGTGGAAGTGTTAGTCTTAGTGTCATCTTACTTGAGGGGACTAATTATAACCTTGCCCCTCCATGAGAATGGAACACGTGCATTGCCACTCTTATTCTCTGAAATCCTTTACAGGCACAGCGGTGGCATCAAGGCAATGAGCATTTTGGCCGTGCTTGGTTGGCAGGAGATGTTGTTGGATGTATGGTTGACATGCATGAGCACACTATGATGTTCACCCTAAATGGTGAAATCCTTCTTGATGACTCTGGTTCAGAACTGGCATTCAAGGACTTTGAGGTTGGTGATGGTGAGTACTGTAATACATTGTGCTGGTAACTTGCAGTTGTTGCCACATTCTTGCTCTGGCTTCCCTTCAGCGTAATGTGCCTCTTGCTTTTCTTCCTCCTCCCAGCCCACAGCTCTGGGGAGCTACCTCTTGTCCTTTTCTTTATTTGGTTAGTATGAAGCCTTGGCAAAGGAGACAGGCTGGCTGTGATGATAAGGCAAGGCCTTTTTCTGTGGTGAACTTTGCAAGTGTCCTCTGTGTTCTAGTCCTTTTCACTGTTTTGCAGGGATGTGTCTGGGGTTGCAAATTCCTGATGTTTGATTTCAGCAGATCACCATATGATATACTAGAATCACACAATGAATTGTACAATGCTTTGGTTTGGAAGGGACCTTGGAAGATCATCTAGTCCAACCCTTCTGCCCTGGAGAGGGACATAACATTTTATCTAGATCAAGTACTGAAATGCTACCATGTTTCTGCCAAACTAGTGAGAACATATGGTAGGGAGTTTAAGCCAGCTTTAAGGTTTTGTTTTCACTCTGGGAGGAGAAATGTCATCTGTTTCAGGCTAAAGCCAGCTGGTACAAAGTTGGCCTTCAAAATTTTTTACTTAATTCTATATCAGCACATTGAGTGTTCAGTTTGTTGGTGTTAGTGTTCTTGTTGCAGTTCACAAGCAGGTTTTAATTGACCATGATTATGAGATTGCAAAAGATGGCAGATTGTGAGGCTGTGTCACATGTCAGGTTGATTGTATACCACAGATTTATTTTTGTTTACAAATTTAAATACATACTTGCATGTTAAGATGTACATAGAATGGTAAGAAATTACATTAATGTAGATAACTGCTTAAAATTTCTGAACTATTGTCATGTAAGAAAAAAAAGAAATTGAAGTTTTAATCTTACACTTTTATTTGTTGTAGATACCTGTATTCTGTCATATTGGTCAATATGTTAAATATGATCCTGTTAAATAATGCATCTGTGTCTGAGAGATAAAGTTAAGGCTTTTGAACAGTAAAAGCTGCAAATGATACTTTTGGGTTACTGATCCCTATTCTCAGGGGAACTATTAATCTTGTACCTATTAATTAGGCAATTCTCTGCTCGAATTCTAACCACTTTCATCTGGATTTCAGAGTATTTTACTGTTAGGAGTGCTTTAGGAGACATTTCTCTCTCTCTTTTCCTTTTCTAGACTCATGCCTGTTATAATGCTGCCCTCAGCTTTCCTTAGATACTATGATAACATGATGAGGGAAAGGAGTGTGTGAACTAGGTTGCTGTTACTGGTGTAGCCATTAAATGATAATGGTTTTCCAGTTATTAGGCAGTATAGCCCCACTGAGGAGTGAGGGATTTTGAGAGAAACTGGAATTGCATTAGAATTCTGAAGGTAGCCTGTTTGACCACTGTTGTGATTGCAAATCACAGGGGTGTACTGTTGGTGGTACTTGTTTCTAGCTGCAGGTTCAAACAGATCTCTGAGTCTGAAACTGCTGAAGTAGTTCCTGCTTTGACATGGAACCCAAAGGCCTTGGTAACCATCTCAAAAACTTCATGTCAGTGTCAAGCCTCTAAGACTTTTCACAATATCTTAGTAACTCATGTTAATTTCGTCTAGTTTTGCTGAAAAGCACGTGCCTTTGTAATAAGATCTCTTACTCTGTTTGCAAAGTAATTAAATAACTAACTCCAGATTAATATTTGGTAATGATTGGTATTTCATATACAATTTGGGAGAGGGCATCTTTATATATGTATGTGTATATACAAGCACACATATGAAATAACCAGATTAATTTTGAGTTTTATATAGCTTTATTTGGTTTTGTAGGCTGCCTTGAATTTGGTGTTGTGTATAGTTCTTGCTCAAGAGCATTGAGACCTTTCTGCAGCTCCCTTCTGTCAGTGAGCCATGTGCATACCATGTGCTGCTGCACCAGGAGACTTTCCCCTTTTGGAAATAAAGACAGGATCTCTGCTCAGAATGCAGTGTCCTGCTTTGAAGGATGCAGTCTGATTATAAATCACTCGTGTACTTTTCATTTATTTAAGAAAGGGAATATCACACTCTGTCAGCTTAACCAATAAAGCTCATATGTTGCATTTTAGGTTGTACTGCGAAAAAGAGATTATGGGATTATGGCAGACTAAATGTGAGATATACCATCTCAATAGTAAAACTGTTAAGCATAATTGCATATTATTAAGCATTTTGTGTAAGAGAAATTCCACATGGGTAAATCATCTTTTTATATAGTCTCCAACATGGAAGGGCCATACAGGACCTGTGAAGTATCCCTGGATAAGACTGGATGAAATGACATAAGACATATAAAATGATTGGATACCCATTTATAGCAGGGTACTTCATTTCTATTCAATAATAAGACAAGTTACTGCCTTACCAGCACACTCCCTATGAGATACCATATCTTTACTAGATCTGGAAGAGCCCTGAAATACCCTCATGACACATCAGGGCAGAATTTCACCAGAAATAAAACTAATGTTTCCATAACTGGCACTGGTATTTCTGTTCCATTCATACAGAACAACAGTTACTCTATAGTTATGATCACTTGCAGGAGTTAGCAACATGTACACTACTGTTCTGGCATCAATGAAATTTGTGTTGGTAATGAGATTGTCATCTTGATTCCTTCTTGGCTACAGTTACAAGGTTGGCAGAGACTACTAGGTTGAGTAAAAACATCAGTGAGAGTTTTACCTGTGTAGGAATTCTCTTCTGGGTTTCTTTTCTTTCTTTCAGGGAATCTTGGAAATACTCACATTTTATTTATGTGTACATATATAAAATATTTGCTTCATGTCTAAGAATGTATCTGTCTGTGAGATCTCTTTTTCTGAGCCCACAGGAAAATATGTAGGTAGAAAAATCAACAGTTTATGTACATTCTGTTTGGGAAGAGTAAATATTAGTAAGATTTAAAATATTTTACATATTTATTACATAATCACGTTTGGTTTTGATTTAGTTTTGTGTCCTGTAAACATCTCACTCTTCACAAATAAGGTAGATCATATTTTCTTGGATTTTATACTGCATCTGATTATCTAATCAACTTTTTCTATACTGCATGCTTAGTGAATTCTGCTGATAGCAGCTGCTATTACAATTATTTCTCATTTGCTTTGAGGGCTCTAATAAAGAGGAATTGGCTAATTCTCAATATGCTGGAGATAGAGCTTGCTAGTTCCTTCCATGAAATATTTGGGCAGAAAAATAAAGCAATTGTTATCACATAAATATAAACACAAATAAATAAATATAGATGTGACATATTCATAAATGATCAGTTTACAGCTCCTTGTCTTTGAACACCCTTTTTTTTAAAAAAAGAAGCTCTTGTTATACTTTATACTTTAGTCTGTGTATGCCTTTGTGCTTCATAGCAGATCTTATGCCATTTTTGGTTGATATTGTGGGGATTAATGCTGGCACAGGTGTTTCTGTGAAACCCCATACTCAAACAACATTATATCTGTAGAAGGTTGTGACTGTTTTTGAGTGATGAGCTGAGATTTGTAGGCTTATTGAAAAGAGAATTTTGATTTTTGGCTGCACTTAACTTTTGCAACAGCTTGTTGGATTCCTTTCCTCAATAAGGAGCCTTTTAAGTTCTCCATAGAATGAGAGCTGCTGGGTTTTGCCACACCTTGTATCTATATATGCAAATATAACTTTCCTAGTTACATGTTGTATAATAGATTTTGTTTCATTTAGTGCTGGAAAATACTCTTTATTATTATCTGTCATTGGATTTGCATGCACAGAATGGCATAAATCCTGTTTAAATAATCTGTGTTAGCTGAGAAGTTGATGTCTTGTCATTCAAGAGCCTTGCTGTGCATATAAAAATCTGGACTTAAATTTGTGACTAATTTATGACTAATAATGTATATCCTTAAATTTATATTTTTATTTATATATATTATTTAATTTTTAATTTTAATATTTAAATGTAATACATATAGACATGAAAACCTTCAAAAGGTAGTAACTGAATGGTGATCTTTTGACAAAAGGTGATTTTTTTTGTGTTTTTTTTTTTTTGTAATTCTAAAGCACCTACTTGGTATGTTTGTAATTTTTTTCACTGCTATAGCTGCATGGACTAGCATTATTATTTTTAAAGTAATTTTTGATGTTTTCTCAAAATACCCTGACTAAAGGAATTTTAGGAGCATTATCAAAAGTAGTAAGAGTTGGGGTAAAATTGGCAATACTCAACCAGCTTAGCAGAGAGATTAATGACACTTGTCAGGCTTCTAGAAGTTGTCTTACATATCTGTGAAATAAGGGTTGCATGAAGAGATCAATATCTATTAGAGAGAACTTTGTTTTCAGAATCTTTGAGATACATGAGCTGAGGACATGCAAGAGGTGATGTGCTAGCAATGACTGCTTGCATTTATGCTGTTTGCTTTTTGGATTTTTTTTTCCAAATGGTTTTTAATTAGGTGATGGAAGAAAGCAGTTCTCTGATGTTCATGATGTACAACCCATGTATTTCATTTTGTTTTAAGGATTTCTCCCTGTGTGCAGCCTGGGCCCATCTCAAGTGGGAAGAATGAACTTTGGAAAAGATGTCAGCACTCTGAAATATTTCACTATCTGTGGCTTGCAGGAAGGGTATGAACCCTTTGCTGTTAATACAAACAGAGACATCACCATTTGGCTTAGTAAAAGGCTCCCTCAGTTTCTACCAGTGCCACAAAATCATGAACATATTGAGGTTTGTGATCCTAATAAAATATTTCTAGACCCTTCTTTCATCAATGTTTGAATGATGTTTCTAATTTTGCACTTTTAGACAAGATTTTTAAATTCATATGTTGACCTAATTCTGGATGAATCCTGCACCTGTTAGGAACTTCTTAGATGGAGTGGAGTTGCATGTAATTATTGTGTTGATAGTATTTCCTTACCCATGCAATGTGTCATATGTGTGAAGGTGAGATTGTCAGAGACCAATTCTCCAAGAGGTGCTCATTGAGAGCTGCTTGTGCACTGAGAGCTCTGTTTGTAAACACCTGTCAGAAACCAGGCATTTTTACAGAATGGATATGGCTTCTGGTGCACACACTTGCTGAAGTGTTTATTCCATAACTGATTAGTTTTCATTTTAATCAATATTTATTAGCCAGTTGTGTCAACACTTATGTCCCAATCAGCTGGGCATCTTGATGGGACTGAATTCGTGCCTTCTAAGTCTACCATGACATCCTTTCTTAACTGATAAAATAACAACTCTCTTTCAGTTAACATCTATCACACTGTAGTATTTAAGAAAAACTACTGTTGTGTTCTTGAATATGTAACAGTATGATTTGTATTAGTTGGTTTGTGTTTCTCTGGACACTGTTGGATTTATGTTGCAAAGAGTTATGACAAAAATTCCTTTGTGAGTGCTTTTCTTTTTCTGTTAATGACAGTAAAACAAAAAACCTCCACTCCCTGTAGTATTTATTTCCCCTTAAAGGGGCAGCACATGATTACAATACATGTGACAGATGACAGCATACTGTTGCAAAGGTTTGCAAGTCGTGGATGCTTATTCTAGAAATATATGATGAATATTTTCAGGTGAGAAAAAGCATCAGCTTCAAAACAACGACCTTTTTCTCTTTGCTAGGTGATGAGAATTGATGGCACCATAGACAGCTGTCCCTGCCTGAAGGTCACACAGAAGTCCTTTGGTTCACAGAACAGTAAAACAGATGTCATGTTTTTTCGATTAAGCATGCCCATTGAATGTGCTGAAGTGTTCTCCAGATCAGCTGCAGGAGGGTTGCCAGGCTCTGGTGTCTTTGGTCCAAAGAATGACTTGGAAGATTATGATGCTGATTCTGATTTTGAAGTTCTAATGAAAACTGCTCATGGTCATCTAGTTCCTGACCGAACAGAAAGAGAAAAAGATGCCACAAAACCAGAGTTAAACAACCATAAAGATTACATTCAAGAAAAGCCTTCACGTCTTAAACAAAGGTTAGTAGCACATATGGCTTGCCACCCCCCTTCCCCCCTCCCCATTTCTTGAACAGCACAGGAAGATTCGACTCGTTTATGCCCCAAATTTTAATCTAACACAGTAGGCAGGACAGTTAACTTTCATGTGATTAGATTACATCCTATGCAATACATAGATTAAAATGAAGTGGAAAACTGAGAACATTTTTGAGACTCTCAGAAACTTGTTGTTTTGTTTATTGTGAAGGCTTTTGTGACCCTCACGTGAAGTGTACGCTCAAACCATGGAGCTCCATTCTGACAGAACTAGGTGGGCTTCAAAGTGACATACAACTTTGTTTCACATGGCTTCCAAAAAAACTGGAACTGTTAGATAATCTTTATCCAGAAGTGTATATTAGCTTCTTATCTCACTTAATGAACCAAATCATCATAAGAATATTTGCTAGCTGACATGTTGGTTATCCCTAATTTTTGTTAGGGAATCAAGACTGGAATGCCTAGCTTCATGATCCTAGAGAGATGCATACACTGGGCCATTACTCAGACAATATTACTGCACCATTCAGCTGCTTTCCTGCTCTTCTTTACCAAACCTAGTTTGTTACATATGTCAATGGTGGAATAAATCAGGACATATGAATGATATTTTTAAATGCATGAAGGTCATTTCAAGTTCCACATTCTTCCAAAGTGACATAGATGTTTAACAGCCTGGTAATTCTTTTAAGTTACAAGAGTTTAATTTCCAAGTAACTTTTGAATATGTAGTTTAAGCTCAGAATTTAAGTGCTTTTAAAAATGAGCTTGACCCTTTCTCTTTTCTGTATGTTTTGTTTTAATCTACACAGAAGTAATAAATTAGTATTATGTATTAATGTAATATATACTATGTATTTAGGGCTAGCATAAAGAATACTATGTATTTAGGGATAACGTATCAATGTAAAATTCCTTTGTGTGTATATATATTGCTATATTGAGCTTTTCCTATAGATTTTGATGTTATGTCTTTTATTACAGATTTATGCTCAGGAGAACAAAGCCAGATTATAGCACGAGTCACTCTGCACGGCTTACTGAGGATGTGTTAGCAGATGATAGAGATGACTACGATTATCTGATGCAAACTTCCACGGTATTGAAACATACAATTGATATTTCAGATTGTGTGGGTTTTTGGGTTGTTTGGGGTTTTTTAATAATTACAGAAACAGTCTAATTTTTGGCTAAATTTTTAAATGTAAATGTCTGAAGAAGTCCTGCACTACTGAAATTGAGGCCACTCTATTCATTTTGTTTTGACTTGTCAGTCTAAAGCAGTTCCTATATAGAAAGCCAGAAATTAATTGAATCCATTTTTGAAACTCCTATTAATAACATCTCAGAGTCTGTTTTGAGTACATAGGAAAACACCTATACTAGTTATTTTATTTTTTAGTAATTGATGATTTTACTCAGCATTTATTTCTTGGAGTACCAGTGAAAGTTTTGTACATTTTTCTCTCATAAGATCAGCTCCATAAGCACTCACTCTTCAATGTTCAAAGGAAAAATACTTCTCCTTTGGATGTAGTCTCCTCTTGCTGGAAGATATTAGATCTAGAAACTGCTTCACCTTTTGTAGCTGCAGTACAAAAATAGCTTGCAGTGCTATGATGCAGAAGCCTACAATACAAGCTTAGAAGCCACTTCTTTAATCTTTTCCAATTTTTGTTTTAACATAAGTATTTTGTTGGCTATTTATAGGTCTGTGTTTATATTCTTTTCTTGTTTTGCTTATGAATTGTGCTTGAACAAGCCTATGCTACATTTGAAGAGTTAAGCATTTGTTTTTTGGTTTTTGGCAACAAATTATTTCTGAATCAAAATGATACATTGGAAACCAAGTTTCTTGATATTATTTTTTATTGACAGTACTATTATTCAGTGAGAATATTTCCTGGTCAAGAACCTGCTAATGTCTGGGTGGGCTGGATTACATCTGATTTTCACCAGTATGACACAAGCTTCGACTTGGACAGAGTGCATACTGTCACAGTTACACTGGGAGATGAAAAAGGGAAGGTTCATGAGAGGTTGGTTGCAATTTTCTTTAAAAGATACATATTTCATAACCCATAAATGCAGCTAGCAATTTATAAACTGTAAATCTACCCCATGTAATGTAAAAATAGGTGTACAAAAAAAGGAATTGGAAAAACTGTGACTTTACATGTTCTCTCCTCTTGCCTGTGAAGAAATGATGATCTAATCAGCTTTTTTATGTAGTTTCAGATCATGATCCTGTAAATACTGACTTTTGAACTGGTACAAAGTAGAGCAAAGTAGAATCTTTGCAACTTTTTGGTTTCGAGCAGACCAAAATTAGTACAACAGTTCCTCTCAGCTTGTGATCTACGCCAAAAACCTGTGTTGCACATAACATTTTTATTTTTTCAGTTATAAAGTCAAGGTTTCGTTGTACTTTGGCATGGTTATGGTAGGATCTGCTGTTTTCAGCCACAAGGCCCTGTTGGTTACAGCCATACAAAGTTGTTCTTAGTCCACTACATAAAGTTTACACACCATCCATGAATAAATTTGTCTTTTGACATTCAGTATAAAACGCAGCAACTGCTATATGGTGTGCGCAGGAGAGAGCATGAACCCTGGGCAAGGACGTAATAACAACGGGCTGGAGATTGGCTGCTTGATTGATGCTGCCAGTGGCCTGCTCACCTTCACAGCTAATGGCAAGGAACTAGGCACATACTACCAGGTGAGTAATTGTCCATGATGTCTTCCAGGGGGAAGGGAGGAAATCAAATCCCTGGGCTGCATTTTCTTAGAAACTTCTCTACAAGACTGGAAAAGAAACTAACTGTCCCTGTTATGACAATGATTTTTCCCTCCTATTTGGATTTTCTGGGGGTTTGTTTAAAGGCTTGCACTTAGTGACTGTCAATAGAAATATTGGGTTTTTTTTTCCAATGTATAGTAGAATTTTGCTCTCTCTTCTGTGGCTATATATTTGTGCATCTTTAATTTAGGTTGAACCAAGTACGAAGTTATTTCCTGCTGTATTTGCTCAAGCTACAAGCCCTAACCTTTTCCAGTTTGAATTGGGAAGAATAAAGGTAAATAATGCTTGGTTTTGTGCAGGTTTAGAACTAATATATCACATACATAGTTTTTAGGTTTTTTGTCTGTAGTGTGTGGCACATTTTTATGATTCCGAGTATTTGCCTATTGGCACTTTTATTCTTAATTCCATTTTAAATATCCATGCAGTGCATCGTATGAGAAGGGTTGTAACTGATTAGAGTAGGCAAAGGATGAAGCAAAATTACTGGTGTCAGTAAGGCAAATTTCTTGTTCTGCAAAACATGTATATGAAGATTGGATTAGGGTTTTAAAATATTTTTAACATACCTTCAGATAGTCCACTCAGAAAAACTGAGAAGAAATTTATGTCCTTACTTTGGATAGATGGATGTCTGAGAAATCAGACTGGACTTCCGATCTCTTGTCCAAGGAAGTGACCACACATTCCATTCAAGTTTCTATTTCAAATTTGGCTATTTTAAAAAATTTATTATGGACAACGCTGTCTTGCTGCTAATCTGCTAACAGTTCCCAGGTGGTTTGAGAAACTACTGAAAATATCCAATTCCTGTTGCATAGTGTATGTTGAATATATTTCTCGCAAAATATCATCTCTTCATTGTTTGGTAAAGATGATGAAACACTGTCTCTTCTGTTGGAATTTTCCAGAATGTAATGCCATTATCTGCTGGCTTATTCAAAAGTGAGCACAAAAACCCAGTCCCTCAATGTCCTCCACGTCTCCATGTACAATTTCTGACTCATGTGCTTTGGAGCAGAGTGCCAAACCACTTCTTGAAGGTCGATGTGTCTCGTGTCAGTGAACGTCAAGGCTGGATGATACAATGCCTGAATCCCTTGCAGTTCATGGCCCTTCATATTCCTGAAGAAAACAGGTTGATGTTTGTGTTGAATATATCAGAGTTAGGTTGGGATCATGAAGTTAGACATGTAAGAACATTTCTATAAGAAAAGCCCAAGGACTTACCTTTATTTATAACACATGTAAATAAAGGCAATGTGTTTTGATTTAGTTAATATTACAACTTAATCTTGTCAATGTCTTAAAATCTGCCTCCTTTTTTTGTGTTTCCAGCTTCTCTGAGGTTCTTTCTAAACTTTTTGATAGTATATGTAGCTTTGAATGAAAATGAAAGGAGCTCTGTTTATAAATTATTAACTATAATCTGTAAGATAGGGAAATAACATATTTTGCAGAGGTATTTTAAGATTTGTGACCAATTATTCCATTGATTTCATTTTCATAAATTTAGTTTAAACAATTGAATAAATCCAACTTTCTGATTCCCTTGTTACCCACATCTCAGCATTGTGCCAGTGCAAAACCCCAAAACAAAACCACCAAAAAAAGAAATAAAGAAGTCTAAACAAAGAGCCTTGTCTCTGACCTCTCTGCAAATGGGTTATTTTTGCCATTTTGCAACTCCATCACTAAACCAAAGAAATTATATGAATATCTCAACCCATACTAGTTTTAAAATCTTATTTTTAGCTATCCAAATTATTTTATGTAGTATGAAGAAAGATTCTTTTATGAAGTTAAGTGAATAATTTTCATCTTTCCCACTGAAAGTAACTGAAGTTGTGCCTTAAGAACAACTGGAATCAATTCCTCCATTCTCAGGTTGACAGCATTTCTTACCTGAAAGCTGAACTGTGGAAAAAGTCCATCCCTAGAACTGATACTGTGTCAGTGTTATCCTTAGGGGGAATTTTGAATCCTTCACTTGATTAAGTTTTTGAACTGATATGGAATTTACTGTATTTTTTTTTTTTGTTCTCTGCAGAACAATTGATATTTTAGAACTGACAGAACAAGAAGAGTTGCTGAAGTTTCACTACCATACCCTTCGCTTATATTCAGCTGTTTGTGCTTTAGGCAACAACCGAGTGGCCCATGCTATGTGTAGCCACGTGGATGAATCTCAGCTCCTGTATGCTATTGAGAATAAATACATGCCAGGGTTGCTACGTGCAGGCTATTATGACTTACTCATTGACATCCATCTCAATACATACGCAACTGCCAGGTTAATGATGAACAATGAGTTTATAGTCCCAATGACCGATGAGACCAAGAGTATTACTTTGTTTCCTGATGAGAACAAAAAACATGGCCTCCCTGGGATAGGACTTAGCACTTCATTAAGGCCAAGAATGCAGTTCTCCTCTCCAAGTTTTGTAAGCATTAACAGTGAATGCTTTCAGTTCAGTCCTGAATTCCCTCTGGAAATCTTAAAGTCCAAAACCATGGAGATGCTGACTGAAGCTGTTGAGGAGGGCAGCCTCCACGTCAGAGATCCAGTTGGAGGTTCTACAGAATTTCTGTTTGTCCCTCTCATCAAGCTCTTTTATACCCTCTTAATTATGGGAATCTTCCACAATGAGGATCTGAAGAACATCTTGCAGTTGATTGAGCCCCGGGTTTTCAAAGAAGCAGTGAGCCAGGAGAATGAAATTGACTCCTCAGAGAAGGAGCTGACTTCAGATGAGCTCAAGTCAGAAGAAGGAGAGGAAGAAACCAGAGGGGAGCAAGGGCCAAAGGAAGGACTCCTTCAGATGAAACTTCCAGAACCTGTTAAATTACAGGTAACAATACTTCTGTGATAGTGGTTGTTCCCATTTCTTCATAGATAATTTTTTCTTCACTTGGTAAGTTCTCTTTCAAGGAATACAGCCTTTTGTTGCTAGTTAAATAGAGAATTTCCTTATGGGAAACAAGATTTATTATCTCCTCAGTGATATAAACTTGTTCACCTTAGATCAAACAAACTGTTGTTTCATTAAGCAGAATTCCTTTCACAATGACATTAACAGGGAATCCTTCATTTTTGTGGATCCAAACAGAAAAGAAACACCCTAGAAACATGGAGGAAGTCCATGCTCTTACAACTTCAATAAAAGCCTCACACTTTATATGTCTGGGACACATAAATCTCCTGCAGATAGCAGATATTCCTGGTGTAGGATTAGCACACATATAGTAAATGACAACATTAAAAATTTCAGTCACTTTATGTGATAGTAAATGCTGCTGTAAGTAATCATTCTTTATTTGCATAACATGCAGATCTAGGAGTGCTGGTGGCTAGGAGGATGCCCATGAGGCAGCAATGTGCCCTTGTGGCCAAGAGGCCAATGGCATCCTAGGATGCATGAAGAGGAGCGTGGCCAGCAGAGCCAGAGAGGTTCTTCTCCCCTCTCCTGTGCCCTGGGGAGGCCTCCCCTGGAATGCTGTGTCCAGTTGTGGGCCCCTCAGCTCCAGAAGGATAGGGAGCTGCTGGAGAGAGTCCAGCACAGGGCCAGCAAGATCCTGAAGGGAGTGGAGCATGTGCCCTAGGAGGACAGGCTGAGAGAGCTGGGTCTCTGCAGCCTGGACAAGAGGAGACTGAGAGGAGACCTCAGCAATGCTTAGAAATATGGGAAGGGTGAGTGTGAGGAGGAGAGAGCCAGGCTCTGCTCCATGGCATCCAATGGTAGGACAAGAGGCAATGGGAGCAAGTTGGAGCACAGGAGGTTTAGTATTAAGCTGAGGAGAAACTTGTTTGCAGTTCAGGTGCCAGAGCACTGGCCCAGGCTGCCCAGGAGCCTGTGGAGTCTCCTTGTCTGGAGCCATTGCAGAGCTGCCTGGACACATTGCTGTGTGAGCTGCTCTAGGTGATCCTGCTCTGGCAGGGGGGTTGCACGAGATGATCTTTCTAGGTCCTTTCCAACCCCTGACATTCTGGGATACTGTGATAGAATATTTTTTAGCTTGACAAGTCTTTTTCTTCTGATCCTGTTTTGTCAGATGTGTCATCTCCTGCAGTACCTGTGTGATTGCCAAGTACGGCACCGAATAGAAGCCATTGTAGCATTTTCAGATGACTTTGTGGCTAAGCTTCAAGAGAATCAGCGCTTCCGGTACAACGAAGTGATGCAGGCCCTGAACATGTCTGCTGCCCTGACAGCTAGAAAGACAAAAGAATTTCGATCCCCACCCCAGGAGCAGGTACAGCTTACAGTGGACAATGTGTTTTTTTATTGTGGTCTATATGTGGCAATGTTCTGTTTGATTTCAAAGTTTTTCCTTTTGAGATAGGTATCATTTGCCTGTTGTTTATATTCTTTAAGATTAACATGCTGCTGAACTTCAAAGATGATAAAAATGATTGTCCTTGCCCTGAAGAAATTCGGGATCAACTCTTGGATTTCCATGAAGACCTAATGACACATTGTGGTAAGTCTTATTACTGAATATTTTTACTTTTAAAATTATATTAGCTTTAGAAGCTATTTTCTAAATAATTTTGTGTAAGAAACACTAAGTAGTCTATAGATTACATTATGTCAATTATAAATACTGTCAAACAAAGATAATCAGTTTGTAGTCAAAACCAAGTAAATTTTATTACCCTCCTATCTGCTCAAACTAGAAGAGAATGTAGTATGTTTTGCTTCATGAGACAAAAGGGTTTTTTTTGCCAATGCAGCTCTGTGGAAGTATTGCTGGGATTAATGTATCAGATAACACTGTAGCTCCTTTGTTATTCTAGGTGTTCCTCTGCCCTGTTCCTTCTCCCCTGTGCTTCCTTGCATTGGATGGTATAAGTGATCTTTGCTCTAGCAGGTTAACTATGGCTGTGTTAGCCACAGGGGAACTTAACCCTAGTGACTCATTCTTTGTAGACCTGAATGAAGATAGAGAAGTGTATTATCTATTGAGATAGACTGAGAATCAAAAGGAGCAGTTAAATTACTGTGGTTTTGATTTCTTTAGTTAGTAAAAACCAAATTCTTTGTCATATTAATGTGTGAAATACAGTAACAATTTAATACATAATACCAAAGTGCCAAAATATGTAATTTAAATATCAAGCTCATATCTGTGAATACTGCAAATTCAGTTATCAAGTAGTTTTGTTTGGAATGAATGCTTACTTACATTTTATGTTGAGGACTTTGTTGTTTTCCTGTTTAGAGGACAATCATCCCTTCATTTTGCTTCAGTACACTATAAAAAAAAAAAGCACTTAGCAGACAGCATGAGCAGAAAAGCAGCTGAACTTTCACTTTGTATCCCATTAGCTACAAGAAGCTAATCCAGGGATGTGTGATAATATTGTTTAAACTAATACTCTAGTCGTGGTAGAGGAGCTTTTGACAAGAGGATCTCTGGACTTTTCCTCCTGATTTGCATTCCTTATTGATCCCAGTTTAACTGAAAATAACATGATTATTTAATTCACTATCTTAAAATATTCAAATAAAAATGAGTTATCAATATTTGACTTCATAATATATGAGTTTTGTTTCTTGGTAAAGCAAGCACAATTGATGTCAATGTGGTTAGACTGGTCCATCTCAAAGATATTTCTGTTACTAAAAAATCAGAGATTTAATAAGGTATCAAATATCATGGAAGATCTTTAAGGCAGCCTCATACTCAAAGTAGAGTTAACACAGAAGTCAGACCTTGTTGCTCAGTAATTTTTGCACTTGGGTCTTGAAAGCTTCGAAGTGCAGAGATTCCATGTTGTCTTTGGGCTATATGTCTCAGGTGATTTTTGGTGAATTTGTTGTGTTTTGATTATGCCAGATTGGAAAGCTGCCTGTTTTCATTGGAAAATTGTATCTTGTTAATCTCAGAAAAGAGGATAGCTGCATTGTATTGCTAACTTTCTTGTAGGTTTTGATGCACTGCTATTAGGTGCTGCATGTTCCTGCATCCTCCTCATAGGACAAGTTTTGTAATATAATGTAGTGCAAAATATGAAGTTACCAGTAATCCTTTATTAGTTTAGTGTCAGTTACTCCTTTAGGACAGAATGTAAAAACCCACAGCCCTTTTAATGGAAACAGAACTGTACTTAATGCAAAAAATGAGAAAATGATAAACAGATGCAATAAACTGAGAATGATGTAAAACATCCTAAAAAAGTCAAAACTGCTGAAGAACTCCCCATAACTTTATATATATGTATATACAAAACTATATATATAGTTATATATATATTAAAACCTATATATATAATATATATTTATATATATTNTCAAAACTGCTGAAGAACTCCCCATAACTTTATATATATGTATATAAAAAACTATATATATAGTTATATATATATATTTATTAAAACCTATATATATATTATATATATTTATATATATTAAAAACTATATATATTATATANTATATATATTAAAAACTATATATATAATATATATTTATATATATATTAAAAACTATATATATAATATATATTTATATATATATTAAAAACTATATATATAATATATATTTATATATATATTAAAAACTATATATATAATATATATTTATATATATATTAAAAACTATATATATAATATATATTTATATATATATTAAAAACTATATATATAATATATATTTATATATATATTAAAAACTATATATATAATATATATTTATATATATATTAAAAACTACATATATTATATATATTTATATATATATTAAAAACTACACATATATTATATATATTTATATATATATTAAAAACTACACATATATTATATATATATAACTTTAGAACTTATATTGGAAACTAAAATACCCAGGAAAAAATAATTGAATTACTTTTTTATATTAAGCTTATTTTACTGTGAGTAATAGATCAATATTTTTAATTCCTTTATTATATATGCATCAGTGACTAAAGTTGAAAAGATGAC
Source organism: Bucco capensis (assembly GCA_013396975.1). NCBI lineage: Eukaryota > Metazoa > Chordata > Aves > Piciformes > Bucconidae > Bucco > Bucco capensis. The sequence continues at coordinate 21,907 of VWZO01001808.1, read as the reverse complement.
AGAAGTGAACAGATGGGAGTTCCATGAAGTTCAGCAATAGAAAGTGCAAAGCCCTGCACCTGGGGAGATATAATCTCATATATCAAGGACAGGCTAGGGACCAAACTGGAAAGTAGCTTTGCAGAAAAGGATGTGGCGATCCTGGTGGACAACAAGAACAGGAGCAACAACTGGCCTCTCAAGAACAAGAGAAACATGAACACACTGCAGTGAGTCCAGGGAGGGGCTGTAAAAGACAATTAAATTCTTGGAGCATCTTTAGGAGTTGTTTAACTTAAAGAGAAAGCTTGTGAGGGTATTGTATTGATGTATATAAATATCTGTTGGGTGGGGAGACTAAAGATGACTGAGCCAGACTTTCCCTGACTGCTGCCTAGTGACAGTGCAAGAGATAAGGGGCACAAATTCACAAACTAAAATACAGGAAATGCTACTTTTTTTTTTTAACTGTAAGATTGAAGAGCAGGTTGCCCAAAGAGATTGTGATGCTGAGCAACCTGCTCTAGTTGAATCTGCTTTGAGCAGTGAGGCTGAGCAAGNTTGAGTTCCCATCCCTGGAGGCATTGCAGGTGAGGCTTGCCAGGGCTCTGGGCAAGCTGCTCTAGTTGGGGATGTCCCTGCCCACTGCAGGGGGGTTGCACTAGATGAGCTCCAGAGCTCCCTTCCAACCCAAACCAGGCTAGGATTCTATGATCTCTGAATGCTCATTCCAACCTCAGCTCTTCTGTGATTCTGTAAAGCCTCACATGCATTTTTTTTTTTACATTTTTATGCCTTGTTATTGGAATATCATGAAAGAGCCACTGTATTGTGAAGGTGGCTACTTTCTTTTGACTGGTCACTAGAAAGTGTATTTATTGTAACTTTGGTTCTTTCACTTCTATGATAATGTTTTACCTAAAAATCTCCTGGTCTGTACTAGTATCAGTTGAACTACTTACCTGCACTTCTGAGCTACCTGTGTCTTAAACACAGGCATCAGCATTAGCATGGAAACATGCATAGTGGGGGAGCTGACCACAGAAGTATATTTACTATCTATTTCGTGTATAATGCACAATTTATAAAATAAATTAATAAATCACATAATCTTTATCTGCCTTTTCCTATCTTGCACATATCCCTGATCTCTGTTTGTTCCAAGCTGATGGTTAAGCATATCCCATATCAATGTTTTTTTAGTTCTAACAGAGCAGAATAACATGGTTCAGGTTGATTGTGTTTGTACATACAAGATACAAAACATGTCTATAAATGCTTTTAGTTCTCTTAATATTTAGTGTCTGTTTTTTATTTCAGGAATTGAATTAGATGAAGATGGAACCTTGGATGGAAACAATGATTTAAGCATTGCGGGTCGTCTCCTATACCTTATGGAAAAAGTTACATACCTGAAGAAAAAGCACGCTGAGAAGCCAGTGGATGATGATGCTAAGACATCCTGTAAGCAAAATTAAATCAGTTTATTGTATGCTAATTCCAGAAGACAAAAGAATCAGGGGATGAAGTTCTTCATTTATTTTCAGCCAAAACAAGGTAGATTTTTAGTGAAACATCTGTGCACCTTAAAGTTTGTAGCTCTGACTCAAAACAAGCTCACATGGAATTTTTATGATAGGCAGAGTTGTTTCCCTATGGGATGTAGTGGAAGATTCCTTCTACTGACTTTTTCACCCTTGATCTTTTTTCAAGTCGTATTTTTTCCAGAATGTATCTTGCTTTTTGTAGAACTATCCCAGACCTAATATTTGTCCTGATTATGGGAACTGGCTCCTAAAATCAGCTGCAGCAGCTTCAAGTACTGATTTTAGACCATAATTTGCAAAGCTGTGCTTAAGAGAAGCCTCTCCATTCAACCAAAAATTCAAGGTTTGCCCACTATGATTGTTGCTTTGTCATTTTTCTGACACTTTCTGCCTTTCCATCTTGACAAGAATCATTGCACATCTTAGCACAAATTCACCTGTGTGTTAAACATTCTCTTTTCTGTAAATTCCTCTCCTTTCAGTGTCTTTCTTAAAGTATTTCTTTTTTAAATCGAGTTTAGTCTGAAATTGCATCTGGTTTACTCCCAACATGATGTTGGGCACACATTTCTAATTTGAAAAGAATTTTGGTGTTTGGCTTGCATCAGCCACCTTCTTTTTCAACATTGGAATATTTATTAGGCAGTTTATTGAACTTGGGGAGGAATTACAAATTTCTTCTTGTCAAACTTTCACTGTTATTCACTTGACATGAAAATAGATTAGTTAGGTAAGTAATAAAGGTGAAATTCTCTGGTGTGTAACTATTAGCTTATCTCAAGGAGATCCTGAACTGATCTGAAGAAGTCTTACAAACTTGAGTAGAAGCTCCCTGAGGTGGGAAAATTAACAGTATTCAATTGTATTTATCAAATACTTTGTCTGGACTGTTAGTTCATAACTAATATTTCTAAACAGTAGTCTCAAATCTTTACTGACATGATGTGTTTTGTGTATTCTAAAATATGACTTTCACAAATATAAACATATGTATGTCTCATTAGTAATATTTCTAAACAGTAGTCTCAAATCTTTACTGACATGATATATTTCTAAAATATGACTTTCACAACTATAAATGTATATCAACAGTAACTAATGATTATCAGTGAGAACAACAGATAATGTTTCTTGCTTCATTAGGGACTGAATGCAAAATATGCAAATGATGATTTGCACTTATTTGTCTGGAATCTTTTCAGTTTTATTTCTTTGGAAAAGCCTTTGGTTTTGGTAAAGGACTAAGTTAAATTATCCTGGTTTGTACATTATAAAGCATTGAGTGGATACAGAGCTTAGATATGTAAATAAATAATACAGCATTTATATGTTCTACCAGTATGTTTTTCCAGTCTTACTTCATAATATGTAAGAAAAACACTCAGACTTGAATTGCTGGAAAATTCTGAGAGAAATCTGGTGACTTTATGAGTATCTTTTATATCTTTTTTTTTAATCAGATTTATTTTCTGTGTTTTAATTTTAAATATGTGTTTTTGCATCTCTTATGTGATTTTATTTTCCTTTTATAGTCTACTAAGGAAATGGCACAAAAAAGGTTCATCTTAGGAAATGAATTCATCCCAATGAATGTTGCATGATAGGTTCTAAGAGATGGAAGATTTAATTGTTATTTTGTAATGAATGTGTGTGTTTTGTTGCCAGCTACTCTGCAGCAGCTGATTTCAGACACCATGGTACGCTGGGCCCAGGAATCAGTGATAGAAGACCCGGAGCTCGTGAGGGCCATGTTTGTGTTGCTGCATCGCCAGTATGATGGCATCGGTGGCCTTGTTCGAGCCCTGCCAAAGACATACACCATCAACAGTGTGTCTGTGGAAGACACCATCAACCTTCTGGCATCTCTTGGCCAAATCCGATCTTTGCTTAGTGTCAGAATGGGGAAGGAGGAGGAGAAACTTATGATTCGTGGATTAGGGTAAATAACTGGGGCGAAGCATCTCTTTATTTACACATATATGTTGTTTGCTCTGTGATTATGGCCAAGGTTATCATGAACCTATCAGTACTTAAAGGGAGTTGGAATGTGAATAGCCTATATGGGTGTAAATGCAGACAGTGGCATCAGTCTGTAGATGCTTCAGTTGTAAGATCTAACCTTTGCAGCATTATTTACAGCAAATGAGATCTTTAACATTTCTTGTAAGAAAAGTTGAAAACATGTACGTAATCTTTTATGATGTTGCAAAATGCATCTTCTTACCCTATTTTAAATAGTATGGCTGTGAAGAATCCTCTCATGAATAGTGTCCCTTTCATACATACTGGTAGCTGCTGACATATGCAGTTCCTCCCCAGCAGTTAGCTAGTGGAGTTGTGTCTACATGTGCCTGTACATACACTCTCTTTTTATTGCTCTGAATGTAGTTGGTACTATTTGAACTATGAAGTAGTTTACCTAGTCTTATGTTTCCTAATTATATGATTAATAATAGTGAAATATAGTGTAATCATAGAATCATTGAAAGGTTAGAGTTGGAATGGATCCTTAGAGGTGATCTGGTTCAACCCACCTGCTGAGAGCAGGGCCACCTATGACTAGATCAGGTTGCTCAGTCCTGTCCAACCTGACTTTGAATGTTTCCAGGGATGGGGCATCCACCAGTTCTCTGGGCAATCTGTTCCAGTGCCTCACCACACTTACTGTGAAAAATTTCCTCCCAGTCTAGATCTCCCCTCCTTTACTTAGAAGCCACTACCCCTTGTCTCATTGCAAGAAGCCTCATTAAAAAGGCTGTCTCCATCTTTCATGTAGGCTCCCTTTAAGTACTGGTAGACTGCAATAAGGTCTTTTCAGAGCCTTCTCTTCTTCAGGCTGCACAACCTGAACTCTCAGCCTTTGCTCATGGGACAGATGTTCCAACCAATTTTATGGCTCTCCTCTGGACCTGCTCCAACATAAACAACCTTCTTATGCAGGAGAAAACAGTAAAGAAAACATGATCATCTCTACTAGCAAAGAGTTTACTTCCCCCCCCACACACACTTTTTCCAAAGAAATGTTATGATCTGAGAGATATCTGGTGAGATTAGACATCAGCTATGATCCATTAGAAATCTGTAGTCAGCAAAAGCAAAGCCAACTAAATATAGTATTATGTGAAGACTACTGGGAATGCAAGAAGAGGAGCAGCTTTTGTTGTACAAAATACTTTTTTCTTTTGTAAGCTTCAGCAGGCTTTTACTGAACACCTCAAATATCCAAATCATGTCTACACCTAATTTTGTAGTGTCATTATAAACAGTGCCTGCTGCTTAGCTTGCTAGCAGGCTGTGACATGCTAAGGTTGTACCCATGTAAGGCTTTGGCAAAGGGGAAAAGTCCATCACCTGTCAAGAGGCACAATATACTGCTATTTCTAAATCCAATTTTGTACCTCAAGTTTGAGTTGTTTTGTTTCACTTAAGCTATCAAAGTCTAAAATGAGTGACTAACTAGATCTACTGTTGCACCTGGAGAAAAATACAATCTCAGAGGTGTTGTTATTTCATGTCCTGTTTTCTTTTGGTTCTTTTACATTTTCCTCAGCATTTTCTGCTGTGGATTGAAAGCTAAGATTTTGTTAATCTGTTTTAATTTTAACAAAAGTTTTTGGTGATATGTGAAAGTCTGGTTTAAGGACGAAAGTTAAGATAGTGTTCTCACTGCCTGTGCCTATCACCCTTTTTGGTAGTGTCTATCATAGTCTTGTTTATCCTATAGGTTACCCAGCCATGCCATTTCTACCTTGTATAGCCTAACTTGGGCTCCAGCACCTGTTTAGATATGCCACATTTTTTGCTGTGATTGGGAAGTATTCCTTTCTTTCAGCTGAGAAGTGGAAGTGTAACTGATTCCTGCTTAAAAACTCATTTTCTTCAGAAATACTGTTCAGATCTTTTAATTAACTGTGACATTTCCTAATGCAGTCCACAGTTAGAACAGAACATTGAAAATGGATGTATTTTCCAAAGTAGGATACTATTGCTGGCCAGCCCCAGAGGGGAAGTTTTGACTTTCTGGACTGTATTTCTGTAAAAGGAAGCTGCTGTAGACAAGAGTTTAAAGTAACTTGGGAGACTGATACCATCAAGATCTTTTTCCACAGCATGAAGCATTATTGCAGGAAGATGTGGTATGGATAGCTTTTGGAGGCAGGGTCTGTCCTTTATCACCTCTGATACGAAGTCTGGTTGTAGGCTTTGGGGAAAAGAAGAGCTTTTCTTTCTGGGAATTCCTGGGATTCCAAAGCTCTGATAGTGCCACATAGATCAGAGATCCTGCATGCATTGTGTTGCATGACTCGTAGCTTCAGCCTTGTAGCTTTTCAAGGGATGGAGCAGACCTCTTCACATCTCAGCTTTTATAGAGCTCAAATTCCCCTGGCCTGTTTTGTGGGAGATTTGGGGGGAAAAAAGAGACTACTATAAAACATACAAGGAAGTTTGAACAGTTGCCAACAGTATTTTCTGTAGTGACTTGCTAGTTGTTATCTCCCATGACCTAATTGCTTTCACATTTATTTAGGAATTGTGTGTGATTTCAAGAGGAATTAAATTTTGTAGAAATGTACTTCTCCTTTTAAACCAAATATTTTTATTGGACATAGCATGTCTGCTTAAAATATTGAGATTATAATCTTCAGGACTGATTTTAAAGTATGTAGGTCTGTTCTGCTGAAACATGTAAAAGAGAAGAGTTCTTTTGAACAGTAACTAATGAACTAAGGTTCATGTTTATGCAGCTTCTGTTTCTGATGCTTAGAGGATAGCTGCACATACATTCTCTTTCCCCTACAGCATTTTTCTCTTGGTTTTGATAGCAGATGTCAAATGTCTCAAGGCTTAAATATACTAGAAGAGCATTTTGTCAAAAATATTAATTAATTGAATTTAAAATTTAAGCTAATATAGCAGTTTTGATTGTGCTCTTGTCAGAAGATAATTTGAGGTCTGGAATCTAATCTCTGATGAAAATAGAAGAGCACCCTACTGTGCTTTAATCAAGTGGTGATTCTCACAATCACTATAATAGGGGAAAAGAAAGGTCAGGTTCTTCACACAGTTATTTCGCCTGAGACAGTGAAGAATTGCACAGTAAATCAGCTTTGCAAATAGTGTAATAGGTAAACTATTGGCCCATAACATCAAAATCTGATTTTGTATTTTGTTTTCCTATAGAGACATCATGAATAATAAAGTATTTTACCAACATCCAAATCTCATGAGAGCGTTAGGCATGCATGAGACTGTCATGGAAGTGATGGTAAATGTGCTTGGTGGAGGAGAATCCAAGGTAAAGTAATTCACTCTTAGCAGAGAAAACTTAGAATGTAGTTGTTCAAAGCTTTACCCTGTCAGATGCTGAGCAGTCACCGGCCCATAATCTCTAACTAATTTCCATTAGACTAAGTTTTTGGAAGTGTCTATCCTTCCATTCTGGAGGAAGATCTAGTTAGCATTTAATTTCAGATGCTTTAAAGAAAAAATTGTAAATAATTTTAAAGGGTAGATCTTTTTTAGAAACAGATTAAAAATATATGAGGTATTATTCTGTGAATCTAAGCATTCACATTCTTTATGTTTGAATTTAGAATGTATGCATTATCCCAGCTCTAGTTTTTCAAGCTTATGTCTTGATCTTTGGGACTTAAGGAGCTACTTCCTGAGGAAACTCTGTTGATTCCAGGATGAAACCTAAGCAGATGCAATGAATACAATATATAAATATTACTGTGGTAAAAGGCTGATACATAAATTCTCTTCTACAAGTTTTATGCCTGTATTAGAGCTTGCACTTTGATCTGCTTTTATTTGCTTCCTAGGAAATCACTTTCCCAAAGATGGTGGCAAACTGCTGTCGTTTTCTATGTTATTTTTGCCGCATCAGCAGGCAGAATCAAAAAGCTATGTTTGATCATCTGAGCTATTTACTGGAAAACAGCAGTGTTGGCCTTGGTAAGTAAGAAGTGTGTGACTTTTGAGAGTCTAAACCAAAACCAAAGTCTTAATACTTTAAGCTGATTTATATATATATAAATATATAATATTAAAAAAACCCCAAACCTATGTTTTTCTGCATCTGTTTCCATATCTGTTTGTGTTGAAGTTTCTCCTTTACCCAGTACAAAAATACCTTTATGAACTGAATTGCTAGCTCCAAACAAACCCCTGACAATAACGTTAAGTTGAGGTAATTTAGTATGCAATTCTTGTATGTGCCTGGACATGAAGAGAGAGTTGGTGTTTATCTGCATAGTTTGAGAAACTGAGTAAAATCATGATTTGGATGAAGAGAATCATAAATAAGTGTTGGCAGCATTTCATGAGGGCTTCTTACTGCTCAGGCTTGCTGCCATGTGCTTTCTGCTG
>VWZO01001808.1:0-10849 GCA_013396975.1 Bucco capensis | reverse complement strand
AAAAGTATATTTATTTTATCAAAGAAATTGTTGATGTATTTTGTATGACTTTGTTGTTTGTTATTAAATTGGCATTGAAACTAGCTTGTCTTTTACCAGCCTCTCCCTCTATGCGAGGATCAACTCCTTTAGATGTTGCAGCAGCCTCTGTGATGGATAACAATGAGCTTGCCCTAGCTTTAAGGGAGCCTGATCTGGAGAAGGTTGGTTGCTTCTTGTGCTGGCTTTGTGTCTGCTGTTCTGCTAGTGGGGGAGGTGGCTACTGGCATGGCTCCTGTGAGAAGCTTCCCCAGCTCCAAGTCAGACCCACCTCTGGCCAAGGCCAAGCCAATCTCTGAGAACATATTGAAGAGGGTAAAACCTGTCAAGCAAGCTCCTTTGCTTTGGAAGCTCTTTTGTGTTGGAGAGGAGTAGGACATGGTAGAGACAACCATAAGGACACCCAGGTCACTGAGGAAGGAGGTGGGAGACACAGTGGAGCAGCTCTTGCCCATAATGCCATGGTGGGATGGCAGGCTGAGCCCTTGCAGCCCCTAGAGATCAGTGGTGGAGTAGCCAGACTCCTGTCTACAGCCTGTGGAGGACCCCATGCTGGAGCAAGGCACTGCTCCTCAAGAAGTCCATGACTCTGAGGGAGGTCCATCACTGGCAGGACTGCAGCCCACAGATGAGAAATTTGTGGAGGACTGTCTCCAATGGGAGGGACACCATGTTGCCACAGGGGAGGACTGTGAGGGTTTTTCCCACTGAGGAGGAGAAAGTGGCAGGAACAACACGGAATGGACAGAGATGACCACAACCCCCATTCCCTGCCCCCCCTGCACCACTATGGGGGAGGAGGTAGCAGAGATGGGTGTGGGAAGAAGGGAGAGGGGAAGGAATAGTGTATTTAAGATCCAGTTGTATTTATTATTGTTTACTCTGAATCAATTGGTGGACTGGTGGTGGTTTTGTTTAAATTAAATTAATTTTATTTCCCCAAGTTGAATCTGTGTTTTGCACATGACCATAACTGCTGAGTGAGACCTTCCTGCCCTTTGTCTTGATCCTCAAGCCTTTTGCTGTGTTTTCTCCTTCCCACTCCACTGTAGGTGTGTAGGAGTGAGTGAGTGGCTGTGTGAGCTTGGTTACCAGCTGGATAGGCTCAAACCAGGATACTTCTTTATCAATAATTTTTCTTTACCTCTATATAGAGAGGAAGATTCCCATTTCCAGGAGTAATCAAAACCCAAGATTATAAGAATTACATGTAAGGTTTAGGTACCTTTCAGAGGAAGGTTATCAGGATCTTACTGTTTGTTCTTTCTGCTGGTGGTCTGGATAGTTGCCTCAAGGGCAGCTCTTACTTTGGGAATAGTGGAAGCCATATCCAACAAAAACTTATTGCAAAAACCTTTTGTTGTTTTTCTGTCTTGATGGTAATGTGCAGTGGTGACATAATGCAGTAGGGCTTACTAGAAATTCTGTGAGAAATTGTTTTAATACATGACAAATTTTCATACATATATCTATATCTCTCTGTATATTGTCAAGATTGAAGGAACTGGGCATGTGACAATTGTGTACAATATGCAAATTGCAGCTGCAAGACAAACAGAATAATGGTAACCATGTCAGTAATGGATAAGGAAAAAAGCTTAAATAACAAAGGCAGATTGAAGATAGACATTATAAAACACTTTCTAGAAATCAAGACAGTGAAATACATTGTTCAATTTGTTCTTGAAGACTTTCAGTTGTGCAGATGCTGTAACCTTTGTAGGAAAGCCAGGAGTAATATAAGTGTCAGTGATCCTTTCTTGGAATGGGAAGATGGACCATGTGTGTTTAAAAGGATAATTTCAGACTTACTGTCCTTATGAATGCTCAGCAGAAAGAAGCTGTCTGAATTTGTTAAAGACTATGCTTACAGTTCAGAAAGGAGAAGGCCAACTGACAGCTAAAAAGTGAAAAGGAAAGAGTAGAATAAAAGAAAAGGTCTGTGAATTATATTAGAAATATTTTCAAATATGGATAGTATGTAGTTGGGGGATATTACAAAACTGACTAACACAACACTCAGGGTCGGAAGAGAAGAGACATATAAATAGAAAAGCAATGATTTTACGAGAGAAAAAAAGGAATTGAGATAAGTAATGTCTTGCAGTTCATGACAGAAGTAGTAAAAGACTGGAAGAGTGAGCTAAGAAGGAGGCTGATCTCATCTGCCCAAAGTATGATATGCTTTTGTCAGGGATAATAGAATGTGGACACCTTTGAAACTGCATTTCTCTTCTTTTTCACAATTAATGTCTTTTTTTATCTTACCTTGCTTTTAGGTGGTTCGCTATTTGGCTGGATGTGGATTGCAGAGTTGTCCTTTGTTGACTTTTAAGGGCTACCCAGACATTGGCTGGAATCCAGTTGAAGGAGAGAGATATTTGGACTTTCTTCGTTTTGCTGTTTTTTGCAATGGTAGAGTAGAAGCATATAAATTTTATAACTTCTACCGTTATAAATGTTGAAATTAGTTTGTCAATTAAAATACTAATGCAAGCCAACTTGGTAAGTTACCATCAATTTATAGGACAATTTGCAGAAAGAGTAGAATTAGGTAAGACACAGAATATCTTAAATGCCCATTTCAGAAGTGATACGAACCTATGCCTTATTTTTTAGATCTGTCTTTAGTCTGTGAAATGCTCAAATCTCCTTTGGAAGAAGAGCAGAGAGACCTATATCTTACCTCATGCTAGACATAGAGCCAAACCTCCATCTTCTGATGAGAATTTAGATAGTTCAATATTAGTGTTTAGCAGCTCTATCAGTCCCCTCATTAACTCTCTCACTTTGCTAGGAATCAGTAGCTTCTGTGATGCTTTAAACACCCTTTATTACAAAGTTACTTATTTTGATCATTTTAGCTTTGAAATAATTCACATGTTTTATTACAGTGATAGAGGAGTATGTGTTTAGGTAACTTTGTTGTGATATTTAAACTGTTCTGTAGTTAAAAGATCTACTGACGCATACATTCGGTACTTCTATGTGCCTTTTTTTGATTATATTTCAGAAGTCTTTTTAATATAATCTTAAATGTTGATATTTGTTCTATGTGTCAGGAGAGAGTGTGGAGGAGAATGCTAATGTTGTAGTCAGACTGCTTATCCGTCGCCCTGAGTGCTTTGGTCCAGCTCTAAGAGGAGAAGGAGGCAATGGCTTACTTGCTGCCATGGAGGAAGCCATACAAATAGCAGAAGATCCAACCAGAGATGGACCTTCTCTAAGTAATGGATCTAGTAAAACCCTGTAGGTGCAGTGCAATGGCTTACTTTGTCATTGGTTTTATTTGTTTTATAGTCTCGGTTGTCAAATGACTTGTTTATTTTAACATGTGAATTATTAGCTGGTTTCTTCCTTACATTGTGTGGAGGTTAGAGATTTGTCTTCTGTCAAATAAGTGCTTCGTCTGCACTGTTGATTTAAGTAACTCTCTCTAAATGCTAAATCCTCTTTAAAATTCTGTTTGTTCTTNCTCTGGCTCTGCTGGCCACGCTTCTCTTGAATCAATCCCTTGATGCAAAATGAGGCAGATAAATGGTAACAGTGCAGATGTCACTAAAATCTTTTGGGGACAAATTCCATTCTGTTAGTCTGCTAAAAGTCCACAAGGTAACAGGGAGTTGGGATGTGTAAGCTGTTATACCTATGAAAAGATTTTCTTGATTTATTGCTGACATAAAAACTGTATTTGTTAATCTTATAATTGTTTTAAAATTTAACTACTTACAGTGAAATGGAAGAACAAGAGGATGACACTATTCACATGGGAAACGCAATTATGACCTTTTATGCTGCTTTGATTGATCTCTTAGGACGTTGTGCTCCTGAAATGCATGTAAGTTTTATGTCTTCATGCATTGGAAAGTAAAGGCATAGTTGTTTTACTAATTTTGGGGTGTTTTGCTGTTTGGCTTTTTCACAGAAACGTTGTCAGGTATTAAAGCAGTGATATTGCTGCATAGTATCTTAATGTACTTATTGTGTTCATCTGTTAGTTCACAAGGAATTTCTGTGAACTATTCAGAGTCTTCTTTCTTATTAAAGAAATTATTCTATTGCTTTTCTTATTTACTGTCCCCTGTCTTTGGTCTTCAGCTGCATTCTGTCACGAATATTGTTGCATTGTCTATTATGACAATCAAACTCCTCAAATGTCACTATTTATTATGATGGTGTAGAGTGATTTAGATTTTTTAGACCATGATTTTACTATCTTCATATACTTACTTAAACAGACTGTTTAAATTGCTTATAAAAGAGTAAGACATTCTTTTAAAATGTAGGAATAAGCATTGTCCCTGGACATACACGTCTCATAATTTTTAATCTCACTGACAAGCCTTCTCAAAGGTAAGATGTCACTATTTCAGGCATTAGATATAAAGAATTATATACTCCCACTATAAAACCCAAGCCCTTACACCTTAGTTCCTAAGAGCTTGAAACGATTAAAAAAACTTGTTGTTTACAATTCAAAATATTTTCCTGTTCTTCAGAAATTCTGTTTATGCATAGTTTCTTATTTCACCCTAAAATGTGCCCTAATTCATATAGATCACTATCAATCAGTATCAGATTTGTGCAGAGATGGATAGCTCAAGAAAAGAGATTGATATCCATATAATAAAGTCAGTGTATGAGTGTTTGTTTTGCTTGAACAGCAAAATTGTCTTGCTTTCTCCATCTCTCTCTGCCTTTTTAAAAACAACACTAAAATAAATGGGATACCTGAAAGTCTTGGTTTTTGATGAGGCCAAAAGAAGTGGCTTTTCATCTGAAAAAATCTGGTTTTGCTTCCCCATTTCTTTCCCCCATATGCTATCTTTTAATGTTCACCTATTTGACCTGACATTCCGTTCTGAAAATGGGCTGAATCTTCTTTAACAGCCAAACAGCTAGATTCCTAGACTTGCACATTTGCATCCAAAATAAAGATTGTGTGAAATGTACATTATTCCTTATCAAGCGATTTTGAGAGCATCCAGTCTTGTGCATCTATGGTTTAGGAAGTTTCCAGATGTGAACACACATAGAAGACAAAAAAAGATCTTGTAAATGATTTCTTTAAAAAGCAATACTGTGCATTTTCTTTAGCTAATCCATGCTGGTAAAGGGGAGGCCATTAGAATCAGATCCATTCTACGCTCTTTGATTCCTTTGGAAGATTTGGTGGGAGTTGTTAGTATTCCTTTCCACATGCCAACCATAGCTAAAGGTAAGAGAATTATTCTACTTATTGTTTTTCTCTCATCCCATTCTTATTTTTTGTAATTTAACAACATGCTGTTACTGTAACATACCGTTACTCATACTTCTCTGTTCTAGAAATTAAACTATATATGTGACTTCAAAGAGAAAACATCTATATTTCATGTTCAAAAGAATTTTCTGTATGCTACCGGCAAGAATTCTGTGTACACTTCAAACACTGATACAGATCCCATTGATTGAAAATTACTAATGAAAATAGAGTAGAACTTTAAGAGGGAAGTTAAAAATGCATCATTTCTATTTCTTTAAAATATTTTTTAAAATGAGCCTCTTTTCTTGCAAACATTCCTTAGCTTGTGTTGCTCTAACCCTATCAATTACTTCTAGCAGATCTTACTAAGACACCAGAGTTGTTCTTCAGCAACTGTGGTGAAGTTATAGGTGTGATATACAAATGTTTTTCTTTGTATTTTCTGTCCACATAGAGCTCAGTGCAACACTGGGAGCTATGTGAGTGTCAATATAAAAGCAAAAGGAATTATATCTACTTTTTTGGGTATCTGGAGAAAGAACATTATAATTGCAACATGGATTGTCTAGGAGCTTAGAGCACAAGAATGCCAAATAGGCTACAGTACAAGAGCTGAGGAGATCAGTCATTCTATTACACCATTATTTATTTGTAATTCCAGATAATGATAGATCCTTAGGTGATACTGCAGTAGCAAAGGGTACAGCTTATGGATATAGAATAGTTTAGTTTGTTTTGAAAACAAAGTATAAACAATTTTCAAAAATATTTCCATGAATTCCTTTCAAATACTTCCAAAATTCTCTAGTACAGTAGAATTAATAAATGCTAGAAGTTTTCTAATCTTTTTAGCACAGCCTAAATTCATTGTCATCCATTACAAATCTGCTCACTGGTGCTGCATTCCTGGGGTGTTTGGTGTAGAATTGTAATATTTTTTTGGTTAAGTTCTTCTAAGAACTGTAGATGAGTTAGTATGTTTTGGGTACTGATCATATTAGAACATAAACTGATAAGAATCCCTTAATACACAGAGCATGAACAGAAAAACATGTGTGCACTTTGAGGTCTGTTGAGGAAGAATTTGCTTTATGCATTCTTTTCCAATTAACTACACATCTATTGCCTTGTGGAAGATGCTTAGGCATTACCAGAGACTCAAAAGCTCTGACTAGTAGTAACCTGACTGCCTAGTGTAGTGGTGAAGGATGATCCTTGTCATTGAAGTCTTATTTCTTCCTTTTAGATGGTACTGTAGTGGAACCTGACATGTCTGCGGGGTTTTGCCCAGATCACAAGGCAGCCATGGTTTTGTTCCTTGACAGGGTCTATGGAATTGAGGACCAGGATTTTCTTCTACACCTTCTTGAAGTTGGCTTTCTGCCAGATCTTCGTGCTGCTGCTTCTTTAGATACAGTAAGGCTTTAAAGTCTGTTCTTTCTGTTCTGAACATTGCAGCCAGTTTCGTGTTCTTTTCTGTGTTTGTGACATGCTGCATGAGCTGTCTGTTGCTGCTCAGCTTGGAGAAGACTTGACAAAGAGTAAAGAAGTATTCTCCAGAAAGTTGTTCCCTTTGTAAAGAGCTCCTATATCCATTAGAGTTGCAATGCTTTTCCCCAAGAGAATTCTCAATGTAGTTTGAAAACTGTTTTGCTTTTGAATGGCTACCTTTAGTGTTTATGTTTTTGTTCATTAAAAACAAAACAAAACAAAAGCCATCTGTGAGACTTTAGAAGCAGAAACATAAGCTAAGCATCCAGCTTCCAGTATATATCAAATACTTATTTGTGCATTTTTGAATTTTCCCTCTTTATAACTACAACAAAGAAAAACAGACAAGTTCTCTTTTGTAACAGCACTGATGAGACAAATCTCCTTTCTGTCCCATTTAATTCATAGGCTGCTCTAAGTGCTACAGATATGGCTCTGGCTCTGAATCGATACCTTTGCACAGCAGTCTTGCCTTTGTTGACCAGATGTGCTCCTCTTTTTGCTGGCACAGAGCACCATGCTTCCCTCATCGATTCCTTATTACATACTGTCTACAGACTCTCAAAGGGCTGCTCCCTCACCAAAGCTCAGCGAGATTCTATTGAAGAGTGTTTGCTCTCTATCTGTGGGTAAGAAAATACTCCTGACTGCACAGAAATGCTACCTGATCAAATTAACTAAATATTAATTAAATTAATTAATTAAAAAAAATTAATTAAATACTTTCAGCTGGATAGATTAGCAATGTGGTTGATAATTAGTAGTTTATACAGTTCTGTGGAGAATTTTATTTATGTTGTGTTATGTATAAAATCTTAATGAATTCAAATTTATGAGGTATTGTCATACCTCATTATTGACACCTATAGGACAAGTTTTATCTGGGTATCTAGAGCCTCAGATATAGTTATTATCCAATTTTTTTGTAAGCCTACAGACTCAGTTATCCAAATTTGACTAGGCATTGATCAATCCAATTTCTAATTCAAGTTGGCAACTCTTAGGCTGTTAAATCACCAGAGATTTTTTTAATATTTCACCATAGTTTCTTTTGATATAATGTAGAAATGTGTTCAGAAATGATGTTTTTATTATAGTACTGTAAAAAAGTACCCTATAGAATTTCTTTATAAAATATATAAAAGTGACTATTTTATTTCTATGTGCCCTTGATAAGAAGCAATAAAATGGAGCAGTGTTGGCTATTTATCTGGAACCCTTTCAAGTCCATGCCATTGTAATGTACATGCTATACCTATTTCTTCTGTCCTTCCAGTTGCTATCTACTGCTGCATGTCTTGTATAGTGTACCTAAAGAGTGTCTTTGGTACTTTCTAGGATATTTTTAAGAGCCATTGAAATATATTGCAAGAAATTAACATTATAGCCTTTTCTGATGGACATAGTGATCATAATACACAATATCAACATTCATAATTATTTCCCTGATTTTTATTTGTCTATAGGTAAGATATTTTCTCTGCTTCTTTAAGGCGTTGGATTTGCAGCTTGTTCAGAAGCTTTTCTTTGGTGTGCACTTGTTTGCTTTCTTTTGGACACAATTTTTAGAGCCACAGGCAAATCCTATTGTTGTATGAATTTTAATGTATTTCTATAATGTATTTCTTAATTATCTAGATGCAACTACTGATACACTCTCTTGAAATGGTTTCTCTGCCTTTAGGCAGTTGCGGCCTTCCATGATGCAGCACTTGCTGAGAAGATTAGTCTTTGATGTTCCTTTATTAAATGAACATGCCAAGATGCCTCTTAAGGTAAAAGCATATTTCAATACTCAATAGCATTCCTTGTAACAAAATGCAATGGAAAATACTTGCATGGAGAGCATTTTCTATCTTCTTTGTTACCATATCTGCACTCTGCCATAATTTAAGACCATAGTTCTTAAATCTAAATTGCTGCTTCAGTAGTTCTGAGGAACACATCAATTCCCACCTTACCTACTGCTGTATTTCAACAGTTTGATCTTATTTAATATTTCTTCATGTTTTAAATCCAGGTATCAGTATTGATTTTATTGTATATCTGATTTCTTTGTCAAAATACTCCCCAGAATTATACAAGCTTCTCCTAGCCAGATTATGGTCTCTGACCTCAGATGAGGAACCTAAATGGTTAGTCTCAAAGCCAGGACTTGCTGCAAGCACCTGCCAAAGACTTCCTAATTTGATTATGTCCCTCAAAAAGTGCTCAGTGAAGCTAAAGATACTGGAGCAGCCCTCCTTTAGTACCTATGTGTGAGAAAAGCAGTTGATAATTTAGTATAGTGTCCTGAAGGGGACCTTTCCAGTGTATTATGATGTTTGATGTGCTGCAAAAACCAGACAGTGACTTGGCACTTCCCATGTGGCTATGGTACTTCAGGTTTTTTTTGGAGGAGAAAGAACAACCCTAGCTCTCTGAGATCTTTTCATCTAGGACAGCAGGTTTTGATCCTGAGGGTCATGAGTGCAGTGGCTTTGCTACATAGATGAACTGAACAGGAAGGAAGTAATAATTAGATCCCTTTGGCAGGTCAGGCTTTGGGAGAACACTGATGTGAAGAAAACCATGGTCTTAGCATGGGCAAATGTCCATTGACACCTAAACAAGTCACAGAAGCTTCTGAGGAAAGTGAACTCTTTATCTGAAGATAGAACTAGAACTTTTCAAATGTTTCATTGATAGTAAACTGATTTTCAGAGGTTTAATAAGGGACTCCTACTGTTATCTACTAATATGTTTAAAAGTATGATTTAGAAGTAAGATTTAAAGTATGACTAAAGTATGATAGTAAGATTTAAAAGTATGGTGCATATTCCTAATGGGCTTGAGCTAGCAAACAGGTTGTAGTACTCTAAAGAGACAGCTACAGGTTAATCATGCATCTGAAGATGTAATTTTGAATAGGATGAGGGGAGGAAATTATGGATGCTAAACCAGAATAGAATGCTCTCTACTGGGAATACCTTTGCTGGTTTCTACCGTTAAAAATGACCTCAGTTTAGACAGCATGTGAATTGAAATCTGGGATGTTTCACCTGTATAATGTGGTGTGAACTTTCTGGACTGTACAGGTTGGTGTGAAATTTCTGGAATAGGGCTGCCTTGCTTTTATTTCCTCTTGAATCATGTTCAGTGCTTCTCAGAGGCTTTTCTAAGAGCAAACCTGCCTTTACTCTTGCCTAGATTTAAAAATATATACATATATATTAGCACTTACATGTGTTCCAAAAGCAAACCTCAAGTCTGGCCTTTGTGCAATAGAATGTATTTGGAAAAAACCCCAAACATTTTCAAATACAAACTCTTAGAGGCTGTATTTCTGAGACCTCTGTGATGCTACAGCAGTCAGCTCTTTACTGTCTGTGACTTGTATTATTTTGCCAACATGCTTTGAAATGTGTTGTTGAAACAGTTTTCTTTTTCTCTGGGAACTGTTAAAATAAACTCTCAATTAAAATTCCAGGTATGTTTTTTAGAAGGATCATTCTGTGCCTTAGGAAAATCTGCCAATAAGTAGGACTAGGTTTTTATACTCTGCCATTGCCAGAAGTTTGTTGTTTGGGATTGCATTTACTGATAGATATACAACTATTTTTTTACTCTTCTTGTCTGTGACTCAAGGACGTAGAGGACACATTAGGCACGTAATTTGTGGTCTTTTAGTTTGGCAAATAACCTAGCAGCAGGTCCTACCAACATTTGAGTCCGTGATAATCTGGAATCTTGTAACTGCTTAAGAAGACAGTATCCCTGAAATATGAAAATATTCGTGAAATATTTTTCTGGCACTGTCTGTGTAATAGTTGAATGGCAGAATGGAAGAATGGCAGCAGTTATATTTTATTTGCTTTCAAAATATTTTCTGTTTTAGTTGCTGACAAATCATTATGAAAGATGCTGGAAGTATTATTGTTTGCCAGGTGGATGGGGTAACTTCGGTGCTGCCTCAGAAGAAGAACTTCATTTATCCAGAAAGTTGTTCTGGGGTATTTTTGATGCTTTGTCTCAAAAGGTAAATCATTCAAATAGAATCGTATTATCATAGAATGTTAGGGGTTGGAAGGGCCC
>VWZO01001805.1:1743-44529 GCA_013396975.1 Bucco capensis | reverse complement strand
TTAGGCAAAGGGAAGATTTGTCATTAACCAGCAGAAAGCTAGGATGTACAGATACATACTTTGAGAAAAGTAAGTTTGTGACTGGTTAGCATATTCACATTACAGTGAAAAACTATGAGATGCCTAAAATGTATATAATATACATATTTTAATAGTAAAAAGATGCTTCACAGTTAATACAGAAAGTAAAATTCTTTTAGATTAAAGACATGAAGAATTGAAGTTTGGAGACAAAAGGTTTATTCTGATTATTTAAATTGCATGTATTAGCGACACTATTGCTCTTGTTCAACTCTGAGACGCTTCCTGCAGTAGCATGTTCTATTAAATAGCAGGATAATCCTAAAGTAATGGAATGAACTTATTGCCATGACAAATTAAACAGTTACAAGGGATAAGATAAAAATAAAGGAAAGAAAAAATGGTCAAACTGCCTTTGAAGCTATTAAAAATAAATAACCACCTCTTCGTACAGGCATGTTCAGTTAAAAAAATACTTGGTCAAAAACATCCAAGCCAAATAAAAATTTGAACACTAAAGGAAGTAAAGATGCTGTGATATAACACCTAAATTGTGGGTGACGCCTTTTACCCTACCCATGCTTCCATCTTTACCCTATTCACTGCTTATCCAATCAGCAACATAAAATATAATGAAAGATCTGTGTTTTATGTTGAAAGTTGCAAAACTTTATGGGGATTCAAAAGAAACAACACATGTCTAGAGAGGATATCTATTTTTTTTCTAAAATTAGTGTTTTTGCATTTCAGAGGTATTCATCCCTCATGTATTAAAAAGATAAGCATTTATTATCTGGTTAATAAAAAGCAAAGCTGACAACACCATGGCTTTCAAAATAATTGTATGTGAATTTGATGAGCAGAATGTAATTAACACTGCAATATGAAAAACAAACAGGATGGAAACTTGCAGCATTTGGAGACATCATTATATTCTATTTTTGAAGAACAGAAGCAAACAAATCTTTGTTTAAGATTCTGATCATGTTCAGCTCACCAGTATTATGTTAGAAAATTCTTAATTCTCTGCAAATACACAGGATAACGGATGTGTCCTAGGGGGATATGAGGTTATAGAGCTTACCACACTTGAATCTTCTATTTCATTTGGATTTGATAGAATTTCATATATGGGATTCTCACCTGACACAGGGAGATTTGCTAATTGCCTGAAACTATAGGCAAAAGATTTTGATACTTTTGCATACGTATGTTTCAGTTAATTCTGCTTCCTACTCTCACAAAATACCTGCAGGAAAGTTATGACTCCTTCAGGCATTCATTATTTGAAACTACTGAAAGATTTCTCTGGTCTGAAACTTATGCTGAACATTTACAGTTGCTAGGTGATATTCAAGTGGCGGTCAGTAATTGTGACTGAAGATTTATGGCTTTCACGGCAATTTTCCATTTCCTGATTGGTGATCAAGAAAAATGAAAGGCAGACTTTGGTATGAGCAATTCAAGATTTAGTCACCATCAATATATGGCAAAGATATAGGGAATATTCCTGTTGTTATAATGCAGCTTCGATCAGGAAAATCAAGCACAAAAAAGGAGTGCTGCTGAAACAGATCAGTGAGTGAAATATTACATTTCAGTAAATATTTGCCAATAACTCTTTTGCTATATTTCCCAGTTTCATGCAATAATAATGTCCTGATCTGTACGACCTCATTGTTACAAGGATAATAACATGCTAAAGCTAGTCTACACTAGATAAATTTTGCATGCTTGTAAAGACCAATGTATTCTTTCACTCTCCTTTAAGTACGTGTATTTACTTATTCATGCTTGCAATTAGGCTACCTAGTTAGTTGTAGACTGAGACTCCCATCAGAGGTAGAAGACTATATGAAAATATGCTTTGGTTGAAATTTCCTGAAACTTAACTTTGTGTGTATGTAATAGAAAATGAAATATGCTTGATTCCCTTCAAACTCCCTCACCCCATCTCTTTCACAAACCACCATTCTTTCCAAGGTTTCTCTTAGGCAGACTATGTACATTGTTAAAGCTGTAAGGCTGACCTGGCATAGGGTCCTACCTACTTTGGAAACCCTTTGCAAATCTGAAGCAAACTGCATTACAGGAATAAATCAGCATCAAGGTTTTGAGACAATGAGAGATGCAAACCATTTGATTTTTTTGAGTGATTTTGAAGAGCTTCTTTTTGTATCCAATGACTGATCAGTAAATGGACATTATACAATGATCAGCTGAAACCATTTCAGGAAGGACACCCAATTACACACATAGTGTTTGAAACAGAAAGAAAAAAAAAGAGTTGTTGTGCTGGTCAGCTTTAAAAGGAAGAATAAAAGACTGTGATCTATGTAATAGGGGACAAGGGATATTAAGAAAAGAAGGAAGCCATAAATTGGAACATAGAGAGACAGAAACCTGACTGACAAATTGTAAGGGAGGCAGCAAGGAAAACTGAACCTGGTCAGTCACATTAATTGATGAAGTTACAGAGAATGCAGGAATGATTATTTCTGTATTACCTGTTCTATTACCTGTTCTAGGACATTACCAAATAGGACACTAGGGAGAAGGCAGAAGCTATAAACAAAATATATGGTTACACAAACCTGTCAGACAGATACAAAGGAGACAATGACCAC
Source organism: Bucco capensis (assembly GCA_013396975.1). NCBI lineage: Eukaryota > Metazoa > Chordata > Aves > Piciformes > Bucconidae > Bucco > Bucco capensis. The sequence goes on along the minus strand of VWZO01001805.1, from coordinate 41,881 downwards.
AAACAAACCTGGTAAGTCACATTAACTGAGAGGCTATCAGGAAACTGTAGGCAAACCTAGAGCTTGCAGCTGATAAGGATGCAAACCTGAGAGTCCAGGGTGTTGCTGGGGATCTTGGAGCTACACAAACTGATGGGGAAGAGGATCAGGGAGGAACAAAGTGGGAACAGACAGACAGAGGTATGAAAGGGGTCAGTCACTTATAAAATGGAGCTAGTCAGTTTGTTTGTCTGACTGAGCTCAGCACCCAATTGCCCCATCTGTCCTGTCTTCATGTTAAATCCCTTCTCATTTATCTCTGTGTAATCCTATTCTCCATAATGTGGGGGTCAACACCTGGAATCAGGCCAGAGGTGTAGACTGGGAACTGGTCAGGGGTGTTGGATGGAGAGATGGCTCATCTTAGTACTAGAGGGATCCATTAAATTGTGTGAATCAAGAGAGTGTTTTGAGTGTGTACTGTCAATAGTGAGCTTCAGTCTCTCTCAGCTGAAGTGGAGGAGAGAACTTGGGTATCAGTACTTATGTTCATGTCCGTCCTGCATGTAAGTGATGTTGAAGGCAGCACCTTATCTGTGGCACAGATGGATGTGTCATGGTCCTGTGTGTCCCTTTTAGTACCAAGCCCAGAATAGGCTTCGTGTTATTCTTCCTGTTCACTGCTTTATGACTGATTTATAGCATTAACTTACCTGAGACCTCCTACAGAATGGAGAAACAATAAAGAAAACATATTAATAAATGTATTAATTTACCAGAGTTCTCTCAATCACTCTGTTGAACAGGTTCCCTCTGCTTGCATAATGGCTAACTTGAAGCAGAGAAAGAACTGACAAAATCATCAAATACTTCCACCCACATAGGATACACAACTTGATTTCTTCAGGCTTAACAAGCCAGAAATTTAGAGCAAACTGGTCCATCATTAGATGCTAAGATTTTATTCACCATGGCCAGAATAGTTAGTAATTATTCAATTTGCAACTTATGAACAGTATCTTTTCCTTCTCATTACCATTATCTGCTTCCTTTATGGATGTCGTATGTGTTGTCATTTTCATTACCAAAGAACAACATCACACTGAAATGGAAGCACCAGCAACATGCTGCCTATTAGAAGTTATGTGCTGTCTACTTGTAATTTTACAAAATATGACTGAAAGATGTCCACCATACTGTCATATTAGGAATCCAGGACACCCTGGAAGGACTATAAGAGTGTTGTGTCACTGATATTCTTCAGAACAAGATGCAGCTCAGCTACCTTAGCTTGTAATCTGCAGAAACTAATTGAAAACACAAATATAAAACACAATATTTTTCCAGTTTGAAACTTGCTAATCCAATCACTAAAATACAAAATTAGAATATTTGTTGTATTTTTCAAATATGAAACATAAAAAGAAAACAAGGCTAAAATAAAGATACATTTTTTTCACTAAGCTTAGAAAAACAAGTAAAAAGTGCTACTAGTTAAGTTTTGAGTCCTTTCAATCATTAAAAAAAAATGTATTGAAAAATTGATGCCAAAATTTAATCAAAAACTGTATTCCTGCCTAATACATCCAAGTACCATCATCTGTTGAGAAACTGTGGGGGTGAGATAGTGAGAAAAAAAGGATTCTTCCTCTGCATCACAGAAGCATCTTGAAAGTGATGTGCAAACATTACATACAGCTCTAGAAATTTTCTGCTTTGCTTCACAACTACTGCCAACATCTCTTGACTTTTCCTACCTGAAATTTAAGAGTGGGAGAAAATATAACCAGTGCACAACATGAACACTGGAAGTTCATAAAAGAAATAATGAAGTATGATATAATCACAGTTTCTAAGATTAAATATTCAAGTGTTTATATTCTAAGAACAGGTGTAAAAAAATCCCCCACAAGAAAGATTTAGAGAGTGTGACATAGATTCCTGGTTTTAATTTAAGATACTGGCTTATGGCATTCCTTATACAAGCACTTCAGATACTTGGTGAAAGGGAAAACTGTAGCACACATTAAAAAAATTATACTGAAGTAAAAGAGATGGAAAATGGAATTGTGAAGGAAAAACCCAACTCAAACATGGGTGAATGCCTCTTTTATGTAAAATCGTACCAGAAAATTTATATTGAATTAAATTTTAAACCACAGGGGAAAAGAATATTTATTTTTATTCTTGTCACTTACCATGTGACAAGCAAGGGAACAACAATTTAGAAATAAGGGAAGGGAGGCTGGAGAAGCCATTAATAAATCATCCGCTATCAACTTTTTAAGTGTCAGAGAAGACCTAAAAAGAGTCACACCAGACATAGTAAGTGCATGTTAGGCAATACTAAGAAAGGAATGGAAAACACCATTATCCCACTGATACATTTCAATGTGCATTCATTCATCCTCAGTGCTCTTCCATATGCAGACATGCAAAACTAACTTCAGATTTCAAGTGACATTCAGATACCTTAAAACCAGAATAAAGATCCATTTTAAATACTCAAATTATAATACTCAAGTTATCTGATATATAAACTATGCTGTCAGATATAAAGGACAAATATGAGACCTGTATCCTCCTGGAGAGCTGAGTGGCAATCAGAAGAACACCCTGGCATCTAAAGTGGTACCAGGTGCCTATATTAACACCAAATCCCATCCATCACACCTATAAAGCTGTGAAAACAGTAGGTAAGGAATGATTATTCACAGCTTCTCAAATATGGGCATTAGCAGGTAGCAGATTTAAAGGCAAATAGTAACCAGTGCATTGTCACACCTCACGTGCCTGTGTGCATGGGTGTAGTTTGTATAGCTGCTGACTGGGATGCCTCCAAGTACACACCAGCTGTCTTCCTTTTGCCTCCACCAGATGCTCACATTTTAAATGTGAGTAGCACCATTAAGGAACTGTGGCACACCTACTACTGGTTATAGGTTAGAAGACTGAACACTCTTCTCAAGGAAAAGAAGGAAAGAAATTTAAACTTAGAATATTGATTTTGCTACCTTTGCATTTCCTTCTGGGGGCAATTCTGCTTAGAAAGTGAGAATTTACAGGACTGACAGCTTTTTGTAAACTAGCAAACAAGTAGAGAACACTGAAGATCAACTCTTTCTGTTGACCAGAAATACAAATAATCAACTTCCTCTATCTTGTATCAGTGTATTAATGCATGAATGAAAAGCCACTGCAACTGTTCAGGGATGAGCTGTCTTATTCCCAAGATCACTAGATGATTTACATGTGAAGTCAGCACCTGTCCTGAGCAGACAGTTCTTAAAAGCTCTTTACCAAGCTTACCTCACCCACAGAGCAGTGCTTCCTTGATGCTGACTCATAAAAGCCAGTAAAAGTTTATGTCACTCATGCAGATTTTCTACATCACCACTCTTTACTGTGAAATGCTCATCTTAAACCATGTAGTTTTCTATAACATATGACACATCTGTAAACTAGAATCAGTAACAAATACATTATTTTGTTGTATTTAGACTCTCTTTTTGTCCTAATGAAGCAACTAGACAGCTAGCATATGCCACTCTCAAATTTATTTTATATATGATCTGGATAAGAGGATTTGGTGCACTCTCAGCAAGTTTGCAGATGACACTAAGTTGTGTGGAAGTGTTGATCTGCTTGAGGGTAGGAAGACTCTGCAGAAGGATTTGGACAGTCTGGATTGGTAGGACAAGGCCAATGCGATGAGGTTCTACAAAGCCAAGTGCTGGGTCCTGCACTTTGGCCACAACAATCCCATGCAGCATGGCAGTCTTGGGGCAGAGTGGCTGCAAAGATGCTTGACAGAAAAGGACCTGGGGGTTTTGGTCCACAGCTGGCTGAACATGAGCCAGCAGTGTGCCCAGCTGGCCAAGAAGGCATCCTGGCTTGTATCAGAAATACTGTGGCCAGCAGGACTATGGAGGTGATTGTCTCCCTGTACTTGGCACTGCACCTCAAATACCATATTCAGTTTTGGACCCCTCATTACAAGAAGGACATTGAGGTACTGAAGCATGTCCAAAGAAGGCCAATGAAGCTGGTCAAGGGTCTAGAGCACAACTGTTATGAGGAGTGGCTGAGGGAACTGAGGTTGATTAGTTTGGAGAAGAGAAAGCTCAGAGGGGACCCACTCACCCTCTACAACTACCTGAAAGGAGGTGGTAACAAGAGGGAGGTCAGTCTCTTCTCCCAGGTAACAAATGATAGGACTAGAGGAAATGGCTTCAAGTTGCACCTTGGGAGGTTCAGATTACATACTAGAAAGAATTTCTTCACCAAGAGGGTTATCAGGCATTGGAACAAGCTCTGCAGGGAGATGGTGGAATCACCATCTCTGGAAGTGTTTGAAAAACGTGTAGATGTGTTGCTTGGGGACATGGTTTAGTGGTGAGCATGGTAGTGTTGGGTGGATGGTTGGACTCAATGATCTCAAAGGTCTTTTCCAATCATAATGATTCTACGACTTTAAAATTGCTTCGTAAGTTACTTTATTTCCCATTACTTTAAAGGCATGCTCAGGTTGCAAGTGTTTCTGAACAGTACAAATGAAGTTCGCCATGTGATATTATTCCTCTTCCCTAAATAAGTGATAATAAAACCTAAACATTTTGCCTGAATATAGTTTCCTAATGTTTTACATAGAACAGCAGTACTCCAGCAAATGAATCATGATATACAAGTACTAGACACAGGATAGGATCATAGGCAACACAAGTTGTTTCAATTAGAGTGCATATCCATGGGTGATTTATTTGCACATTGAATTGTACTTTTTTTACTTGCTACATCTGAATTACACTTTTATACTTAAATTATTAAACAGTGTTGCTTGTTTCTCCCCTTAGTCTTTGAACAGTGGAAAAAAACCAGTATGCAGGATAATATACAATGCTTATATTTTCTCTATATTCTTATCAAGGTATGTAGTAGCATAGATATTTGAATTTATTATTATGGAGGTAAAAATTGATTGTATTAGCCTAAGAAGGCAATTTCTAGTTCACATAAAATGAATTCCAAGGAGTAAAATTTGTCAAGAAATAAACAATGCATCACTGAGACAAAAAATATGATTTGTAATTACTAAGAAAATAAAGTGTATCTTTTAAAGCACTGGTATGTAATTTAACTTAAACAGATTTTGCAGTCACATTTTAGAAGTTGGAATCAATACTCATTTACACCAAACTCTAGTTTAAATGAGAAGCAGCCAAACAGATAATACTTTTTGCAATTAACTTTAAAAGATGGTTGAATTAATAGTGATAGATGGACACATTACTTTAGCGTAATAAAAGTACATTAGCTCAAATGAAAAGCACAGCCTTTTGTTTTTCCTAATAGAAGTTAAATATCAAGGGAGAAAAAGTCCAAATTCACCTGAATGCACCATTTGATACTTAATGAAGTGCAAAGCTTGAGGTAGTTAATGTGTGAAGATACTGATGTGAGGAAGTTAAATACCATGCTTCAACAATGCAGTTTCCAGCAGTGGGACATAGTTCTCTATTTTTTTAGACTTCCTGTACCAATAAGGTTATGGTGATATGTATCTAAAGGATTTTGCAGCAAGTTGGCAGTACAGGACAGATAAAAAATATTTCCATACTTAGTGTATTTCCTTTTTCTCCATCTGTGGCAGTTATCATTCATAGCAACTCAGATATGGATAACTGCAACAAGCTTTGAGAATAACAAAATCCATGGACCATCAGTACTTTGTAAATAAGTATGTTTGAAAATGACTTTTACTTTTCTAACATTGATCAATGACTTCAAGATTACGTTGCATTTCCATAGTACTGCCACTACTTCCCCACTTTCTTGTGCAAAGTTAACCTTATCCTGGCCAAACCCAGGACAAAAACTTTAATGAAGATCAGAAGTGGTCACACTAGTAACTCATTAGCAAAAGACCCTACATTTTATATACAGGAAGATTCTCCTTTTCCTGTTCACTCTGAGATATCCTAAAAAAGGAAACATAAACAATGAGAATAGATTTCTTAAAATATATCAATACTGAAATAAAATTCTGATGCAAAAAACCGTAAGAATTGTTACGTTTTAGTTAGCATTTTCCTCTTCTGTATGACCTCACATAGGCTTTCATTACACTAATTTCCTGCAAATCAAAACTGACATTTGACATCTTGGTTAATTTCTGAAGAGTGAGAAATATGCTCACCTTTTATTTTCTGTCAATCTGGAATAGGCCTGGACAGATGCAGGGTAAAATTAATCAACAGAACTTTCCAGTTGAGCAAGTTCTATGGAAAAATATAGGTCATGAAAAAAAAAATAGAAAACCTTCAGTTCATTTCAGCTACAAGACTAAGCAAATAATTACTCATGAGATTATACTCTTTATATAATGTTAAACACATAAACTTTTACACAGAAATAATTCTGAAGTTATTATAGAGGAAGAGAGTTCTAATTACCATATTAGGAAAAATAAAACTGGATAGGTTCTGGAAAGGCGACAGCATGTGTTGTATTGTGGTTAATATAAGTGAAACCAACACTGCGCTATTTCATCTTCCTGTGTGTTTCAGTCATGGCTAGGCTTTGCAAACAAAGATCCAGGGAGGGGTCTACCCATGTTCCTTACAAGCATGCTGATGGCTGAAAAGGCTGACACAAGATAGACAAGACCGGTTGCAAAAGGCACAGCAGAAGGACTCCTTATGAGGTATAATCTGCAAGGCACAATTCTTTCTACACTGTCTTTTCTCCTCAAGAGTGATCCTGCGTGCTTTCTCAAAAACATCAGCCGCATTAAAAATAGTGTGTCTGCAGACCTTCCGATTGGAGGCCAGAGTAGACTTTNAAGATGGTTTATAGTCTTAGTATGGGCCTTCAAACGCCTTAGGTTAAATAGGCTTCCATCAGTACGATATCTAACGTAGATACCATCCTGATCATCAAATTCTGCTATGGCCCTTTGGAGGATCATGCTAAAAAGGAGTGTGAATAGAGTTGGTGCAAGAATGCAGCCTTGTTTCACGCCATTCAGAAGACTTTTATATGCACAGGCATAACAAAGAATGGAACAGAGGAGAAAGAAACAAAGGCAAGCTCCAAACATAGCTACCCATTAACCCTATCAATGAGGAATTCCTCCAAACTACTTAAATATTTGCTGAGGTGTACAAACAAATCAGAAAAAAATGAATACACCAGCCAGGGTTATTTATCTCTATGTAAATTATCTCTTCACTATAGAAAGATACAGTAGAATTGTTTATTTACTATTGCCATACAGAACTGTCATTCGTACTCTCATCTTGAATGTGATGTGCTGTCCTATGGGCACTTGCTACAGATGTAAAAAGATTAGTCACTGTGTGTGGTACTGGATAACTCTTCTTTCAGTGTAGTTCAGCTATACTAAATTAGCTCAGGCCACCCTCTGAGTGGGTGGAAACTCCTACTGTGTGGACAGGAATAAAAAACTCAGAGAAATTAAATTACCAAATGTGTGGTTAAAATATATCTAATAATTTTCCCTGCTTTGCCATGCTTTGGCACTGTCACATTGATAGTAGGACAAAGATGTTTAAAAAAGTAAGTCAGCAGGGAAGGAAATAGACTTGCTAAATTCCCTTATTGTCAGAAGTTTTAAATCCTATCCAAACTTGAGAGAAAAGATTGCAGTAAAGAGTAGCAATAAGCATGGCAAATTGCACCCTGTTGTCCTTAAAATCTATGCTCACTGGTTTCTTGCACAGGCTTTCCTGTATTTTTCAATTCTTTGTGCAGGCACTTTTTCCTAAACACAGACAAACTGTAAAACCTCTTTAACTATCACCTGCCATTCATGCTAGGCACAACATCTTTGGGTGCTCACTCAGCCTCATGATTATTTTCTAATTGGCTTCCTCCTTGCTGTTCCACTGTCAAAATATTCTAACAGCTCTTTAACTACTGTTTAATAACTATCAGCAGCTTCACATGTTTTAAACAACAGAGAAAGATTATCTATTGTTTTGCTCTCTTAAAGATTTAGCACAATGAATAATCATTACCAAAGGTAATGAATATTATCAGAAGTAGTTGGCTGTATTTCTCCAGTCCCTCCCAACTCCCAAGACTCTCATAAAATAATCTGTAATTGTACTGCAAAAATAGAAGCAGTGATCTGTTGTATCTTTCAAAAGACAAATGCACACTCTTGCTTTGAAAAGTCACACCACAACAGAAAGTCTATCAACAAAGCCTCAAAACTATTTCAACGAAAATAATAAATCATCACAAGAGTCCCGGCAATTTCACATTCACTTTAATAGTGTCTGATGCCTTTGTAATTCCAGTTCTCTCAAAATGCAATTATAGGTTGTCATAACTGAGGTTTTCCGGCAGAACTAAAGCAACAACCCCATCTTTGCGGAGAAAAAAATTCAAGATACTTAAGAATAGGAGAAAAATATCTTTTGTCTCACACATCAAAAATAATGGCAACATAGAACATCCTTTACACAGCATTGTCTCTAAGTAGATACTTTCCCTTAGCTGCAGCTTTCCAACTAGAGGTCTGACGTAAATTCTCAATAATTTAGTTTATTTTCTCTTTAAAAACAGTGACAAGAGTTACAGCCTATGGGCTAGCAAGGCATCAAACAACTCTGAGAACCCTCCAATGTAATATTGTTATCAAAGTCAGCTGCAATGTTGACTAAGCAAAGATGCTTACTGTTTTGTCCTTACTGTTAATCATAGAACATATTAATAGTATCACGTTTCATTTTGAATCCACTAAAAAAAAAAAGAAAAAAGAGAAAATAACACTACAGAATACCCCAAGAAACATTACAGATGTTGCACACTGTAAGAAACATCACCTCATCTAATCACTATGTAATTACAGATCACTATTTCTGATGTTCTCTCCAAACTTTCATTTGAAGTGTCTCTGAAGAAATCAGGAAATGATGGAGAACTGTTGGTATGAGATGACATGCACAAAAAGGAATATGTGGAAGAAGACATCATCCAAACACATTCCTTATTATACCTAACTTGTGTGTATATAATTACTATATATATAATTGAAATTACTAGTCTAAAAGAAATTATAGATTTTTTTAATGTGTGATATTCGGATAAAGGCAGAAGGGAAATTTCTGTAGTTCTCTTACACAGCAAACACTTCAAAAAAAGGCTGCATTTAAAGCATATTATAATAACTAAAATTAAGAACATTTGTAGAATTTGAAGGAGTTTGAGAGTAAGGGTGGGTAGAAAAGTTTTCAAACCTATTAATGTTGCTTATTCTAGTAGAGACTACTGTGCATTTCTCTTCTCTTTGAAATGTGTTTGTTGTCATGAAACTCATATTGTTATTTAGCAAGGCAAGTTCATATGGAAACAATATAGTCTAAATCATCATGAGAACCTTTATGTGGTGGTATATAGTCTTCAAATGGCAGGACATACTCATATTATATTGTCAGGACATGCAGGCTGGATGCTCAACATCATCCATCCACCACTTACATACTCACTGTATCGCAGATTTCTGTGGCTGTAGAATCATTGTCATGAAGCAATAACCCCCAGAAAACTCAGGTTAATAACTCACTGGTTTACCCAGAGAGTATTTTGGAATCTCTTCCTTAATTTGACTATAACACCTTTACTGAGCTAGTAAAGGTGAGCTTTACTCAGCTAGTCCTGACATTTATTACAGAGCACCTAATGAGATGGATAGAGTTTAAAATATAGTCTACTTCATGATCAGTCACCATGAAGAATGACGACAAAGAACTTTCCCTTCCACAACTGCATAGAAAATACAGCAATACTTCCATAGAGATTACCATTGTAGGACACATCTGAAGAAATACGAGACTCATGTGCTTTCAGAACTTACTTTTACTGTGCTGGAGATTCTATTTTAACCATCTCTAGAAACCCACTCTGTTTTCAGATCAGTTCTACATGTATTAGAATCACAACATATCCAAGCAATTAGCTAAGGAACTCTTAATATGAAATTGCTGGAGAATTTTAGAAATGGTGCATATCTCTGTGTGAAGGCAGGCTTTGTGTAGCCTCCATTTGCAACTGTCCAGAAAAAACAAGAATGCTGAAATATAAGCCAGAAAATATGAATTTTTATCCTGTTTGTATGAATTTTTAATATTACTAGTAAAAGGCCAAAGACTGCACTGACCTGACAGTATATTGTCTCAGGATTTTTCTTGATTTTTTTGGACTCAGCTAATTTTAAGTTGCTTAGTTGAGATGGCAATTGCCAAGACATCAGGTAAGTATTGCCTAATTTTTTTTTTTCTTAGCTTCAGTTTATAGTGAGAACAAGTAATTATTCAATGTTGTTTGCATTGTCTATGATTCTAGAATAAAATTATGTGGAAGAAAATGTACATACAATGGCACCCAAGGCCCTAGGCTGTAAACAAAAATCACAGTTTAGTCACTATTGGAATGTAACCTTGTACAGTTTAATTAAAATCAATTTTAGAGACAACAATGAGAATGAGAACATTGAACAATTGCACTAGCAACAAATTACTGACTGTGCTGTAAGCAGTATAAGATTTTGAGTATAACAGGGGTCCTTTCCAGCCAGCAGTCCCATGACTAAGCCTTCTCCACATCTACACTTCCACCTATCTCACTGAAAATGCAGACTTTCAGAAGCCATAAAGTATATTTGTATTGGGGGTTTGGGGATACACACATAGGCACAATTTTCCCTATTTTCTTAAGCCAGTCCTTTTATGTGGGAAATGATGAATATCTTTCTCAACTCTCCTTTCTTCAAGCAGTTGCCTCCTTTACAACACAACTGCAGTATGCACTACCTACACCCAGCAAGACTGTAAATCAGAGGAGAACTGAGATTACTGCTTTCATATCCATGTAATTATACACATGTAGAATAAAAGGGAAGGCACGTAAAAGTAGGCAACACCAAAGAGAGAAAAAATACTGCAGAAGTAACACTGGTTTTGAGAAAGATAGAATAACAATGTATATCACTAATTTCAGTATTATTAGAACAAAATAAATAATCTCTCTTTGCTTTTATACAGAGACAAGGAGAAAAGGGTTGCCATTTTCCTTTTGCTTTAATTTCAGTTTATGATTTCTTTATATACACTCATCTATGTATAAAAGTCTTTCCCAAGTCACATTAGGTGGATGATACTTTGTTCTCAGTACCTCCTAAGTATGCTTGCTTATGTAAAGGCTGTTTAATGGTTTTGTGATTCTTTTAAGTTTTATGTGCTTGCTTAAAATAACAAGATTTTTCCCTAGCACTTAATACATTAAACTAAAACAAACAAGCTAAGAAACGTCTCAGGAACAGGTACACAGTTTAAAAAATCCAAATTGCTTGGAAACTAACAGTTTTCATTTAAGTATATGCCTCCAAATACCATAGAAAATATACTGCTCAACACCACTGAAAAAGTCAGTAGAAAAGAGATTGAGTTCCAAAGTCACTCAAGACATAAAGAGAATAAATTCAAGAACAAAAGATAAATTGTCATGGTTCAACTGCAATAGGGAGCAAAGTGAACTAGCTTTATTCTATAATATATCTTTTAAACAGCTCTTTAACAAACTAAATTGAAGAACCACAGTATGCAGACAGTAAAAGTTACATCTGAATACTAAAATAAATACTATATGGTGCTACCACTATGCCCTTGGATATATTGAGTGAATTTGTAATCCTTTATGTAATCTAAAATTTACCTAGATGTCTTCTCTTCAAAACTAAATTTTAGAGGTGAACAACCAATGAAAACAATAGAGGTCATACTACAGGTGACACAACAAACTATAGCACAGAACCTTCTCCTAAGTAAAAATAAAAACCTTATGCAACTTCACAGACTGTTGCATTTGTAGACAAATATTTCCAGTTTGGTTTGTATCTCCCATGTGAAAAAGCAGTGAAAAAACAGCATCACTTCAGCTAATCAAACATGTTCAGATCATTAAGTTAAATTATATTGATCTGCACTAGAATAAAAATTTTTTTAAAAATTCACGATATTTTATCTATTGCTTTGAAAATTAACGTGTTCTTGGGATGAAACTCACAGACAGTGTATTTATAACAGTTTGAAAGATCATATTTTATGTGATAAATGAAAGACAACCTGGGAAAATGTAGCAGCTCCTATAGAACTTTCAGCTTCATTTTAAAAAAAAATATATATTAAATTTCATTATAAAGATCTCAGCAGAACAAGCCATAAACAATTCTACCATGTTAAAAGTATGCCAGTACAAACATGTATCCAAATGGAAGGGGCAGTATAAGTCAACAATGTCAGGCCTTGGAAACAGTATAAAAGCCTTGTCTACCTGCGCCCAAAAGCACAGTAACTTTCTGACCTGTAATACAAATGTCATCAATGAATTCACATGGTCTCAACCAGTTTACAAACATCTAAACTTCATTCAATAGCATGACACTGGTATGTCCAGGAAGGTAGCGCTCAATACTACACTAAAAAATATTAACCCAAGCTAGTATGGCTGGTATGGTATGGCTAGGCTTCGCGAATGAAGATCCAGGGAGGGCTCCACCCATGCTCCTCATCAGCGCCTTTTCCAAGCACGCTGATAAAAAGAGGATAGCAGATAGCACCCTCGAGCCTGCGCTATGGATTATTTTTAGGTGAGACACAGCATGCACAGAGCTGGACCCACCCTTTAGTCCTAAGGTTCATCTGCCAGGGCCTAGCAAGCTTGGACGCTGGCAGCGAGGTCCTTAGGACATAGGTTTTATTAGAGTGTCCTTCTCTTAGACGGAAGGCCTTACAGGGCTAAACGAGCTCCATCTGCCCGGGTTTGGAATCAGAGTTGTCCTTCTCCTAGGATGACTGCCAGAAGGCTAATGAGCTCATCCTACCCATACCCAAGCTAGTAAAGCTTCAGATAAAGAGAATGTATTAATAACACTTATCAAAATAGTCTCAACTGTTCTAGAATGACTTTAACTGTGCTAGGAATATAGTATTCTGATTCAAATTAGTAATCTGCCAGCCATATATAAGAAAACACATATGTTTATGACAAACTTTCTTGAGCAGGTCTCTTCTATTATCTTTAAGTAGAACTGTTCCACATTGCACAAATAGTTTTACCAGAACATAGTCTGAACCCAAATTCAGGTAGTCTAGGTAAATGTCAATTCTGCATCCACAGAATACCAGGCCCATCTAATTTTATTTTCCCAATGAAAATAACTTCAGGGCACAGAGGGGCACAATTATTCAGAAACAAAATTTTTCAGCCATGATTTATTATCTATATGGTAGCCTATATGCTAGCATATGGATGGTTCACTAATTATTGGCAACTTTTCTCATGTACCATAAAATATCCCATTGAAGTCAATTTCAGAAGTGTATTTGGGGAGTTATGCACTTAGGTTAAGGTAGTAGCACTATTTATGACAGCAGATCCATGTGCTTTGTTCCTCCAAGCAACAAAATAAATGGAGAAAGTCTGGGATTTATTTTAGAATTCCTAAAAGAACAAAGAATCTGGAAAATTATGTCCTTTGTAGCCCTGAGGATATTTATTTCAAGGCATCTCTCTGCCACAGCTGCAGAGCAGTAGGAATTAAAGGCTTAATAAAATAATGATTATATTCAAAGAGAAAACTTCCATTACATTAAGTGAACAAGAAAATGAAAAAAGACAGTTCTTTCACCTATTTATTCCTGCTGTAGAAGAGTCATGGCCTGAGGATGTATTCAAAGATAAGAGCACTTTTCATAAGAGCAGTGCTGATGAAGCCTGATAACACAACTAAACATCTAAAAAATAAACACGGTTCTGCAAATATTAAGACTCCCTGCATTATGAACCATGTATTGTCTAAGATAGGGATTAAAATGCCTTTTACATTATTGACACACACACAAAAAAACAACCAAAAAAACAAACAAGGAAAAGGAGCTACTCTACATTCTCTAGGGTCTCAAAACTATTTTTCACTCACAAACTAGTAGAATCACAGAATCATTAAGGCTGGAAGACATCTCAAAGATCATCAAGTCCAACCACCTACCTATCACCACCATGCCACCAAACCATGTCCCTAAGTAGCACATCCATATATTTCTTAAACATCTCCAGGAATGGTGACTCCACTACCTCCATGGGCAGTCTGTTCCAATGCCTAAAGACAACACCAACAGTAATAATGTCTGCACAGGAAGAAATTCTGTTTTTCAATTTTTTTTTCCCAGTAAGTGAACACAATACTGGCTTGTTAATCCTGAAGAAGACTGTTTGCTTCTTTACTATTCACTATTGAAGTAATGCAGAAACAGACTATTTACAGGAGTCAAGTCCCCACTGCAAATGTCTGTGAAGCCTCAAGTGAAGCCAAGAATTCCCTATGGTGGAAAATTCAAACCACTTGTCGTCATTTGTTTCAGTCAAACTCAGTGCTGAATAAAGAGCTGCAGCAGCAAGCAGAACACAAAATTATGTCAAGTGAGACTGAAAGTATGATTTGGTTTGAAAGTTGCTATAGACCACACAACATAGCTCTTTTTCTGTGGGAAAAGTTGATCATCCTCACAATACCTGAATTCGTTTTCTGATGAGAATTGCAGAAAAATGTATAATTAAATTAATTGTTAAGAGCAGGTGAGCCCAGGGAGCTGCTGTCAGCTGCAGCCTGCTGTGCCCACCAAGCTCAGGGCCAGGCTGAGGAACACCTTGGCATCATCTTTGCATTTTTATGTTTGTACTTTTTCTTTTCCTCCCCTTTTGCCTGCACCCGGAGCAGAAATTTTGAAAATGTGAATACTGTGAAAAGAATGAGGTGAGACAGCAAAGAAACTGCCAGAAGAGGCATCCTCCATGTGACTAATCTTTTATTTTAGTCAGATATATAGCTCCTGCGTAAGAATGACATATGCCTTTAAAAACTTCTGTGTAATACAAGCATGCAAAGGAAGATAGGTACAACAGTTCATCATGCTGCCCTTCCATTTTATTGTCATTGTAAAGCTAATGTGATTGTTCAGGAGAACACAGACTGCAGGATCAGAAATTAAAAATATGAGCTTTTTTCACAGAGTGATGAGGAAGACAGTTCTACCAATAACATTAATTGCACTAAGAATGGGGAAAAAATAAGTCAAAAAGATAAATACGTAATTTACAAAGAATAATGTTCACATGAATTTAAAGATATTATTTATTGATTTATTCCACAAATTATCCTACTTCAAAATGTAAGACATTTGAGTAAAAAGATTTCCTTTTTTTTTTTGTTTAAATTTTAATCTGTTAAAAGTTGTTAAAATATGACCAAAAAATGTGTACAGTTCTTATGTAAGGACAAAATTCATCCTTACATATTTTAATTTCTGGCTAGGTTTTCTGTACTCTTTACATTTTGCAATGTATCGAAAATTTCTTTTTTTCTGCTTTCTCTCCATCTATTCTTGGGTGGTTTTGTTCTGTTTAGTTTTGTTTCAGCAGCCCTCAATCCATCACTTTTTCAGTTCTAATTCTATCCTTTTGCACTCCATTTCTTCTTTCATTTCATTGTTCTGTCTACTACCTTGATTATCTTCTGATTAAATCTACATCCATATTGACCCTTTGACCTTCACCAAAAGCATAGTTGCAATAACTGCATAACATTTGCTTTTACTACTTCAGTTAAACTGTTTTGCTCCTTGACAGAGAGAAGCACTACAGTTTTGGACTCATCTATTCAGAACAACATTATGAGAAGTGCCACAGGTCTCTCCTGCTTTATGACAAGATATCCTACTTAGAAGATGAGGGAAAGGCTGTTAATGTAGTCTACCTAGACTTCAGTAAAGCCTTTGTCACTGTTTCTCACAACATTCTTCTGGAGAAGCTGGCAGCTCATGGCTGAGACAGGTGTACTCTTCACAGAGTAAGAAACTGGCTGGATGGCTGAACCCAGAGAATTCTGCTGGATGGAATTAAAACCAGTCGGCAACTGGTCACAAGTGATGTTCCCTAGGGCTCAGGTTTGAGGCCAACCCTGTTTAATACCTTTATTGATGATCTGGACAAGGGGATCAAGTGGAGCCCCAGTAAGGTTGCAGACACCAAGCTGAGTGGGAGCGTTGATCTGTTTGAAGGCAGGAAGGCTCTATAGAAGGATCTGGACAGGCTGAATCTATGGGCCTAGGCCAATGGGATGAGGTTCAACAAAGCCAAGTGCTGAGTTCTGTGCTTCGGTCACAAGAATCCCATGCAATGCTACAGGCTTGTGGCCTGGAAAGCTGTCTGGTTGAAAAAAAACTGAGGATGTTCATTGACAGCCAGCTGAATGAACGTGAGCCAGCGGTGTACCCAGCTGGCCAAGAAGGCCAACAGCATCCTGGCCTGCAGTAGGACTAGGGAGATGATTTTCCCCCTGTTTTAAGCACTGGTGAGGCTGCACCTTGAATACCGTGTTCAGTTTTGGGCCTCTCATTACAAGAGGGACATTGAGTTGATGGAGCATGTCTGGAGAAGGGCAACAAAGCTGGTGAGGGAGCTCAGCACAAGTGTTATGAGAAGCAGCTGAGGGAACTGAAGGAATTACAGATTAGCAAATTAATAACCAACCACACAATAAAATAAGCACATCAGCTTTAGATTGCTCTCTGGATTTCCTGATGTCCTTGGTTTCTTTCCTCAGCATATCAATCTATGCAAACTGTACATTTACACAATTTCCATACCTTACTTTGTAGTTTTGCTGGCAAACTTGCTATACCTACTAAGGTAATAATCTGATTAGATACATATATCTGAGATAAAGATACATACTAGAGGCAAAAGATAGTGTTTTATGTCATGTTCTTAACCCAACAGATTAACAGGTACTGGGGTTTTTTTGTTAGCCATATGGTACAGCACACTTCCAAAACTGTAGCTGTAAAACAATGAGTTAATGAAGCTTGACACATTTTTTTAACTTTCACTATCTGATAGGTAGACATTATATCTCTAGCCACAGCTTCCAAAATCCTGTTTAGGAAACCGTAGCCATTAAATTTCAATAGAAATTTCAGCACAAATTTTCAGAAACTGAGTTGCAGTTGTGATTCTGACTACCAAGAGCATATCAGCTGAGAAAAGCTTCCTATAATTTTACACTAAAATATGTGGACAATTACTAGGAAACATTAAAGTAAATTATATATAAAACTGAGTTTAATGCAATCATTTAATATTATTTTATGTCATATTTTAATAATATATTAATGAAATTTGGGAGGAAATTGAAAAATACATGATGTGATATGAAGAAGTAAGAACTTGGATCGTAATAACCATGTAAAAGGTTCAGATTAAACATATATTTTGTATTTAAAATGTGGAATGGCCAAAATGCCTTCAGGCAGTTAGAAATAAGCTTAGAATTTAAATAGGTACAATTGAGTGCAAATCACAGTTTTAAGGTTTATCAAATATGTATACACATATATGCACAGATACTTAACATTTGTTGGGTTTTTAATCTACAGCTATTGCCCAAGAAACCTGCAAAGTGACATACCAAAATAACTAACTATTGGGTTAGGAGCATCATTTAACTTTAATCTGCTGTCAAATGCTTACCCATCTATCACAGAAAGGTAGAATGAAAATGTAATTAATAAGACAGCAGCTCAGGGAATTATTATCAGGTCTTCTATCTCATAAGTGTGCTTCAGATCAGAATAAAATCTCACTGTAAACAGAATACGTATGAAAAATGGATTGATTTTTAAAAATCACGTAAAAGTCCTTCCCTACGTGGCATGTTATTTGTATTTTTATTCTCAGATTTATTTTTCTTCAAAGAAAGAGCTCTGTAAATATATAGCTTGGCTCAATAAATTTTGGGTCATGCTAGATTTTAGCTTGACTAAGTAAGTTTTCACTCAGAGGCACATTTTGATATAATATTATCTCCAGAAAGTTTCACTATAATTATTATTTTAGTAATTAGGACAATGTTTTAAGTGAAGTGTTTCTAAGGGGGATTTTTTTCATTTAGTCAGTATGTCTAGGTTCCATGCATTAA
Source organism: Bucco capensis (assembly GCA_013396975.1). Lineage (NCBI taxonomy): Eukaryota > Metazoa > Chordata > Aves > Piciformes > Bucconidae > Bucco > Bucco capensis. The sequence continues at coordinate 23,841 of VWZO01001805.1, read as the reverse complement.
TCACTTTTAAAGACAGACAAATCAGTTTCGAATAAGTGGCTGAAAATGTAAATGGGATATTAAAATCTTCAATATATAAGATTTTACTAGTGCTTTGAATAATGCAGTCATATCAAATACTTTCAATAAATAAAACCAATTTGCTTCATCTAGAGTTTATTTTGTTTTAATCCTAACCTCCAAGTTAAATTAGTCTGATGACACAGTACTCTCTACAAATCTGACTGTCATCTTCCCTTATGCTTGGGTACCCATTCATTCATTTCAACATGATGAATTTTTTGGCAAAGATCTAGAACTCTCGGAGGCACTGTATGTTAAAACAACCTTGCACAACCTACGGCTAAGGGTAGATTTCTGTTTGCCATTATTTATTACATTACATGTTGTAATTTCTATTCTAAAAAAACCATGAAAACAGCTACTTATCACTATCCTTGCATCTGGAAAAATAAGCAGTTTTTACTGTTTTCTGGTTGCATAGACAAGATATAGTATGAAGACTAAATTTTATTTCTGCTAAAGACATCCTTGCTTTATTTTTACAGGAATTTTAGCTAATCTTTATTGCAATAGTTCCAGTCCTTAAAAAATGGCAAAAAGATTTCTGTGCAATTCCTTTAAAGTCAGCTGATTTTTATAAATACTGTAGTTTTCAGCAGTTTAACTAGGATAAATATGAATTTTTGACACAATAGACAGAAATAATTTGACATAAACTGACAAGAAACAGAAGCTTTGCAACCTTTCTTTCTGCAGTACTAGCTCTTAATGTTAGTGTAGCCTTTATTTAGTTGTTGAAATTGCCACTGAGCACTGAATATACCAAGAACTTTTATGTTCATTTTTAAATATAGCATAGCAACAATTTAACATTATTCCTCTATCTTCACTGGCATTTCCTCTTGGTTTATTGTCTTTTAATCTCTGTTCTCTATTGCCATTGCAATTCCAATATGATAAAGAGAGCTGATAAAACAATTCATCTCACTTATTATATACTGCTAGATGTTTACGATATATGAATTAGAAAATTGCATTATATCTTGACCAGAAGAAGGATAAATGTGTAGCTGTATGCTAGTCTATACAGGGAGTGTTACTTTGTTTTATCTGAGGTTAGACATGTTTCTGGAAAGGTCTTATATTTGTTTCATATTCATTTAGTTGTTCTGAAGGGTATTTGCAGGAGCATAAGTGTAAGTGATCTTGCTAATCAATTAGCACACTGAAGCTGTCCTTATTTAATCTTCCAGTGATTAGCTGACTTTAATTCTAGGTCTGACTTCAGAGAGACATCAGTACTGCTGTGTAAATCTTCTGTCACTTTTGCTGTGACTTTGTTTTTTAAGTAGGTACATAAAGCAAAAGGCTATGATATGAGTAGGGTAGGCATTATCTTCAGATGTGCTCAAATTTATTCCATCTAACAACTATCTGGATTTGGGTATTAAGTTTTCTAAGAGAACTTGCATTCAGAAGACTTTTTAGGTTAAAGGGGAGTGGTTTTGAGGGACAGAGGGAAAACAAAATGTATAGTTTTAATGGACATTTTTTATTCTTGCATGAAAATAGGAAGAAACTCTCGACAGCAAAAATCTAGATTATTTCTGGAAAGGTTTCTACTAAGTGTTAAAAGTAATGTCTGAAAAGGAAGAAGAGGAGCTTGTTTTAAAATCCTTAAGAATGACTGAAGCACACTGCCCAAGATAGCATTTGAGGCTATACTGAAGTCAGGAAAAAAAAAATTAACAAACACAAAAAACAAAGAATGCAAATTGTCTAGGCAATAATGAAAAACAATACCAAATTGGGAATTCAGTAAAGAAAAAAAAATTACTGAAGTAAAAACAAAAATTACATTTCTTTTAATTACCCCCTCTTATTCTTTTGTTGCCTTATTTTAGTTCAATACTTTTTCCTGCTTCACCATCTCTTTCTTCAAAATATAAAGACTTCACAGAAAGAGAGGTTTCCTTCAGTGTCAAATAATGGGAGCTTTTTATTCTGTTTTGTTGTGTTCAGTATTGCTTTAAAGTACTTTTTTAAAGTACTTTTTAATATACCTGATTTGAACTGGTATGATCAGTAACCATGTGAAGTCAATGCACTCAAAATAGTATAAAACAAGAGTAGAGTGAGGAAAATCTAGTCTGGTGATCCAAAGATGAAAGGCAATGGCACTTTCACATTACTACAATAGTCAAAATTTTGCTTGACACAGCATTGACTTTCATTGCTAAACTACTTACTGTTTAAGAAATAGATATATTGTGCCCTGGATACATGATCTGAAAGGCTTCTGAGAACATTCTCTTTAAAATTTCTGACAATGGCTGAGGGCTATTCCAAACAGATTGGTAGTCTCAGCTCTTGTCAGATGGGTAATTCATAGCATTGAAACAAAAAAAAAGAAAACCTCAAACAATTCCAACTTGGATCTCATTGGAATGTGTTTTTTAGAAGGAACATGCAGGCTCAAACAATCTCTGCCTTCAAAGACTTTCTCTAGATGTGAAGAGACAGTCAGTGGAGACACCACCTCTTTTACACAAAGAATTTAAAGCTTTAGAGGTTAGGGCTCTTTATAAACTCTAAAAGTAGTGGATTTAAAGAAATGTTGCTTTCTTTCACAACTAACATTGTGAATTTTTTCAGATATTAGGATCTTGATTTTGGCTTCACTCAAGTGTGTCAAATGGCAAGTATGTCTGGTTTGTATGGTTCAAACACGATATTTTAAAAATATTTTTCTGAACAAGTTTTTCAGAGAAAATATGCAAGACTGATTAGATGTTTGTTCATCATGCTTTCCTGAATAAAATAAATTAATTGAAAGTGTGGTCATCATTAAGTAATCAGATTTTGTAGGAATGAGATCAAGTCCTAATATGCTAGTTATGTGGACAATGAAGAAATTGTTTTGAAGTTTTTTAGCTATTAAACAAAAGCAGAAATCCATGCCGATACTTACTCTTATTTTTTTTTCTTAATTTAAATTTACAAAAGGATTTTAACTTACTTTGAATCTAAAAATCCAAATTTTGCCCAAATATTTATAAAAATATTGGCAAGATACTACATTTAAGCACTATTAGACTACATGAAATGATCCAAGACAGACGAATTTCATGATTATTCAGCAGGAGCAATTCAGTAGTTGTTAATTGCCATCAGGGGACAAAGAAACCATGCATCTCAAATGGGCACGCTCTCCTGAGGAAAAATACTGCTAGCATAAGGCCTTTTCTGCACACACATTGATTAAATGAACCAATTAATTAAGTGCTCATATGTGAATTACCATGTGCCCAGAGTTAGGGGGAGCATTCAGCTAGAGTAGCAAACCGAGGACGCAATTGCAAGTCAGGAAAAGAGCCATGGCAGGTGTCAGAGACTTCCACCACTGGGAGAGCTAATTTCCTCTGTCATATCCTTTTGCTCTGCTGACCAAAGGCAAAGCTAATGAGCCTGCTACTCTCTGTATTACATACAAATAAGTAGCAAGTACATACTCCTCTTTGAGTGGGTTCATGGCAATAATCATCATGTCATTGATAATTACTCAGTTACCAAGTCAGAAATAAATTCCTAAAGCTGTCTTTGAATTTCTGAAAAACTGTTCTTCACTCTAACCCATTCACTTATCTTGACCAATATATTTAGCTCCAAAATAGCTTTTATCTCATTTTCCCTTCACTCACAAGAGCTTCTGAAAGAATTAATCCTCAATCTGTCCAAAGTCTATTTATGTGCTGAAACTGCTCTCTGAATCATTCCTTTTTAAATCTATCTCCCAGCTTCTCCTTCCTCCTGTAATGCTTTTGCATCCATCATAGACACATATTAATGGCTGCTTTTGAGTATCAAAAAATTGATTGTCCCTATTCTTGGTCAGTGAAGATCAAACGCAGGTTGAGGCCAAATCTTTGATTAATGTTATTTTCCACATATAAATCAGGAATAATAAAAAAAAAGCCACAAACTTAATTAAAAAGGTTTTTTTTCTGTCACAGCACATGGTATTAGAGACAGACAGATCCAAAACCACCTAAAACTGATAAAACTTCACTTTATCTAGGTGGTTTGTTTTTTTGTGTTTTGTTTTTGGTTTTTTTTTTGCTTATTTTAGAAAGCTGAAACAGCATATCACAACTCTGGCAGTTACTGGCCACCCAATCTGATTCACAAACAGCTAATACGTGTTTGTTCATATACCAGCAAAATATATTGACTTAATGGCTCATACTGATATTTAGCTCCCTAAAGTGCTTATATGAAACAAATCACACCTCATGTCAGATTGTATTTTAAAGGTTAAAAGCCAAGATAACTTTGTAGTACATTTTGGAACCTATTAATGATTAAATCCATCTATTTTCACAGTAATAGATCTATTTTGAACACAAGATAACTGAAACAATACTTAATATTACAAGTAAGGTCTCTATACCAGTTTGTGGATTTCCTTTTCTCTCCTAAAAATATGTCAGCTAACATAACACATACTTGGACTGTATTGTATTGAAAACTGTTCTACTGAACTTCACCCCACTTCAGTTACTTGAGTCCTCAGTGCCATCCTATACACCCCTTGGCTATTTCACTCAGCTAATGGCCTCAGCCATACACCTCCCTCCTGATTTTTTTCTTATTCCCATTTCTCTGACTTCTTCCTACCTGCCCAGCAGTTTCTGAATCAAGGATTTACCTTTTAGCAACGCCCAATACTTATAAAAAACTGACCTACATGTCAGTTTCTACACTGGAACATTCCCAGAATACATACTGATGCATCACATACATTTCAGTCTCAATATTCTCACCTGTTTTTGCCCTGTGTGGGGGAAATGAAGAAAATAGTCATATTTTTCTAATAGGTTACATAGGAATGAGGGGTTTTTCCCTCTTCTCAAAAAAATGAAATTTGAGAAATATGACACTCTATTAGAGTGGCAATCCATGTGTCACTATTAGTTTAAAAATACTGACTGATGATAGCTAATATTAGCTTGAATGTAACATTTTTTATTTACAAGCAGAATTTACACGTCTTATACTGGGAAATCAAGGTAATAAATACAAGACATGCACAGATCAATAGTCTTACTTAAACTTTATTTAGCTGGCAGGAAACTCCAGCGGTAAAAAGTTATACTGTTTCTTTGCCCAACTTGAACTCAAGCAGGTAAACGTCTATGTATAGAGTTTTTCTTCTTCCAAAGACACAACATTTTCTTAGTCTGACTTTGTTTAAATATTCCTGATTAGAGAATACCTATACAATTAAATATCATAATAATCTATGTTATAATTCTCTTAAAAGCTCCACAACCTATCCTAGGCAGGTAGCTTCTCCTCCCAACTAAGGAGATTTCCTTTTTTTTTCTCCTTCAAAAGACAGTCTTGTGAAATTTTAATAACACTACAAACCAGCTGATGTTCACATGGTTAATGTTCAAAAACCTGTGACTGGCCTATGACAAGCAGTGCTAAAGCATTACAGAGTCTTCTACATTATTTCATTTCTTAGCTATTACTAGCAATGATCCTGGAGGCATCCAAAGTATTCCAGCTAATGTAAGACAATGAGAAGCATCATAGAATCATAGAACAGAATCATTTAGGTTGGAAAGAACCTTTAAGATCATCAGTTTCAACCATTAACCTAACACTGCCAAGTCCATCACTGAACCATGGCCTTAAGTGCCACACCTACACATATTTTAAATTCCTCCACTGATGGTAATGCAACCACTTCCCTGGGCAGCCTGTTCCAATGCTTGACAACCCTTTCAGAGAAAAAATGTTTCCTAATACCCAACCTAAACCTTCCCTGGTACAACCTGAGGACATTCCCTCTTATCCTGTTGCTTGTTACCTAGGGGGAAGAGACTGACCTCCACCTCACTACCACCTCCTTTCAGGTAGCTGTAGAGTGGTTAGATCTCCCCTCAGCCTCCTCTTCCCCAAACTAAACAACGCCAATTCAGATTCTCCTCACAGCATTTGTGCTCTAGACCCTTCACCAGTCTTGTTGCCCTTCTCTGGACATGCTCCAGCAACTCAAATGTCTTTCTTATAGTGAGGGACACAAAACTGAACACAGTATCAGAGGTGCAGCCTCACCAATGCCCAGTACAGAGGCACAATCACTTCCCTCATTCTGCTGGCCACAAATAGCATACAAATACTAATTTCTCGAATTGCTTAGCTCATCTTTAGTCTTTAACGAACAATCAACTTAAGTTAATGATATAGATTGCAACATAACTGTAATGATTAAAGCGCAGTTAAAGAAAAATAAGTCACAGAGGTATCAATTCAGCTCTGTGTCAAAGCACTCTCTATTTAACATTAATTCCTTCACTGTATTAAACAAATTAGAATAGTAATAGTGCCTAGAGGTCCTGCTCTTATGTCAAAACTTATTGTTCTATGAATAATCGTAATGAGAAAACACTTGCTCTTCTAGAGAGCTTAAAGTTACTACTGTTTTCTTCTGGGCTTAATGTTTTTGAAGACATCTACATTCATAATTCATCCTAAATTTAATGTTTTGCAAAGAGAGAAAGAGGCAATACAAAGTCTCTCTTTAGTAAGAGCATGCAAAGGCATAGTAGTCCCAGATCTACTTCAAGTTTTCCGTCTGTTTTAGTTCAGATCAACTTTCTTTCTCAAAGCCTAGCAACTTTTTCCTCACCTGGGCCTAGCTTCATGCTGTATTTTAAAGTCATAAGCATACTTTAACCCAGTAAATACATCCTAAATTTTAAAGCATGACACCAGTTAATGTGAGCACCTGATAAATTTAGCAGTCTGTACTGTCTAGCACTTGTTTCTATATCCCTTATGTGTTGTCTCAAAGTCTAGAGTATTAACCTATTAAAGTTTCATCTTCCAAGCAAACGTTAGCATACAAATCTGGTTGACCGGATGTAGCTTACAAATTTGCATATTTTTTTCCTCTCTCTTTCCCCCATGTTATCTTAACTCTTTATTTCTCTCTCAAAAATAAAAAAAATTGTATGACTTCTTATTTTTCTAATTCAAGAAATTACCATTTCCCAGATGGATTACATACTTTGCATCAACTATGAATCCCACTTACTATAATGTACCTATCCAAAATCTAGCCAAGAAAAACATAATCTTTTGTATATTAGGAAAAAAAGACCTACATGAATTGCCCAGTTAGCCCCAAATCACATGCAGCAATTATCAAGGAGAGGTGTAGTTTAACCTAATGCTGAGAGTTAGAAATTTCTTATCACAGTAAACTAACCTATATTTACACTGTTTGCAGCCACATACTTCCAGCCACAGTGATAAAAATCTGATACATAATGTGACTTTATATACAAATGGATTTGGGGAATACATTACTAAAAAAGAAGACTTGTTTTGACTGTTTCTTGAACAACACTAAATCCCACAAACCTTTAAAACGCACCTTTCACCCAATAGGAGAAAATAAACTAAATTAATTTAGTCTAGAAGGAGTGATTATACTCAATTGTTATCTCCAACTCTACAAAAAGACCTGACTTGTTAAATATGTCCTTTCTGACATAACAGGAACAGTAGATGATTTTAAGTTTAATGAAGAAACCAAGGCTGCCACTGTTGCTACAGTGTAAGTTTTGTTATGGCACACAGTTATGTATTACATACTCTGCAATACCCTGTCATGATTCAGACTCCCACTGTGATAAGACTGAGAGCTAATTACTTTTACATTTAGTAACTAACAAGGCAGAATTTGAGTGTGCTATAAGTCACAAGTGGCAAAAATTCATGATATTAGAATGTCTGTTCTGTTTTTCATAAGCTCTTCTCACAGGTCTACATACATTGTATTAAACGGAAGTGGTAACTCTTCATCTCCTACATGTACTTGCTCCTCACACTTGGTAAGGGTTTTTGTTTGTTTTTGTTTTTCATTTGAAGTAATTCAAAATATTAATGTAGTAGTGCAAAGGAGTAAAGAAGACTGTAACTAAGCATAATAAGACTAGAAACAGCTGGGTAACACTGCTGTCCCAATGAACCGAAAGCAAATGCTTCCCCCAGGTGCTTTGGAAGATGTCACAATCTCTTCAAAATGATGAAGCGAACAGGCTTATGGAGATCAAGGTAAAAGCCACTTAACAGGGTTAAAAGGTACAGCTATCACAGTTTGAACTCTTAATCTTGAAGAAGTGACCGTTTTCTCTCCTCATGGCTGCCACAGAGACATTTGTATGCAGGCTTAATATTATTCAAGTTAAACTACCGAAGAAAACCTTAAGGTCACTTGATAACAAGTGGAACCACTTCACAAGCTGAGCAATCCAGCATTCAATGCCTTCTGATTCTAGTCTCTGAGATTGTAAATTTTAGAGATTTATGTATTCCAGGGGAAAGCTTGGTGGCTCTTGGATCATTATCAAGTGTCAAATATTACAATGCTACCACCCCTAATCTCAGGTGTATGTACAATGCATTTATCTAAGATGTTAGGGTAAAATTCTGCCCGCTCATCATGGCATAGATGAAAGCACAGATGAAATTCAGTCTAATTTAACATATCCTTTCTGTCCTTTCCTGGATAGTTTTTCCTCCAGGCAGGGAAACTCTACTGTGAATGGATCTAACCTCCAAACCCAGGGGCTGCTGATCCAGAGCCTGTAAAGAGCCCAGTAACTGGTTTTAACTCTTGTCAGTTAACTGTCAGAAGTCCTAATTGGGACACAGAGTATTGTTTTACTCAGAAAGCCTCCCTCCTTTCCTACCCTATTTTAAAACAACTTTTAAAAAAGCTATGAAATCTGCAGAAATTTTGTGTTACAAATAACTAATAATATGCTGCTACACCATGCTCTTGCAGCTAGCAGTTACTACTTCTTGTGGGAAAATTCTTTATAGAAACAGTTCTTGAGACTATTCTTCCAATTAGCATAAGAGTAAATCTTTTTCATTGTTAATGATTTTTCTAGATGGCTTAGTTACTAATTCATTCTGTGTTGGTATTGGATCTTGCATTTATGCCCCAAGTCATAATTACCACAGTTGCCAATTAGCAGTAGACCCTTGTTGTTTAATGTGTTAATACTTGGCCCTCCAGTGGGCTGCACCCACTTCCCAGCCAAGGTAAGAAACTAATGCCTCCTTTCTTCCTCCTCCCATCTGAATTTTAAGAGAAAGACATCTATATCAGTTCACTTCCATGTTCAGACAGGTGCAGGTCATGAACTATGTCTCACAGAAACAATAGTGTATAAGGTCAGGTTCTCTCTGCAAAGAAACTCATGTCAAAGTGACACCAGCTGTGGGGAGTTAGGTTTTACTGAACCTTGTCCTTTTGCTTTAAAGGTTACTTCAAATATCAGAAAGCTTTCAGACACCACCAACATTGTTCATGCTAATTAATCATGATCACATTCTGATGTAGCAGCGTCGTTTCCAGGTCAACTGTTCTGACAGTTTCTTAAGGTATTACATAAAGCAAGCCAGTACTGAAAGTGACTAAAAGATAAAACATTTCACACATACATGTTCCTTCACCACACCATTAACTTACAATTTGAAGCTAAAGGGCAGCTCAGAATTACTGTTAGACTGTCTTCATAATGGCATGCATCATGAAAGTTTCATTGAATGGTTTATATTCACGCAATATACAGTTACAACAGAATATACAATATAGAGTGGAATCCTGGCTTTGTTGTGTCTTGGAAAAAAGATGAATTTACCAGGTATAAATCAAACCAGGTGACAAATCAAGCATTAGAGAGATAAAGTTAGTTACAGGGGAAAGGAAGATTAGCAGTGAGTGAATTTAGCTGCTGGAAGAGTAGTAAACTGAAAAAGAGTTGAAGAAAAAACACAAAAAGTCAGACAACTGTGTAGTCATTTATCTCCATACTCGGAAGCTAAGAAATGCATAGAAGCTGACACTAGTTTATCAGAATATAGCCTTGTGCAAATTGCTATTAGTCCAAAAGAGAGGACAGTATATCAGACAGCTACCCAGAATAGCACCTTGCCTTGACCATAACTATGCCTTTCAAAGTCAAAGTGAATATGCAAGAGGTCCACCACCAACAATAGTCAGAGCCAGGTTTTCGTTCTTCAAAAATATTCCACCCATTCTGCATAAGGGACTGCCCATAGAGATCTGTGACATGAAGCTTGACAACATCAAGCTGGCTGGTGCAGCTGACAGGCCTGAGGGATAAGATGCCATCCAGAGGGATCTGGACAAGCTGGAAAAATGGGCCTATGTCAACCTCTTGAGGTTCAACAAGGCCAAGTGCAATGGCCTGTACCTGGGTTAGGGCAATCCTCAGTATCAATGCAGGCTGAGGGATGAAGTAATTGAAAGCAGCCCTTCAGAGAAGAACTTGGGGGATGAAAAGCTAGACGTAAGCCAACAGTGTGCACTTACAGCTCAGAAGGCCAACCATTCCCTGGGCTGCATCAAAAGAAGCACGGCCAGCAGGTGGGAAGGAGGTGATTCTGCCCCTTTACTTCACTCTGGTGAGACCCCACCTGGAGTATTGTGTACTCAGCACAAGAAAGACATAGACCTGTTGGAGGGGGTGCAAAAGAGGGCCATAAAAATGATGAGAGGGATGGAACATGTCTTCTATAAGGAAAGGCTGAGACAGTTGGAGTTGCTCAGCATAGAGAAGAGAAGGCTATGGGAAGGCCTTATTGTGGCCTTTCAGGGCTTAAAGATGGGGACAATCTTTTTAACAGGGCCTGTTACAACAGGACAAGGCGTAACAGATTTAAACTAAAAGAGGGCAGATTCAAACAAGATATAAGGAAGACATTTTCTATAATGAAGGTGGTGAAAATGCTGGAATAGGCTGCCTGTAGAGCTGGAAACATTCAATGGAAACATTTCCGTGGAAACACTCAAGGTCAGGTTTTAGTTGAACATGTCCCTGCCCACTGAAGGGAAGTTGAATTAGGTGACTTTTAAAGGTCCCTTCCAACCTAAAACATTCTATGTTTCTATGATCTATCTATATGCTAATCATTCCCGACTGTGTAATTGCAGCCCACAATTCTTGGAGCTGAAGTAGAGCTGAAACAAAAGAACAGTATCCCAATTCTTTTATGTATCAGTAGTATTCTGCTCTGTTCTCCTCTGTTAGCATGCAGAAAAGCTGCCAGCTGCAGGATCCAGGGTAAGTATCACTCTTCCCTAAACTTCAGACTAGATAAGATTTCCCCTGATAAAGAAACCCAGAAAGAGGCTTCCAAGATCAAGAAATATGTTTAGTAGTAGTAGTAGAAGTAGTAGAAGTAGTAGTAGTAGAAGTAACTTCTAATGCATAGAAGTTAATCTATGTGTTAGCTTCCTCCCCTACATAATGGGGTCAAAGATGTTTTTGTGAAGTACCTAGATAAATTCACTTTTCTGGGGATGAGGCACTGGATTTTTTTGGTTTTTTTAAAACACCAAAGGATTCAGCAGAAAGATTTATACCAGTTTTTCATTAAATATATTCTCACCATCTCAAAAGAGAGTCTTCATCTTTTATTCATGCTCTCTCTTCTGGCATGTTTTTTTAAAGATGAATCTGCAGTACACACTTAAATATTTCCATTATTTCAAATAAATGGTACATTTTTTTCTAAAATATATGATTTATATGACTGGTATAATTTAAGCCCACATAGAAGAGATTAATTCAGTGAAAAATCAAAATTAAGTTCCATAAATGACAAGGATGCTCTAGAACAATTGCGTGAATATTGTAGATACAAAAGTAATCTGTTCTCATGCCAACCTACCCAAACAACTTCTCATCCCTTCCTATACTTGCTTTTGAATTCTTCTCTTTAACAATTTTCCTACCTTTTGCTCTTCCTTCCCCTTCTAATTTGCGTTAGATTGGTTGTACCTTCTGCTGATGTATTCCCGGACTACATGCACCAAAACAATCACACAAATTATTTCATTCTAAGGTTCTTCCTCTGCTTTGTTTTGTGATTATTCCTCTAGGAGTTATATTTTTTTAGCTTTCCTTTATTTACTGGACAAAAAAATTTAATCAAATGAAAACTTTTTAAACTTCATATACTCCACTTTACTTGGATTTTCCAAGGCATGCTTATCTTCCCTTGCAGAATGCCCACTAAGAACTATATTTGGAGTATACTTCCAGCATGTTTAGTAGTCACTGAGACAGTGGAGATAGATAGTATCCATAGATAGGTATTATCTGCATATATATATTACGTATACATACATGTTGATATTATATGTATTATAGGACAAGAGTATTTCTTAAAATGACAACATGATTTCTGTACTTGATAACAATAGATATCTCTTCCAGGAATAAATTAATGTATGCAAAAAAATTACAATGCAGTAATGATATCCTGGAAAGAAAGAGCAAATGTTGCACTAATTGGCACAACCTAGCTGAATTTTAGTAAGTAATAATGGCATAATGTATAATACTGTGGAAATGCATCCTGTGTATTTACTACATTTAGTACAATTCCTCCATATTACGCAGATTATAGCAACATTGAAGACTTCATCATATAAAATCAGATATCTACTTTCAAAATGCCTATTTTTCTTTTGTCTTTTTTTCTAAAAAAAAAAAAAAAAAAAAAAAGATACCCATATATATTTTTACAGTCAAGTCTCTACTGATCCAAACCTTCCCAAGGGAAGTATATCTAAAACATATCCTTTGTGAACCTTCTTCTATTGATTGCTAAAACCAGTATATTTTACAGAAGTGATCTTCCAAGTGATACTTGCAATCCTTATGTGGCTGCCAGTACCTGTATGTTTACTTTGATGTAGGTTTAACATGCCATGAATTCTACTACTCCTAATGAAAAATAACTGAATTATTTTATGTAGTATTTGAATCATTTTATATGCACAGGAAAGTACATAAAAACTAAAGTCTAGATAACCCTCTAAAACGCCCAGATTTCAAGCCAGTTTGTCAAATTCAAAAATAAACAAGAAAACTTAACAAAGAGCAGGTTATTTGGCTCAGCAGCTATTTTTATTTACTATTTTCAAACTACATGAAGTCTGATCATTGCAGATCATTTCTGAAGCCTGGATTCAATACAGGACAATATTCTGGAACGTATAACACAAAACCCAAAGTACTTCCAAAGTAAAAGCATATCTATTTATGAAACTTCAATATAAATGTGCAATCATCATTTACTTCATAGTAGTCTTTTAAAAGTGAAATACTTTTTTATTCCTTCTCAGGACAAATTTTCCACCATGTATAGGTGTTCCTGATATATATTTACTCTTACTTGTTGTTACGTTCTGTCTCAGAGCTCTTTCTGGTCCCGAACACTATGCATGCGTATCTCAAATTTGCAGTTGGAACACAGTGCCAAGCCCAGTGCTCAGAAGCACTCTCAATTTTGAAATCTACTGATTTCAAGAAAAGTTTTATTTGAAATATTAGTTATAAGTCCTAAATGATAAATTACATACTTGAATGATAAATCAACTAGTAGGCAGCAGTCCTATGTGATAAATATAATTTAAACTAAAATAAAAAAGGTGTTTAAGTGGTTTGCTGGGTTGAGGCCTAAATATATCCCCACTGAATTCAATAACCATGAGCACTTAGATTAGGAATAGATGAGGAAAAAAGAAAACCATTAGATTTGATTTATTTGACTTTTCTATTTTCCCAATACCATTTTTCTATTACTACTTAGGTAGCACAATTTATGTGAAAGAAGTTCTGTGCTATTTTAAAGTAGGGAGCACAGAAAAACTAGACCAGTCAATTCATTTAAGAGTAATTTTTTTAATGATGTGAGCTCAGACAGTGTTTGCCCAATTTTCCTCAAACTTGGCAGAATCATTTTTTTAGTTTCATGGTGTCTCTCTCAATTTGAAGCCAACATAAATTAGTTTTCCCACTCCAAAGCTAGAAAAAAACTAAAAATACAGTTTAGTATGGAATGTAATTTCCTCTACCTAACTTAATGACTACATATATCCCAAATAAAATAGGAATATAAAGTCATATATCGAGAGCTTTATTATTATTTATGTTTTGTGTGCATATATATATACACATACTCAATATAAGAAGGTAGTTGGAAAGTATTTTTACTAAATAAAAAGACATAAAATTGTTTCCTCTATCAAATCAAAATCATAGAAGAAAAAATGTTAACAATAAAGCCTATATAAAGAGTATATAAGAAATATATAATGGTACATGCATTTAATTAATAAAAAAGAACACAGGCAGTATTCTGACAGTAGGTAGTGAGAAAATTTTGTATTTATGTCCTGTACTTTACTACACATCCTCCGAGGCACTGTGTGTGAAGTGGGGAAATTTCTTCTCTGCTAAGGAACAAAGTCTGCAGATGCATCTTGTTTGAAAAAGGTGTTACTCAAATTAAGAGATTCTTGGAGAAAGAGAATGCATAATTGTCCATGAGGACAACTGCTCCTCTAAGAGACTTCCAGGATGCTGAGGCAATTTTTGGGGAAAACAGGAATAGTGAATATATGTTCTTTTCAGGTCAGAATATCAGCATTTCCAGCTGAGTAGAACTGGATGTTTTTCAGATCCTTTCTACATATATTACTCTAATTCAAAACAGAGTTTGTTCAGATATAGCTTCTTAAGACATTATGTTCTGTCAAGTATGGTTCAGGTACTCATTAGCATTGTGCAAGTCCAGGCTGAAGTTTAATTAACCAAAACAAAACTACAATTATCTTACTAATTTTTAAGAGTATGTATATAGGCAGCCAAAAACTCTGAGAAATGTTTCATTATCTAGAAGTGGTTAAATTTAAATCTTTTATGTAGAAAAACGCAAGTTACTCTATGAATAGTTCAGAGAAATGGAAATATGATGCTACTGACCTCAGGTTTTGTTAATTTTATTTCATTTTAGTTACTATTATCTTTAAGTACTTCAAGTAAGTATGACTTCAGGGCCTTTTTAGAACTATCATGATGATTTAGTATTTCAAATTACAGCAGTCCAGTTGCTAAAATAATCTCTCAGTTTTATTACTTGTTGTAAAAGACTGCAATAATTTCACTTTTTCTATAGCCATTTTTTCTCCAGATCAGTGTTATGGTTTGGGCCTCCCTAGCTTCTCAGAACCACACAGCCACTCATTCCTTTCTGCCTCTCAGGCCAATGGGATAGGAAGGAGAAAACACAACTTGAGGGCTCAAGGGTCCAAGCTAAGGACAGGGAGGACTGAACTGCCACTCTTGGTCACAGGCAAAAGAGAAACCAAACATGGGGGGGGAGTGGGATCAAAATTTAATCTAAACAAAATCACAACAGAATCTGGGTAGGGTGAGAGCATACACATACTGTATAACACACACACTCTCCAATTCTTAGATTCCACCTCTCCCCCTTCCCAAGCCCTGCTCCTAAGATAGAATCCCCCCACTCCTGCACTGCAGAGGGATAGGGAAACAGGTGGAGCAGGACCTCAGTTCAGTCCACAATGGTACAATCCATGTCAGGGGAAAACCCCTTGATTGTCCTTTCCTCCTTCTCTTTGACAATGTGGCATCCCCAGAGTCTCGAGTTCCACATGCTCCAGTGAAGGGTCCTCCTGCTCCACAGGTCACATAGTGGGCTCCCTGCCAGTGATGGATGCACCAATCTCTCTCTCAGCCACACTCAGAGGCAGGACCAACACTGGAGCTGGAGGAACCTTCCTGAACCTTTTCACCTGAACATACTCACCACAAACCCACCAATAAAACTTCACACAACCAGTTTTTCTTTCCTTTATATTTTTAATTTACCTCCCAAGAAAAAATTTTAAACATCTAAAAACTTTTAATAGCTAAAAATAAAGATGGAGAAAGTTACTTCTCCATGGATGCTGAAACAAATCCCATGGCAATAAGAACATCTTGTGAAATGAACAGATTGCTGCCATTAGCTTTCATGACAGATTTTTGTGACTTTTAAATCCCTCATTTTGTCATTAGCACGAGGCAACAGAAGATTGGCAAAAATGAATCTGCTAGAGTGAATGATAGCATAAAAGGGAGCGGAAAGCAGGAAGGGGAAAACTAGCTAAATGGGGGTAGATGGAATTTATCTGATTTAGAAAAAGAATTTATTAAATAACTGCTTATGAACAATGAATAAATAAGTAGTGCTTTAATATAAAAACAAAACTAATTTATCTTATGAGTCTAAGCTATGCAATAGCACAACCTTGGCAAAAGAATATGTTGGGCATCCATGCCTGTGACACTATCCTGGAAAGTACTAAAAATAGCCTAATGCTTCTACCTTCTGTGAAATTCTCTAGCCAGTGGAAAATTTTTTATAAAAAGTGCATTTAAGAAAATGTAGTGTTGTTCACAGTTATCTGCAGAAGTGGATTCTTTAAATGAAAAGAAAAGAAATGTCTGCCTGAAGTCCTAAGTGAGATGAAAGACTTCAGAAAGCACTTCAGAACTAACCGAGTATTGACTAGATGTATGTGGCTTACTCTTGCAGTGAAGAATTTTGCTAATCTTATTTGAAGGAACATAACTCTCCTGATTTCACTGTATGAGGGATCTTTAGTACCTATGTCAGGGTTCTGTGTAGAAAACTAGAAAAAGAAAGCTAAGTCCAGAAGCACTTTTATTTAGCTACAATCTCTAATCTCAGTAAGAAGGACGTGTCCAATTAATGCAATGTCCTTCCATTTCCACTCCAGCCTTTGGGAGTTGGGTTTATATATTTGCTGTTGAACAATGGTCTTTGCTGTATGAAATGGTTGCATACTATCGACTATGCAGAACATGAAAAAAAGCAGCCAAAAATAAACAAGGAGGAAAAACACTTCTAACAATTTGACAAGGAAAAACTAGCAAGTGTTGTCCAGGGCAACAGAAGATGGGTTTTTAGAGACTTTGTTTATCCCTCCAAGTGAAAGAAAAATACATGTCCACTTTTTCATTCTGTCAAAGTAAATAATTTTTTCTCCCTGGACAAAGACAGTAAAGACTAACTAGAATCTATTCCACTATTCTTTAATGTTCAAGCTCAGAGCTTGTTTGAAGTGTAACACAAATGAATTCCTAAGAGCAACTGAACCACAAACACCGAGACATAGTTTAGATCATCCAGTTAATTACTCTAAACAAAAAAGCTAGTTATTCAGCCTTTTCTTCCTCATATTCACACTGCACCTGAGAATACAGATGATGGTAAGAGTAAGATTTGACTGTTACTACATACTGACAAATGCATTGGCAGGTTGTTGTTGAAGTACACAAAGCTGTGATTCCTCCTGCTGCAAGAACAAAAATGTGGTTGCGAATATTTGCAGTGATAATGTTTCTCTCCTTCTTTTGTGAAATGTCATTCTCATGTATGAAGAAGAGATATTACAAATTTTTCACTTGCATCACTGAACACTGCATTTCAAAAAAATATTATATCCTTTGCCTAATCATGATTCTATTGAATGGCCAAGCTTTGCCTCTTTCTCTTCTGGGGAACTTTTTAACATCTCCATTCTGAAGACCATAAGTGTATGAAGGATTGATTTCTATACCCACTAAGTGTCTTAAAGATTATGATTAAAACTTCAGCCTAAATTCCTTTTTTAATGAATACATTCCATCTTCAAATTATTCTTCTGAATTGTGATTATATTACTGTCCTCTGATCTTGATCACATGGGATTTATATTTGCCTTGAGGAAAAGATCTATCAGAGAAGTGGTCCAAGAAGAAAAGTTGACAAATACTACATGAATGAGTCATATTTGATTCCCTGCCTTTTGCAAGCAGTGTGACTTATTGTTGCAAACAAAGGATGGCAGTGAGCTGGAAAAGGACTGATCTATTGCAAACTTGATGCATTTTCCCAAATGGAGATGAATTTAAGAGCAGATGATGAGAACAGCTGTCTGGAAAGGAGTCAAAAGGAAAAGAGAAAGACTAGAAGAATGGAAAAGAATGATAGACACTAAGTGATTGCCAAAATCTGGAGAATGATGTTTCCAGGAGAAGCCTGAGGCAGCATGTGTCAGAAAAAATATATCTCTGAAATAACTCACTGAACTTATTAGGATGTTATGCAGCGGTGGCTGCACAGATGGAAGACAAAAATGTTGACAAAAGACCTACAAGAGGGTCAATCTTAATGAATTAACTTCTAGAGAACAAACTGACTTTTTTTTATTTACTCTCTTGCATTTTAATCATGCCACATATAGTCTGTGAATATCAACAATAATACATTTAGTTATATATTTGTATCTCTTCTCTGTGGAGGAAAAAAGGAAAATAATATGAAAATAAAAAGCATATCAGTAATAATGAAGTAATTCATCCCATGTTTTTCTTTTTATTCTCATAAATTAGTCAATAGAAACCACTTGTCAGTTAACTGCCTCTATACAGAACTCAAAAAACCCTGACTACATATCTAGCACTATTTTTTTCAATCTGTTTATTCTAACAGTGCACTTCTGGAAGAGCTTATTAAGTATTTTATATTAGAATAAGAAAATACAACATCTTTGCTGAGGAAGAGTTGTCTGTATACAAGAATTCTTACTTAACAAGTAGATTCTAGTAAACTGAATTTCAACTGATTTCTTCCCTATTCCCCTCCCCTACTTTTTTCTTCTTTTCAGTTGACCATGTTTTTAGGTATCACATTCTATCAACTAACTGGAAAATATTCATCTCTTCCACACTATAAATACCTAATTATGTCATTCATCCCTTTTACATTCTGCATTAATTTCTCTATTGATAGTGTATATATACATGGCCTAGTTCNGATCTTCGTTCGCGAAGCCTAGCCATACCAAGTTCTAAGTCAGCCAAAACCATGCAAGCTACACCAATCCTAGCAAAGGATCAGTGTCTTAACAGTCTGCAGAACAAGCCCTTCAAGCTCTGTTAGATCTGTACGTCCACTAAATGGTACATGCTGCAAAGAGCGTAGAAAAGGCCTGTTCAGTTGTCCCCTGGCCATACCACTCCTCCATGGAGTTTTAAGCTGTTGAGCATTCCCCTGTTGAACATTATTGCATACAGACTGCACTGCAGAAAATCTTCAAAAGGTAAATCACTTGATAATGTATTTGGGTGGACTTGTGCTTCTGGCTTCTCTGGCTTCCTGGGCAGGTGTTCAAAAAATTATTAGAAAAGGGCAGAATTGTATTTGGTATGAGCTTTTATAGCTACAGCACAGATACCACTGCTGTGGAAAAAATGGAATGAAACAACGTGATAATCCAGGACAAGCCTTTGAAAATAAACATACTTCTGCTTCTCTCTATAACCCTATTTCCTTTCTAGCTATTAGCAGAACTAGTAAGTAATAAAGAACTGTAAATGCCCACCTACTGCCTTAATAATAAATCCACATTACCTCTTTTTTGGACAGATGTTAAAATCTGGAATTTGCTGTAGAATGCTTCAGGCGGATGCTCAGTCAGACTGCATGCTGTCATCCCAGAACTTTTTTCTGTGATATGTTTGGCTAATATTCTGCTCATGTCAAAATAAAATTAAAATCTCCACTTCAAATTAATACCCTTATACCATATCACTCTTCACAAGTGTTCTTTTTATTAACTGAAGTAATCCTGATTGCTTCAGACTGTGTCCAAACTCAATTTGACATATGATATGTTGCTTTCATTTTTTTTTTTATTTCCTCCCAGCTTTTTAAATGTAAATCAGGAGTAGCCTCTGGATATTAGGAGCAGTTTGGAAATCTGACTGTCTTTTTGTATAGCATATGTTGTTTCAGTCATGGCGACACTACCTGGCAAATCAAAATACAGTGATTCAACTTGTACCTCCAGTAAAACTAGTTCAAAAGGCATTTTAAGAGATAGCTATGGTTACAGATACCAATACTACCAATTTCTAAAAACAAGATACATGAAAAATAAATCTAACTCATTTCCTAATTTGAAATTGCTTATTTAGATTTGACTTTTAAAAAAGTACCCATAAACAAATATACAATATTTACTAGATTTTCCTCCATGTAAATAAATATATAGTTTCACTTAGTCATTTAATCAGGGACCACCAAATATCACACAAGCATCATGCAAGAGACTGGCATAAACTTTATCCCACTGTAGTTTTTGTTATCAATGTATAATGAAGCAAGAATTTCCCACTTCCCTAGTCCATCAGTTATTGCAAACATACATTCTGAGACATCAAACTTCTAACACAAATACCATAGACACAAAATCATCAGATATTAAAATTAGGATTAAAGTGCATTGCAATAGACACAAATTTTGTATGCATTTTTGTGAAGTAACAGTAAAATGTAGCCCTTGGTAAGAAATCTAGCTGGCTGTTTACTTGATATGTCTCCTAGCTGCAAATGGTGTGTTGGCTCAGCAATCAAAATTTAGGAAGAGCTGTTGAGATCTAAATGACTAATTTTTCTATTTTGTTTTCCCTTCTCTATGGAAAGAAGGAAATGAATCAGCAGAAGTACCTGGCTTTTATGGGTTACAGTCTTTTTCATCTAAGAAGCCAAGAGTACTTTTTTCGTTTCAAGACAGGGACTGACACAAAAGGACTCAGTAAGATGGACATTAGACAGGTTAAAACAAGTCAGTAGGGTTGATACAACCAGAACAAAATAAACTACCATTAATCAAAGCAGGAGAGGCTCTACAGGTAAACTAACTCTTGTTACGAAAGAGGATTTCTCATACAAATTCTGTTCCTGTTTCATTAAGATTAAGATGCCACCACGTGAAGCCTTTACAACTGCTTGGAACTAAATGCAATTATATAAAACATACAATAAGTTGTTGTAAGAATATTTTTTTTTTTGTGGTGAGAGAGGTAAAGGGGCAAATTAAAGAGAAAAATATGTATTTCCTGAGTTTAGAGACAAATAAATGAATCATATTTTTGTACAGTATAAAAAAAAAAATTCAGGATATATGAAAGGAATAGTTCCTTACTACCAAGAGGAACTATAATTGTCTAATTAAATTCCTGCAAGAAATTAAAGGAGATTCCGTTTATCTCAGGATATGAAACTACAATTTGAGTAGACCTATGCAGCAATGTTGCTAAGAGGAATTACTGTAGTATTTTAGCTGAAGAAGATAAAGACATGGTGGAGGAAATTGAATAAGAAAAGCTTTCCCTATCATAAGGTATAGAGCTTGTGTAACTAACCTGAATCTGAACACCTGCTCAAAACTAATGTGAAATTTTAAGTCCCTTTTATGTTTGCTTATCATTAACACAAACCTTGTTTGCTGTGTGCACTCTTACAATGCTGTCACAAGACTGATGGTAGGTATGAAAGATATTCTTTGTATTTAAAGCAGGAGCTTAAAGCAGATCACTAAGTAAAAGAAATACCATCTTCCCAGAATCTGTTTCGCAGATGTCCAGGGTGTTATCACAATTTACTTCCCTCATTAAATTCCAGACTAACCCGTGAAGCAACTAGCTTCAAACTGTTAGAGGAGTACAGCATAGAAGAGACTTTATTTAAATATATTTCTCTTTGAAAGAAGAAATCTACATCTATACTCTAGCTCTGTTTACTTAAAGACCTGCAGCTATTTAGTTGAATAACTGCCTCATGTTCTGTGTATGCAAGCAAAGGGACTTAAACATGCTTATCTAGCACCTGTATGTCAAGCTTTAAAACACACCAGGAGTGGTGTAGTAAGAATTGTGAAAAGGAGGGAGAAAATCAGTATTCATCAAGTACTGAATAAATTTTTTATTTAAAGTATTCCACACCCATATCTTAAACCTCCTAATCATTACAATATTATTTCCAAGTGCACAAGTTTTACAACTTGCTATTAGAAATCTATTGAAATTTGATAGCTTCTAAAAACCTTAAATGAACCTTCTTGCCTTTCAAGTAACAATTGTGCATAACAATATGTTAGACGTACACGGAAATTGAAAATGATTCTATGAAACCTACTGTGCCCATATGGTCTCAGAAATTTCTGCATGAACAATGTCAGACTAAAAGCTCTTGGGACATATAATAGCCTTCAGTGTTTTTTCATTCTCCAGATAAAAAAGATATTGTGTTTTATTTTTCAAGCTCAAA
>VWZO01001804.1:307400-337756 GCA_013396975.1 Bucco capensis | reverse complement strand
TGGAATCCTGTGTCCAGTTCTGGGCCCCTCAGCTCCAGAAGGATAGGGAGCTGCTGGAGAGAGTCCAGCACAGGGCCACCAAGATTATTAAAGGAGTGGATCATCTGCCCTCTGAGGACAGGCTGAGAGAGCTGGGTCTCTTCAGCCTGGAGAAGAGGAGACTGAGAGGAGACCTCATTAATGTTTATAAATATGTTAAGGGTGAGTGTCAGGAGGAGGGAGCCAGGCTCTTCTCAGTGGCATCCAATGTTAGGACAAGAGGGAATGGGAGCAAGCTGGACCACAGGAGGTTTAGTATTAACATGAGGAAGAACTTCTTTCCAGTGCAGGTGCCAGAGCACTGGACCAGGCTGCCCAGGAGGCTGTGGAGTCTCCTTCTCTGGAGACATTGCAGAGCTGCCTGGACATATTCCTGTGTGATCTTGTCTAGGTGATCCTGCTCTGGCAGGGGGATTGGACTAGGTGATCTTTCTA
The DNA here is from genome assembly GCA_013396975.1 of Bucco capensis. Classification (NCBI taxonomy): domain Eukaryota; kingdom Metazoa; phylum Chordata; class Aves; order Piciformes; family Bucconidae; genus Bucco; species Bucco capensis. The sequence goes on along the minus strand of VWZO01001804.1, from coordinate 337,282 downwards.
GGTCCCTTCCAACCCCTGACATACTGTGATACTGTGATACTGTATGAAGGTGATTGGAAACAGCCAGCCAGGATTTACCAAAGGCAGACTGTGCCTCACCAGTCTGCGATGGTCTTGTACTTTGAGACTACTGGTCTGGTGGATGTGGTCAGAGCAGCTGAAGTGGTTTAATTTTCCACTTAGCAAGTCTTTTAGACATGCTCTGCTGCAGTGTCCTTGTGGCGAAATTAGAGGGAAGTGGACTGGGAGGATGAACTACAAGGTAGTGGGAAATTAGCAGGACCTCTGAGCTCAGAGAATAGCTGTCAGTCATTCAAATTCCACCTGGCAGCTGGTGGCCTTTGGTGATGGTCACTACTGAGGACAGTGCTGTTTAATGTTTTCCTTAAAGACCTGACTGAAGGAACAGAGTGTTAGACTAAGTTGGTTGAAGGTACTGTAGACCCCAGACCAAACCATCTTATATAAATGATCCTTAATATTTGGAGATGCCATTTGTCTTTCCAGAGATAGTGTCAAGAAACAGTAAGGCAACTATACGAGATGATGTCTGCCTTGAGTTTTGAGAAACCATATGGAAATGAAAACTTTAAGGTTGTTGGCCACTCATTCTAGAGTTGCAGGAGGTTGGAGAATTGATGTCTTGACTGTTTTTACAGCTGTTCATTGTCTGTTGTTCTACAATACAAGAATATATTTTAAAAGTCCTGTAAGTTTCTGGCATAATGAATAAGAAACAAGCATGGTGTGCTCTGCCTGGAGTTATCTGCAGCCTTATCTGATCTCAGCTGAACAGTACAGAAGACACAAAATTTACAGGAATTCATTGCAGCTAGAGAGAATTTGCATATCAGTTTTTCTGCAGATAGACAAATTCAAAATACATAGCAACCTCAGATGACTACTTATAGTCAAATGATAATTCTTGAAGCATTCCTCTATTTTCAAGTGAAGCAGCAAAAGAAGTTTGACAAATCTAGTATATAATGTTGCTATAACTGCATGAGTACTGCCAGGCTTGAATATTAGGTTTGGCCTTCCACATGAGGCTCAGAAAATTGAGTTAAAAAAAAAAATATATATATATATGGGGTATTTTTACTTGCCTCTTGACTCATGAACTTTGGGGTTGCAATCATGACAGTTTTCAAGCCACTCTCAAACTTGTCATGACAAATTGGTATGTACTGGTTGCAGGAGAGAAGAGAAGGCTGCATAGGAAACCATGGGGCTTTTCCATAATCACCAAATATTGTGAGGTGTGATTGAATAATGCCAGTATGTGATTTTTTTTATTTTATTTTTTTTAGTATATTTGTACAGCTTGGATATTTTCTCTTGTAGTTTCTTTTGGCAAATTCTGGAGATTGCCAGGACTGCAGAGCAAATCTGAGGGAAACCTGCCCAACTTCTTCCCCATCTCCCCTCACAGTTCAGATTCTAGTTTAACACTCTTGTGAGATCATCAGTGACTTAAAAATGTTTTCTTCTGTCTCTTGTGAAATAGCATCACTGTGGCAGCATCATGCAAAGAAAACAGGATCAACCCAAGTTTTCTGGGGAAAGACTGTCCCTTGCTTAGTAACCATTGCTGCTCTCAGCACCACTGGGCTTTTTGGCAGAGTTTACTGTNGTTCGCGAAGCCTAGCCATACTACTATACTGTGGAAGTGTAAACCTTTACTGGTTGAATGAGGAAGAGCTACTGTATCTTCTAAGGAATCACCTAGCCAGAAGAGTATACCCTCCAAAACTTTTTGAGGGAACCCAGCTGACCTCTCAGGTATCAGAAATGACCTTGCTCTGAAGCGCAAGCCCTCTCATCTCCTAGTCTCCAGGCTAGACATGCCCAGCTCCCTCAGTCTTTCCTCAGAAGGGAGATGCTCCAGCTCCCTAATTGCCTGTGTATCATCTCTGTTGGACTCACTGCAAGAGTTCCATGTCTCTCTTATTCCATGTCTCCATTCATTAGAGAATATCCCACATTTACAGTAATCATGTAATTGCATACAAATGCTTTCTGCCCAAGTGTTCATTAGACTGCCTGAAGTCTACAATCTAGAGAGATCCTCAAAACCAAGAGTTTTTTTTGTATGGACTACAGAGAGAATAAGGCTTTTTGAGTGGCTAGTATGTGCCTCTGAAGCTTTTCTGTTTGTGTCAGGTCATCCTCTGACACAATTGCTTTATGTGCATACTGGAATATAGTCCAGACCTTTTTTGGATTCTGGAGAAAACAAGGTCCAAAAGGATATTTTCTCTCCTGTAATACCAGTGAAAATATATTAACCTTTACTTGATTGTTTTTTTCTTTAGAAGAATTTTGTGTAGTTTCAAAGTTTTGAAAGTGTATTCACAAGTGCAAGGCCATGTTGGCAGGCATTTTGCTGAAATCCACTGAAGGGTTCCTTTGGACATGCTCAATTTTCTTCTGAAATTATCCTCTGCACTGGTGAAATTCTTTTCACAACAAAAATGTATCTTTGTACATAATTGCAAGTAATTTTTATTCTAACTTTTCAGTGATCTTTCAGCCTTTGGCAGCCTCTTGCTTTGCAGAGTTAAGCATGCTAACATCTGTGCTTTGGGCTTGTTTTCAGAAGGTAGGATTTGCAGGTCAAATGAAGCTCCCACAGTTCTCATCTCTCAGGCTCCTGCTGTGGTGCCCACTGAAGCACTTCAGCACGGCTTTCCTCCCTCTTGTCTGCCTACTTCAAGGGTACAAGGGTGTTAGAGGCCTCTTGGAGTTTATGGTAAGAAGAATGAGTTTTGTGCTATTAAAAAGAAAGAATTCTCCTATTCATGAGTCTGTTCCATTCTATATCCAGTTGTGTTTTCAGTGAAGATGTCTATATCTGCATTCATCTCCAGCATCATGTTGCTATTATGCACTGATAAGGTACTGTGCCTTGCAGTCAGCATTGTTTTCGGGCTGGACAAAGGTAGTTGTCTTCCAAAATTAATTGAGGCAAGTTTGGTTAAATGACCAAGTTTCAGTCCTGACCCCATGGGAAGTACCAGGCCATTTGCTGCATGTTTTAGGAGTGCTTTGTTTGAACTGGGTCACACAGCGCTGTCGTTTTCCCTAAGGCACAGTCTTGGGTCTGTCACACAGAGATCCTGCATAACATTTCCCCGTAGCTCAGAAAAAAAGGTTTCTTTTTCATTTAGCAACTGAACAAACCAGCGACAACAACAAAGGACTATGCATTTGGTTATATTGCATAACTGTGGAGATCACGTTTGTACTGCTAGTATCTCATATGGGAGGCATCCGCACTCCTAGCTGAAGTGTGCTGTCATGCTGGCAAAATACCTGAAGGAATGCCATCATGTTGTTGGAAATGACATTGGTCATGCAGCAGGGGACAGTCCCTAACAAGCCAGGACCCAGTGGAGCTGCAGCACTGGGAAAGCGAGACATGGCAGCCTCTGCACTGAGACACAAACCAGATTGCCAACTGCTGGTAGCTGCTGCCATCTCCCAACACTTTCAGCGAGAGCAGAAATGCTAACCCTCGTCACCTATCCCAATTACAGCCCCAGCAGTCATTTTCTGTCTCCAAAGAGTAGCTTGGTAGCAGTTAGTACTTTTAGTTTCCTGGCCCCAAATCTTGACCAGTGGCTCTGTTTCATCAGTGAAAAGAGCTGCTTGCAGTCATATGTTATTAAAGTCCATCTGATCAGGTTCATTCTTGTAGGAGGGGGGGAAAAAAGGCATTTAATGTTTCTCTACCTGCTGTATATCAATGCTGAGCACTTACACAAATGCCACCCAGCTTGTTTATACATACATGGGAGATGTTTTGATTTTTTTTTTAAATGGAGATGGAGTGGTTTGTATGGTCAGAAAATGTATAAATCACCTTAATGCTTTAATTTGAAAAATTTTCTGTGGATCAGCAGATCCTGTTAAAAAAAAAAAAAAAGGCACATCCACATTCAGGTTTATCATCTGGGCTCTTACAGCTGTCATAAGTTAATTCTCAAGTTATCTTCACTGCAAGAATATTTAATAGGTATATAGTATAACAAATGAGGGTTGAGCTCTTTTCTGAAATTCATCAACTTGTTGAAATGCAAAGAGAGCTTGTGTGGCATAAAAGGTCAGTTACTATGTTATATATAACTTTTTGTTTTCATCTCCTACTGTTCTTGCAGGGAACTAAAAATGTTTTAGACAACAGATGTGGAACACTTAAAATACTTGGAATGTGTGGGAATATGCTGAGGGACCACCTGTCCTGCAACATGGCGAAAGACAGAACTGGTTTGTGAGCACTGTTCCTTACACTGGTGATGAACAGGAGGAGCTGTACACTAAAAGTTAAAGCAGAATGAAAACCATGGGGTAGCTAGACTAGGCTGACTTTACCCAAGGAAACATAGGGAAGAAAGGCAAATCAACAAGTGAAATGCTCATTAATACTTAGCCAATAATCCACACTTGAGATTCCCCTAATACATACAGCCTGGAGCAGTTACACAGTCTCAGGAAGCTCATGGTTGAGAAGAAAATAAGCTGATTTTATCTGATTTAGCCAAAATAAGGTATTTAATGTATTGTTTGACTACTTCTGGTCAGATCCTATCTATTTAGTTACAAGTTAACAGTTACAGCTAAATTACTACATTGGCTCTCCTTTTTGAAAACCAAGGTTTTAATAATAATTTGGATTCCTTTAGAGACTGAGGATGTTGAAGTGATTTGTTGCTGGTGTCTGCTTTTCTACACATTTACTATTTATTGACTAAAGTTATCAAATGTTGTTTCATGGATGAAAGAACAAAGGCCCAGATAGGATCAGTATGTAGCATTTGCATTTCTTTATTTGGAGTTCTGGCATGTGAGTACCCACAATTTTTTATTATCTTTTTCCTTCAATGATTTTTGAAATGGAGGATATTAAAATGGAGATGATAGTTACTTCCCTACCTCACAGAAGGTTTTTGAAGATGGTTAATGTTTATACCAGTTGCCCCCTTTTCCTCACTGTAACTGTTACATCAAACTAGCATTGCTGTGGTTCAGGCTGCAGTGGGAAGGGAAGGTATTGCGCAGTGCTTCTGCCCATAGGCAAGTGCCCACTGAGAAACAGTAGAATCATAGAACAGTTACAGCTGGAAGAGACCTTGAAGATCATCAAGTCCAGCCTTTGTCCTAGCCCTACCAACCTGCTAAATGATGCCCCCCAATGCAACATCCACCCATCTCTTAAACACCTCCAGGGATGGTGACTCAACCACCTCCCTGGGCAGCCTGTTCCAATGGCTGACAAGTACATCAGGCTCTGCCCTAAAAAATGAAAATGGTACATAAATTGGAAAGAAATTCAGAAACTCAGATTCATCCCTTGCTCTATGGACTTTTGGAAACAGTGAAGTCTGGTGACACTTGCTGGCTTTCTAAATTTGGGATAGGGATGTCAAGCTGCCCTTCAGATCTGAAATCGCTCTCTGCTAGTCCATGGCCAGAGTCAGTGAGTGAAACAGCTGTCGGTGCACTCCCCTGGTTAGAAACGAGAGAAGAAGTCAGGACACACATTAGCAGTGTTTCCCACAGCGAGTACAATTCTCCTTGCCCTCAGATATAATAGCTTGCTGCTGTATACTGTGCAAACAAATTACATCTACTGTGGGAGCCACAACTTTAAATTTCTCAACCTTTTTGCATGCAAAAATCCAGCATTAATTATGCTTTTTTACATTTAGAGTTCCCCTTCGTTAGCTGGAGGGAGGTCTTTGTGATTAAAGGAAGGAGGTTTCATTGAGCCAGACTGAGCTCTGCTCTGTCCTCTTTTTCACCTCCCCTTAGGGCAAAGACCAACAGCTTGAGGGTGACCCCTTCAAGAAGTTTCACTGAAAAGGAAGATGAGAAAGGCTGGACAAGCTCTTTTTAATGCTCTACTCTGGAGCCAGGAAAGGCAGCTGTTTGTAGCCCTTTTTTTTCCTCCTCTTTTTTTTTCAATTTTTTTTTTTATCTCCTTGGGTTGTGGGGTTTTTTTCCCTTTCCTCGTGGCTGAGATCTGGGCTTGTTGCCATGTCTGTTTGTCTGTCTGTCTCATGTTGTTTTTCTCAGGGAGCTTCAGAGGCCAGTTGCCCATAGTCAGTTGCTGGGAACAGAGGTTGTTCCTTGTATCATCTTAACTCTCCACGCCAGAGTGTTCATGCTTGAATAGGAAACAGCAAGATCTGTCAAAATAGCCCTTTTCTTTAGGGCTTTGAGGCTGCATTCTCCATGGCCATCTGTTCCCTTTCACCCTTTTGGACAATGTTGCTATTTGAAACCAACCACTCTTTGCTCTCTCCCTTTCCCTCTGCACTCCCCCTTGCCCCCCCCAAATCTGGGGAAAAGGAAAAAAAGTTGGTTCTGGCTGCAATTTACCTCTAGAGGATTCAACCATTTTGTAGTCCAAGGATTAAAAGTGATATTTTGCAATTTTTTATTTTTCACTGACTTTAAAAAAATGTAATACATCTCGGGAGAGAAGAGTCACTGCAGTCAAAAGATCATTTTGGATTTATGATTACTCTCCACAGAGCACTTCAGAGTCCTGTCACTGCCTGATGCAGACTAGAGTGAAAACTTGGCACATCTTGGAATATTTTGCATTATAGCAGGAACGGAAGGAACCTCCTATAGTTAAGGCTGTATAACTGTTTCCCTTCTAACCCTCTGTCTTCAGTCAGAAGAGCTTATCAGGATGAAATTTTCCAGTCTTGGTTGTTGTCCAAAATTGAATTTATTTGCTTAGTTTCAGATAAAGAGAGTCATTCCTTTTTGAGAATGAGATGAAGAAATAAAAGCATATACCTCCTCCACTCCAGCATGGGTGACTGTGCTGTGAAGAGGGAACCTGACTTGCTGAGAACCTCCTGGAAAGTCTGTGTCAGTCAGGGAGTGAAGCCAGACTCCTGTAATCCTCAGTCATTTTAACATCCTCCCTGTTGTATACTGCCTCTCTGTGTGTCTGCCTAAGTACATAAACATACATGTATTTTTGGCTTTGTAAATCAGTCCATTCTGAACAGTGAGCCCCTGTGGTGTCTGCATATACTAAAATGTTTTGTCATACATATAATGAGAGGGAAGACGTTTTATATACATGGATATATTGGCTGTACAATTAAAAAAAAAAAAAAGTGAAAGTACCCAGTTAACATATGTTGTGAAGGTACTGCAAGCTGTGATTTTGAAGGTACTCCAAGCACTCAGATGCATCTGCTAGGTGTATGTGTACGGTTTGCCAGGCCAGCCCAAAAGGCACTTCTTCAGAGAAGAGATTGCATCCTTCAGCTTGTGTCAGGAGCCCCTCTGCACTGAGAACATGCATCCAGTGAGACCTGTATGGCATGCGCAGACTTGTGGTTAAATACCAGTTATGAAGTGCCACAGTGAACCCTGAAGTGAGAAATCAGGCCCTTGTTTTACCTTTGATAGGCTGAGTTAAAGCTGCATGCAGTATTTTTACATTTAATGTTTACTAATTTTTGTGTTCCTAATCATGCAACCAAAACATTCTTTCAATTTAGTTTTTGTGATGGATAGTATTAAGAGAGTGTCCAAATCTGAACTCCAGATGTGAACAGCTGTAGTTTGCAAACAGTCATCTCTAGCCCCCAAATGTTTGGCTGACCTCTGTTTCCATGTTGCAGGCTGAAAGAGAATGATTTCATCCTGGAATTCAGTTTTGATAACTCTGGCTCATGATCTAAGCTTTACAGCTCTAAGATTGTTGTTTTTATTTACACCTAGATGGAATTATTCTGACTGTAATCTATGGGACCAGTGTTAAGAACACTGAAGGCTAAATTTTCAAAGAAATATTGCTGGCCATCATGCAAAGGAAAGCAGTTTGCTCAGTCTGCATGCAAAACAAACCCCTCAACTTGAAGTACAATTTAACACTGATTATTAAACAGTCTTTGTGATTAACAGCCCCACACTGGACTATCTGAAAAGGACAGATATACTTAATGCAGTAGTTCAACTAGGCTGGAACACTCAGAAAGTGTTGTTTGCTAAGGCTTTTTCATGCTGAGTATCTTGAGAAAGGTCCACCAGGATGTAGTGCTAGTGTTAATTGAGCAACCTCAGGTGCTGGCAGTGATCTGGCTGTAGAAGCACAAACGCTCTGTGGCTTCTTAGAAGAATGTATTTACCAAAGAGACCTTAGTGCTCATTTAAAACTTGCTTGTATGCACCTACCATCCCTTTCCACCGTCAGCATGCTCCCTGGGAAATGGACAGCCATGTCAGAAACACCCTGGTATGTTAGCACTAATTGGTGCTTTTATTGGCTGCTTCGATGGAGAACAAAATGTGTGACAGAAACTTGACTCCCTCTCTCCTACCCCCATCACCCTTCTGCCCCTGACTCTCAAATGTAATTTAAGGTTCATTTGCAGACTAGCTCCTACCTTGTCTGGAGTACTGCTACTTTTGCTTGCACTGTGTCAGTTTTTTGGGTATGAGAGCTAAACTGCCAAGGCTCTGTTTCTTTATCAGAACATATTTTATGGAAAAAAAAACAGAGTAGACTATGGGAATACAGCTTGTGTCTCAGACCACAGCATCCTAACATGACTGTACTGCTGTGAGCTGCACTTTGAAACCCACTGCAGTTTCAGAGCTACATTTCCTTCTCATCTCCCCATATGTATTAGGTTTTGTTCTGCCTTTCTGGGATTCAGCCATTTAGGCTTCCAGACTTCAGACTGTTATGTTGGAGTGGGTTGTTGGTTTTTTTTGTCCCTGTCAAGGAGAAGTGTGACAGCTGGCTCATTTAGTTCTAGCTTGGAAAGTTCGGAAGTGGCAAATCCAGATGATGGGTAAACACTAGAAGAGACTGATGAAGTTTAACAGCTGAGATTAACCATCCTGGGAAAATCAGATGTGATAATGCCTTGGCTGTGTAGGTCAGAGGGCCCAGGCTTGCAGCATGCAAGGCTTCAGTTGCTTTGACAGCAGGATTCTAAATCTCAGTTCTTTATTCAAGCCTTAAGGGACCTACACACATGTAATTCTAGCATTCTGCCCCCTCCCTCCTACATGCCTTCTGATTAATATCATGATCTGTTTAATTCCCTGAGGGAACTTAACCAAAAAAATACAGCAATAACTTGTAGCATGATTGGTGAGGTGATAATTAAAAGCATTTTCTGGTTCACAGGGTCCTAGCATTGCCAGATGCCATGATTGGGCAAGCTTTATTTTTCAACCTATGCATCCTTTATGTGTGCAGGCAGGCAAAATTCCAGATTTTGTTTGTTTGGGAATTTTTTTCCTCCCCTTTAGGCCAATAGTTTGGGATTTTATTTTCTAGTCTTGGAGAGACAGGAAGAAGTGACTGCATAGGAGAGGTGAGATGGAAGAAGCTGCTTTAAATTTTAGTGGTGAGCAATGTGGGAAAGAACTCTGGATTCTAAGAGAATAGTTTAAGTTAGTACAATTCTAGATTGTAAAAAGAGGAAAATTCTCAAAAAAGCACCATTAAAAAGGGAAAGAGGGGGAGCTGAAAAAAATATCCTTGATTACAGAAAGGAATTGACCTAGCTGCTGTCTTCTGCTTGATCTTTGCCATCCCTTCAGCAAAGGGATGTCATTCGATCATTTGTACTAGCAATGCAGCAACAATAGTGTGTTGGAAGATCATCACTTTGTGGTAGATGTTGTCAGGCCATAGAGCCAGAAGGTTTGCACCAGTAAAAAGGATGTATCTGTTCCCAGGGATGTCGACTCCACAATTCCCTGATTTGGGCCCTGTTTCAGGTGCTGTGAACCACCATCTGTCCTCCCACCTCCACAGATCTCTTGAGACCTGACCATTTTAGTCATAGCTGGTAGATTGTCTGGCAAGAAATCAGACCAGCTGGATTTTCTTTTCTTAATGTCAATTCCTTTTTTGGGTCAGCAGAGAGGAGTCTCAGCACTAGGATGTGTGTGCCTCTCTCAATGTCTGTCTCTCTCAACTCAAAACAGAACCAACATGAAATATGTGCAAACCACACTGATAACAGTGGGCATGCAGGTGTGAGATTAAAAACAAACCAGCATGTGTCCAGCAGTTTTCTAGAGGACCTGTCCTAAGACTTGTCCTGGATAGAGGCCTCAGGAGTAGAATAATACTTAATATTACTTATTTGAAAAAGTTTTTAGTGTTTCATGGAGAACAAAATGTTCATATTTATATACAGTTTTGCTGGCCTGTCACATATTTTGGTTTATTTTCCCTCATCCATAGGGAAAATTCCTTATAAGTGGGGAATAATGGGCAACAGCTAAGAGGCTCTTAAACTGCAGTTCTCATGAAAAGAAGGTTTTTAGGTCAGGATCTACAATTTTGTTCTCTGTATCATCGTGGCTAGGCTTCGCGAACGAAGATCCAGGGAGGGCTCCATCCACACTCCTCATCAGCGCCTTTTCCAAGCGCGCTGATAAAAAGAGGATAGCGGACAGCACCCTTGAGCCTGCGCTATGGATTTTTTTTTAGGTGAGACACAGCATTGTTCTCTGTATAGTGGTTTGCATATTGCAGATGAGAGCTCTAGGAGTTGTCACAATAGAAATAGTGAATGGCTGGAAAAAAGACAGCAAAAAGGACCTTATTCTTGATCTAGTATCAGATTTACACTGTAAAAATCACCCAGAATGTGTACACATGTACACATAATGATAAACAAAAAAGTGTGAAAACTCACCTTTTTGGGGCATATGAAATGAATAAACCACATTGTCCAAAATGAGAAGTGAGCTGGTTCCCTTTCTGTCACATTCACTGCTGTCTCCATCAGAACTTTGCATCTGGAGTCTCTAAGTGGCAGTTTTCAGTCTCTTGATGATGACAAATGAATGGGAAGAGTCTTTTCAGTGTAGAGTAGTGTAGAACTATCAGTTGGACTTGATGATCTTGAAGGTCTTGATGGTCTTGAAGGACTTGATGATGCTATGATCTCTAGTAGGCACTTCAGTGCTGCAGCAGTAGCATAACTACAACCTAGGGGTGGTCAAAAAAATTTCCATTGAAACTGTTGGGTTTTTATCTTGTGATTAGTAGGAATTTGCACTTCATGGCTTAATTTGCTAAGTATATTTTAATGACTATACTATTAAAAAATAAGGAAAACTAAATTATGCATCATTAATTACTAAACAATTTCAGCTTCCAGCTAAAGTATTTTTACTTAAAGTAAGCTGGAATGATCTGAGGGGAGTGTTGCACAGATTTAGAACTAGGCGGTTTGAGGGAGGAAAATTGTCAGGTTCTATCTCTTAATAAAAGGAGGAGTATAAGCATGTCAAAAGTTAGAATTTTTACATGCCTGGTTTTGTGACCAAGCTTGATTTCTTACAGCAGCAGCAGGTTTTCCTGCCATATGTCCTAGGTAATAAAAGGCTGCATGAAGGCAATAGTGTGCTCTAGAAAGTGAGTTTTGATTTTTCTCCTAAGATGAACCGGACTCTGCTGTTGAAGTGCCTGCATAAGCCATTAACTGAAATAGATCTGTACAGTTGGAACAGGGAGTAGCATTCATTTTAGTGCCTGTTTGCAGAGATCAGTAATTTGTGCTTGGTAATTTCCTAGGTGTGTATATATGTGTTTTGGTCTGTACTGTGTCTCAAGTGGGTGATACCAAATAATGGTCTAAGTAGCTGTCGACTGCTAGAGCCATGGATTTCATGGAAAAGACCTTGATTCTTCATCCTCACTCGTTTTCTGTTAGTTTTGTGAGATGGTCACCTTTTGTCTAAAGAAAAAGCTGTGGAGAAGGGCTGAAAATGGCAGAAGTCAGTGTGTGGGAGTTTGAAGGGTGCTGTGGTTACTTACTTCACAGATAAGTTTGTCCTGTGGGTTGTTTTTTACTGTGTGATGGGTTTTTCCACCATTGGATATTTTTGTACTTGTACTTTCTGAGTAGATGAAGATGGAAAAATAGATTGGTGGCTGAGGGGTTTTTTTTTAATTTTTTTTCCTCCCTTCTGGTGCCTTTGTTAGAGATCTGCAACCAAAATGCAGATTAAATATAATGCAGGTGAAAAGCAGTTATCTCTCTGAGCTCTGCCAGTGAACCAGAAAGCTGCACAGTCTGGTCAAGAGGGAAAGTACTTTCATTCTTCTTGCATGGTGTGCTGTTTTGGTTGAGCTCCGTAGTTTTATTTGTTATATTTTCTCTGTACTTTTGCAGAGTTTTTACCTCCTTTTGATAAATCAGGTTTTTATCAAGATGATCTGATTGCAGATTTGAACGATCTGGGGGACTGGTTGCTTCTCCGTTTTGTAATGTCACTGTGGTATTGTGCATCAAGCCTTTTTTTGCATTTGATGATAAAAGATTTTTTAATTACCAAATTCACAGGGATTGCAAAGAGGCCCAGTGGTGGGAGTGAACTTGCCAGGCAATGACTTTTTCATCTGGAAAGACAAAAACCTATATGAGAATAAGGAAAGGGTGGAATTCATTGCTCTGTGCAGTTACACCAACAAGAAACAGCTTATTTTTTTTTAATCAAGAGAATAATCACGTTCTGCCTGCAAGGACTCCTTGCATTTAAAAATGTTGCTTTCAGATGTCTGTTTTATTTGATTCAAGATACTTGTTTAGTTAGCCTGATTTTCATAGGATGAGACACTAATGAAACTGAAGTTCCTTTACAGTTAAATCCCCTTCAACCATATTTGCAGCAACTGACACTTGGTTACATGAGGATTTAGTCTTTAAAGCAGTACCTCCTCATATGTAGAGGATGAGAAGGTCATTGAGACCATGTCTGTACTTGTAATTCTCTGATTGGACATAATTGTATAATCCCAGAAAATGAAGAAGCTGAATAGGTTTAATGCTAGTGTTTCCTCCAGTGAAAAATGGACTATGGAATAAACCCACTTTTCCACTCCTGTCTATGTGTGGCATTCATCTCAGTTATAAAAAAGGTACTTATGGAAGGTTTGTTTTAATTGCATTGATGGGGGAAACAAACAAAATTAATCTAGCTCTTGTGTATTCATAAGGCCAAGTGTTGTTGCCCAGTTTTACCAACAGCTCCTTCCAGAGTGGTGGAGCCTAGTGTGAAGCCTCTTCTGCTTAGAAGCACCACTGCAGGCTTCAGTTGAAGAATCACCTTTTCTTCTTTGGTTTGTTCTTCCCCTGATTGTGGAGAAGCATTTGCTTCTCATTTGACTTAGACCACAAGAAGCTTTATTTTCACTTGTGACAGCTGTTGAGCTGAGAGTGAAGCAGCCAGTTCCTCCTTTATGCTTGTGACCCAGAACAGATATGGTCTCTGCTGGTGTCTCTGCCAGTGCCCAGAAGAGCTCAATTTCAGAGGAGACAGTAGAACAGGTACCTTGTGCAGTCCTTGACCTGTCTGCTGATGTGCCCTTTGAAGATCAGTTTAATGCTAGTTCTTTTTGTCTAAGCAAGGAAGAAGTGTTTTCAAGGACTGAAATCACTACTCCATTTTACTTGAGCCACATCTGAACATATAAAGCAGGGGCTTGTTCAGAGGTCTTCTCTCACCCTCTTAGCATGCATCATCACCTCCCTCTTCTAGGATCCCATCTCTGTGTTCTGGACACCCACTCCCTTTTCCCACATACTGCCACCTTTCTCTCATGTCTGTCAGCCCTGTTTTCTTACTCTCCCTAGTCCCTGTGCTCCCTGGATCACCCATGTCCAAAGCAGAAACCATCACACCAGCAGTGACTGGAGTGAAAGATGTGCTCTAAGCAGGCTGGAGAGAGGAGACTACTGCCTGTCAGCTGCTCTGTAGAAGCATCCACCCCATAGCATGGATAAGTGCCTTCATGTCACAGCTGGGAGCTGGTGCTCCATACCACTCTGAAGTGGTTCAGGTTGGACAATGCAAGGACCTCTCTGAGTGGAGACCAAAGTCCTTTAGGAGTCTGTTTTGTTCTTGGGCCAAGGTTGGTCTGATACTCCCATCTCTTAAGTGTGGAAATGTCAGGGTTTGGAAGAACCAGACAATGTATGTTGAAAAATATCACTCACTTTGAACAGTATTATTTATCCACTTCCTTTGTCCCGTTCATTAATGACTAAATAGTGGTTGAAATAACAGAAAAGATAAGTCTGAGTTTTTTTTAAGGCCATGTTTGAATATAAATCTGTTTTCTTAACATATCTGCTTTCCTTCCTCTGAGACATTTACTATCTTTTTGTGTTTGGAACAAGGAGAAGGAATGAAGCATGTGCTGTCACTGCCCTTGAACTTCTTTGCAAAGCTGGCACTGCTTCCCCCCTTGGTTTACTTCTTATTGGTTTGCCTCATTGTCTGCCTAATGCATCTGCTTGCAGGAGGATCCCTTATAAAATGGAAACCTTTCCTGTGAGGCATTCCTTTCCACCCTGTGAAAAGAGTTTGCTGTAAATTTGCTCTAGGCTTACTAACCACTTTGCACCAGAGTCATAAATTTGAATAACTTCACAGAAGAGGATTTGCCTGAAAGTGGGTCACACAAACAGTCCTCTTCAGGCTGGGGCTGACACAGTGTGATAGAGTGGGATTTCTCCTGTATAATAAACTAAAATAAATGTCAGCAATTAGCTTACTTGTTCTGCCACAAGCCTTACAACTTTAACACTTCTGTTCACTTTGGGACAGGTTTTAGGCCTGGAAGGAATGCAGAATTAGGAATTGCTATGAAGTGATATCTCTGTAATATCAGGAGGCTCCAGACCTTTAACCACTTAAATGTCTGGCTCAGGATTGCAACAGCAAGATGTTACTTCTGTTGCCTAATAGGCGAGATATGTAATTTGAGGGAAGTTTGGTTGTGCATTTTGCAGCTGTTTTATGCCAACAGTAGTTCCTTCTGGAATGTCTGGGCTTTTTGTTTGTAGTCAGAGGCCCGCAAGCAGTGCTGGGTGAATTAATTCTTGGTGGAGTGGTGGTTTTCAGCTGCATGTTTTCAGTGTGCAGTTACACCAGCTGTGAGGGGAACAGCCCCACACCCACCACAACCTACACTTAGCTGCCTCACTTGAATTTTGTGATTCCTACCCATTTCTAGCAGGTAGGAAAAAAGGACAGTGCTGACTACAGGAGAAATTTGCTGCTTATGTGACAAAGAGGATTTTAAAGCTCTCAGTCTTCTTCACTGTCTTTTACTCTCCCTTTGCCTGTTGGTACAGTAGTGACATTTTACTTTTATGAAGTTAGCACAAAACCAAAAGTTTGAAGAAATGATCTTAAGCAACCTAGCCAAGTCATTTTAAGAGAATGAAATACAGACCTCCCAGCATCTTGCTTTAACACTTGAACCTATTCCCTCCAGCAAACTAAATCCAAAACATAGGTGAAGTTATTGTTAGCATATCCACCTTCCCAATACACATTGGGACACAGATTTTTGACTACTTAACAGAATAGCATTCCCGACACTGAGAATTCCAATTCAGTGCTCCTGTGGGTGGAGTTGTTCAGGTGGAACTTTGATGCTTATCAAGATATTAATAGCTTTGTTTTGAGGGAAGAAAAGCAGGCGTCCTTGCTGGGTGTCACAGCTGTAGCCAGTTTTCAGACTAGAACAGCTGTTGTTCTGGAGAAGTGAGCATTGTGCCTGTTGCAGTGAGTTCCCATGACGTGGGAAGTAATTCAGACAAGTACAGGGTCTAAAATCTTGTCAAGGTATTGTCTTTAACCAGGTGCTTCACTCTTTTCTTTTGTAGACCTTAAACATGTAAAGACCTAATCCAAATCCAGTTAATGTGAACTGAGCCTTGTATTACTTGGGGGATGGGAAGGTTTGAGATCTTCAGCTGAGTGTTGTTAGTGCACTGCAATTGCTCCAGGCCCTTCTCTCCAGCCTGCTCCTATCCTCTGGCTAATGCAGTCCAATACAGTATTGTCAAGGGTTAGGCCTGAGCTGGTCACTACACGAGTGACAGAAGCTCTCAATTAACCCTCCCAAAGGGGAAGGGAAAAGTAATAAGGGAGAAAGTGTTATGGATTGNGCAGTGCAGGTGCCAGAGCACTGGACCAGGCTGCCCAGGAGGCTGTGGAGTCTCCTTGTCTGGAGACATTGCAGAGCTGCCTGGACACATTCCTGTGTGAGCTGGTCTAGGTGATTGTGCTCTGGCAGGGGGCTTGGACTAGATGATCTTTCTAGGTCCCTTCCAACCCCTGACATTCTGTGATACTGTGATACTGTAAAGTAATAATAATAATGTTCTACTTCACAACGTATCCTTAATTCCTGGCACTTTTTCTAGGTATTAGACTGTGAGATGGAGAACTCACACTGCAGTTGTATAAATAAATCTGAAAGGTAGGAAGTTACTGCAGTAGTGTGATCTATTAAGTACCAATCATGATTACCTAACTTAGTGAATGATATGAGATGTCTGATTAGAGTTTCTATGCACTGTGGCACAGTTCTGATGCAGTTTCTTTCGTATTTCTTTTCAGGAGCTTCTGGAAGTGGGAAGAAGGAATCTGGTTGTGTGACAGCAGCGCTTGGTAACACATGGAGTCACAGTGTCAACACCAGGCTCATACTACAATATCATAACTTGCCAACAAGACAGGTGAGAACTTAACAATGAAGAGAATTTAGATCAAGCTACACCAGCAGCACTGCATCAGATGGACTGTGTCCTTCAGCCTCTGTGGTTATGCCACATGCTGAGAAGCTGGCACTCTAAATTGCTTATTTAGGGTGTGGGGTAGTCAGTGTCCTTTGCTTTTCAGGGGTGGTCAGTCCTCCATTGCTTTTCTGTGTTAGGATGCACTTATCTGAGTCACAGGTTGGCCTGTTAGCAGAGGCATACAAGTTCCTTCGGCTCTTAGTGTATTTTATGTTATGGAGATGAAGGGTGATCCTTAAAATGGTTTCTTGCTCAGGGATTTTGAGGCAAGAGTAGGAGGCTAGTTCTTTCACTGCCATGATTGTTTTGTTTTCATCCTTTCTACTCTTTGGGACAAATTTTGGCTGTGACTGTTAGGACAGGGAGCAGTCTGTCTTCTGCAGATACTGTTTGCAAGTGGAAGCTTGCTGCCTGCCCCAGCAAACTGAACTTTGAGCAGTAAGCATGATACCAGTTTTCCAGAAGGATGCCTGCAAAAAGGAGAATTCTTACCCTTTTCACTAGGAGACTTCATGCTTTTGAGTGAAAAATAGTGGCATTTTTGACTGCAATTTTTACCTTTTAATTAAAAAAAACCCCACCAAACCAAAACCCCACCAAAAAACCAAAAAACTAGAAGGCAAGACACTTGGGGTTTGATTGAGGGAATAACTTTTGTTGTTGTTTTTAAAATCATTATAAGCCATGATTACATCTGTCCATTGGGATATCTGCAGTTATAATCTCTTTAGGCTTTGTCCATTGTTTTTGCATTTATGTAACGCTTTCCAAAGGCTGTGACCCTTGGTCTTAATGCTATTGATTTTCTGCTCATCGAAGTAAAGAGCTGTCAAAAATTGCTACATGAAATTTGTACCATCTTACTCCTGTAGCATTACTACCCACGAGCATTCAAATGGTTGCTCCTGATTTTACTGCCACAATGCAAGGTTTCTTATTTTCAGGCTGTAATCTTTAGAGCCAAGAGAAGAGGAAGCCATTCTGTTTTATTCTTCTCATTAGAAGTAAAATTATAATGATGACACTTTCATTCCTGTGAGCAATGGGCATTGTGAGGCAGTGGGAGTCCTCTAGACTCTCAGGTAGCAGGTTATGTGTGTTAAATCCAGGTAAAAAAGACATCTTCTGGACTTAATTCTGAAGACCATGCACAGTTGTATAGAAACATACTCTTACTCCTGCTACTCTTGTAAGCTCTCTGTGTTCTGCTTCTTATTCTGGTCTGTAATGAGTTCTTTTCTACATGTGTGTGCAAAACACAAAACTGTTCACACATTTCCTGGATCTCTTTGGAGGTAACATGAGAGATGGAGTTGGCAAAGGGAAAAGGGCAGAAACTGGGCTCTGTGCTACTTCATGATGCACAAAGTTGACTAAAAAGGATTAAGAACATTCCTCTGGTGCTGGAAGGAGGGAGCAGTTTTCCTAAAGAACATTCAACTATTAAATGTAGATTTTTCTGATTTTGTTTGAGAAGTAATAGATCAGAAGTGTATGAAATGTTTTCAAGCTTTTAAAATTCCTTTACAACAAATATATTGTGATCTACTGGAAAAAAAAACCAGAATTCTACTCCATTACTACCTGGATTTATCAGGTGCCCCGCATTGCTTGCATGTGAAGCCATGGAATCATTCTGGTTTAGTTAAGCAGAAGAACTAAATCCATAGGGAGGAAAAGCAACCTTACAGTAAACATTAATATATATTATTAAAAGCAAAGTAATTAGAAACAGAAGTATGGCATAAATAGTGATATGTCTGTGAAGTCCATGAATGGAGTGGGGTGTGTCCATAATGCACTGTAAGTATTTTTGTGTTGATGATATGTGTCCTATTTTTAGATAAATTCTCTTTTCTAAAAAAATTCATAGAAATCTTTCACCTAGACATGCAGTTTCACAGAATCACANCCCTCTTGGCCACAAGGGCACATTGCTGCCTCATGATCATCCTCCTATCCAAGTTTCAAGTTAGAGGAAGGCATCTAGAATTACCCTACCTGTAGCAGCACTGTATTGATTAAATTACTATAGTTTTACACACATATGCTCTTTTATAACTACTTTATACCCACTTTCAGGAATGAATAAAGGTACCTCAGTTCTTGAAATGCCATTTCAGTCATCATAAGGTTGTTCTGCCAGGAGGTATTGGATATCAGTGCTTTGAAAATCAGCACTTTTGAAAGAAGCTTAACTTGGAGGTCCAAAAATTCCCAAGTCAGTAATCACTTTTACAAATTCTCATATTACTCTGTTTAACAAAAAATAAAATGAAACTCACTCAAGCAAAAAACTAAAAACAGAATAAAACAAACAAAAAACCAAACAGAAAACAAACCCCACACCCAACCAACTAAAACAAAACCAAAAATAACAACCAACCCACCAAAAAAACCTCAAACACCCCAGCCTGTGAATATCAGTGTTGTCTTGGTTTTAAAGTGAAATTCTGCCCTAGGAAATTACTGAAGGCACACAATTGTTTTGGAGATTTGGGTGAAAAGTAGTGCAAAAAAAAGTTTTCCTTGCTTTTCACAATGTGTAACCCTGCAGAATCAATACTGTTCAAGGAGTAACCTGTGTTTTATTCTGAATTGCAAAGCAGACAATTTTTTCTTTCAAAAGCTAGAATTCATTCTTTCTTTGTTAACTTGACCTCCTGAAGGTGCTCTTCCTGGCTCTATTTTCTCTTCTTTCCCTGGAGGAGCCGGAGCAGTGGTGACAGTCTGAGTGGTCTTCCCTTACATCCAGCTTCCATGGTAGTAGAGTCAGCATCCTAATCCTCACTGGGAAATCCTACCCATCAAGAGAGAAAGCACCTCTTGAGATGCACTGGGCAATGAGCCCAAGGGTGGTATTCTTCAAAACATGAAGTGATGTTGTAATCATTAAGGAGGATTCAAGCAATCAGTTTTCCAGAACTATAGTATCTTCTGGGATAGTCCAGGCTGCTGGACTGCTAGGTGTTTGTTCTTAGTCATGCAGTATTCACTTCTGGGAAATCTTAGGGATGTTCCTGAAACTTTGGGGAATGCCAAGGCAGCAGGTGGCAGAACGAGTGTGCAGCAAACCTAGGGAAATTGAGCATAGAATTCCTACACAGGACTTTTTAAATGTATATTAAGCAAAAAATTCCTTCATTTTATTTGTGCAGCAGACTTTTTTTCAGCCAACTATCCCTTTTTCCACCCCACCCTCCGTATGTCTGGTGAACATTAATAAGACAGCAGCCAGTTCAGCAAAGTAATGAAATGTCTGGGACATCCTGCCTGCCTTAAAACCAATTAGGTTTGCTTTATTGCCTGGATAGAAACAGCTTTCTCAACAAACATATGAACTTTCCTCTTTTGCCCCCTTCTAGAAGCCAGTATTCTGGGTTTTGTTTCCTCCAAGACAGAAGCAAGCCCACGGGGGAAGGGCAGAAGGTTTCCAGTCTGTATTTTAAATTCATTATGCCACCAAAACTCACAAACATGATCAACAGGAGGAGTCTTTTAACTGCTGAGGTGCACAACTTCCATAGCAGCATAGTGGCATAAGAGCTTGGGAAAACATGGGAAATTTTGTTTCACACAAACGGGTTCATGAAGGGAATTTGCTATTATCTTTACGGATACTGATACTCAGTTCTCCCTAAGCACTCTTGTAAGTAGTTAGCCATGATATTTGTTTTCCTGAAATCCATACATAAACATGCAGACCCTTTGAGTTTGGGCCAAAACCAACAGAACTGCAATAGAAACTGTCAGGCTCCTCAGTTACCCCTATGTGTACAATTATCCTGCTTTCCTGAACTGGAGTCGTCAGGCTCCGAGGTTACTGTTTTCATGTGTGCTCAGCTGTCTTTGGGGGACAGCATGGTGGGGTTTAATAAGTTGTCATGCTGTATTGAAAGTTTTGTTCTTTTCTGTTGGAGACAGGGTGCTGGATTAAGTGAGACACTGGCCAGATCGCATATGGCAATTTCTATGAGCCTGCTTTATTTTATACGTTTCCAGGGATTTGTGAGACTCACAGTATTTGTTAATGTCAGTAACATGTTTTGAAATTCTCAGATGGAAACTGCGTGTAGAAGTGTTATTTTATAGCAAAACAGTGTTTTCCTTTGGTATTTTCAAGAAAGAGCATTTAGAATCATTTAGGTTGGAAAGGACCTTTAAGATCATCAAGTCCAACTGTTATTCTAACACTGCCAAGTACATCACTAAACCATGTCCCCAGGCACCACATCTGCATGGTTTAAAATACCTCCAGGGACAGTGACTTGACTACTTCCCTGGGCAGCCTGTTCCAGTGCTTGACAACCTTTTCAGTGTAAAAATTTTTCCTGATGTCCAACTTAAACCTTCCCTGGTACAACTTGAGGCCGTTTCCTCTTTCCCTATCACTTGTTACTTGGGAGAAGAGACCAACATCCACCTAGATAACAACCTCCTTTCAGGTAGTTATAGAGAGCAAGAAGGCCTCCCCTGAGCCTCCTTTTCTCCAGATTAAATGACCTCAGTTCCCTCAGCCACTCCTTAGAAGATTTGTTCTCTAGACCGTTAGCCAGCTTTGCTACACTTCTTCAGACACTCTTCAGCACTCTTCAATGTCTGTCTTTTAGTGAGAGGCCCAATTTGGTGTTGTCTGCAAACTTCCTGAGAGTGCACTCGATCCCCTCATTCAGGTCATTGATAAAGATATTAAGCAGAACAGGCCCCAATACTGAGCCCTGGGGAACACTGCTTGTGACCAGCTGCCAAATGGACTTAACTGCATTGGTTCCAGTCATCGAGCTAGTTTTTTACCCAGCAAAACATACATCCAAACCACGAGCAGCTGGTTTCTCCAGGAGAATGCTGTGGGAAATGGTGTCAAACGCTTTTCTGAAGTCCAGGCAGACTGCATGCACAGCTTTTCCCTCATCCACTAAGTAGATCACCTTGTCTTAGAGGGAGATCTGGTTAGTCAAGCAAGATGTGCCTCTCATGAACCCATGCTGGCTGGGCCTGATCCCCTGGTTGCCCTGCATATGCTGTGTGATGGCACTCAAGATGATCTGCTCCATTACACTAATGTCAGGCTGACAGGCCTGTAGTTCCTCAGATGATCCCTCCAACCCTTCTTGTAGATGATTGTCACATTTGCTAACCTGTAGTCAACTGGGACCTCCCCAGTTAACCAGGACTGTTGATAAATGTCAGAGGGTGGCTAGGTGAGAACTTTCACAATCTCCCTAGGTACCTTTGGCTGGATGCCATCTGGCCCCATAGAATCATGTGTGTCTTAAGCAGGTTGCTAACCATTTCCCCTTGCATTATGGGGGCTTTATTCAGCTCCCAATCCCTGCCTTCCATCTGAGGAGGCTGGAGACCTGGAGAACATTTATTCTTAGGGTTGAGATACGGACTGTGGCTTTCAAGCTGTGTCAGGTGAGTTGTTGTGCAGTAATTTTCTTGCTTAGAATCGTAGAATCATAGAATGGCCAGGTTGGAAGGGACCCTAAAGATCATCTAGTTCCAACCTCCCCACACTGAGCAGGGAAAGTGCTTCAGGTAAAGTGTTTCAAATGCATTAGTATATGGTGACTCATGCTTAAAAAATACAACAGAATGAAAAACCCTTCTGTCATTCAGACTAATGCCAGACATAGCTTTTTTTATGTCCTTGGTTATAGACCAGCTGTTTTGTCTTGCTCTGCTTACTATCATATGAACAAGCCCTGAATAAGCATTCCAAAATTGTGATGGTGAAGTAGCCATGGTACTTGCCGGTGGTGGAAGGGTTGGGAGAGAGGCAAGGGGAGTGGAATTGAGATTTTACATTCATGTGACTTGCTGAGGCCAGCTGCCATGATTTTTTACCTTAAATATGTTATAATGTTGGTGAAGCAGTTCTTCCAAATTGTACAGATGTTTGGCTGTAACTCTCCCAGTCACTGAGAAAATATATTAAAAATAGAAATCGTAACTTGTTGCGTTCAGGATGGTTTCAGACCGTAAGTGAGACCAGATTTATCTCTCCCTGTAAGCCATCAAAGGTGGTTGTTATGTGGACTCTCTAGCTGTTGGGTAGCTGTCTGATTTTAAAGACAGCACCAGGTGAGATATATATCCATAGAGAAGGGAAGCAAATAAACCACAGAAAATAAAACATTTTCAAACAAAGCAGGTGGGCTGTGGAGAAGAAACATACAACGAGTGCTACTGTCTGGAGTTGACACTTTCTAAATTTTACCTTGATTATCTGGAGGATAGCAAGTAGTGAAGTTGGGAAATGGCATCCAAATTTCTGTGTGAAAGCATAACAGAACATTGTAGCCTCACACTGTAGAGGGTTCTAATTACTGTGGTGAGATGGTGATACGTGCTATGGGGAAGATGAAATGAAAGGTAATCAGACAGAGCATGTACTGAAATCACTCTGGGATGGAGGGAATAAGGTCTAATACAATAAAATGCAAACAGCATAGGTGTGTTTTTCTTGTTAACTTTGTACAGTTATAACTACCTGTGGTATATTAAAAACATGGACCTCGGAGGTCCTAGACATACCCAGAACTACCTACTAAAGCAAATAGAGAAGAAGGAAATGCAGTGAAAAAAAAAGTATTTTTAATAGTCTTAAACATAAACTGGACCGATACGGATTCAATGGATGGACCACCCATTGGATAAGGAGCTGGCTGGATGGTTGCACCCAAAGAGTTGCGATCAATGACTCAGTGTCCAAATGGAGATGTGTCACGAGTGTGTTCCTCAAGGGTCAATACTCAGACAGGTGCTATTGAACATCTTTGGTGGCAATGTGGACAGGTGGAATTGAATGCACCCTCAGTAACTTTGCTGACAACACCAAACTGTGTGGTGAAGTCAACACACTGGAGGGAAAGAATGCCATCTAGAGAGGCCTTGACAGGCTCGAGAAGTGGGCTTGTGCAAACTTGTATGAAGGTCAACAAGGCCAAGTGCAAGGTTCTACGGCTGGATCGAGGCAATCCCATGCATGAATACAGGTCGGTCGGTCGTGGCTAGGCTTCGCGAACGAAGATCCAGGGAGGGCTCCATCCGTGCTCCTCATCAGCGCCTTTTCCAAGCGCGCTGATAAAAAGAGGATAGCGGATAGCACCCTTGAGTCTGTGCAATGGATTTTTTTAGGTGAGACACAGCATNGAGCACCTCCCCTATAAGGACAGGCTGAGCAAGTTGGGGTTGTTCAGCCTAGAGAAGAGGAGGCTCCAAGGTGACCTTATAGCAGCTTTCCAATATCTGAAGGGGGCCTACAAGAAAGCTGGGGTAGGGCTTTTTACATGAGTGCATAGCGAGAGGACAAGGGGAAATGGTTATAAACTTGAAGAGGGAGGATTTAGGTTAGACATTAGGAAAAAAATTCTTTCCTGTGAGGGTGGTGAGATGCTGGAACAGGTTGCTCAGGGAAGTTGTGGCTGCCCCATCCCTGGAAGTGTTCAAGGCCAGGTTGGATGGGGCCCTGAGTACCCTGATCTAGTAGAAGGTGTCCCTGCCTGCGTAGGGGGATTGGAACTAGATGGTCTTGAATGTCTCTTACAACCCTAACCATTCTATAGTTCTTGAGTCAGATGAGGAGGATGGAGGTGGCCACTAGTGTTGAGGAATTCAGACAGAAAGCTTTTCACCCACTTCAGTGGGAGCAGAGGAGAAGCTAGTTCAGCCTTTGACAGAAGTGGGGCAAGAAAGAGCCCACAGAGCAGTGGGCAGTGAAATCAGGGTTTGGCCAAAACAGGTGACCGAGGATGTGTGAAGGTTGCCCACCATTATGTGTGAAGCAAGAAGTATTGTTCCTTGCATTGACTTCTGCTGAACTGAAATTTGGGGAGACTCAGAAAAGGAAGTCCAAATACTCTAAACAAGTATAGAAAAAACTCTGCTTGTGGGTTTTTAGCAGGACTATTAAGACAAATGACGTGCCGTTCAGCAGCTGTGATCCATGTTGGGAAAACTTGTGTATGCTATATGAATCGTGTACATTGTACAGTAATACAGGTTATGTACATAGTACAATACTTCTTTTTCAAGTGTTTAAATGTGAGAAAATCTGCAGATGGCAGTGGATAGTGAGGTCCAGTAAGTAGTGATAGAAAAGAGATATGGCTATTGGGTTGATTTAAAATGGGAGTGATGTAAAGTGTGTATCTAAGTCGTTATGTTATATAATATCTTTATCATATGGAAAATCAGCTCTGAGCACAGGGATTGATTTTTTTTTTTTCCTTAAAGATAAGAGTGATGGTATGGAGTCATGCAAGGGACAGGAAATTTTACAGGAAATTAAATTTCTTTCAGGTGAGATTGATTTTATTTTTTTATATGGTTTTCCATTATGGAGTATGCTGGTTTTGGAGAAAAAGCTGTGGAAAAACTACAGGAGCGAACCTGTCCATTTAAAGAAATGTGGTGGGGGTTTTTTCTAGGATGCACAGTTTACTTCAGAGATTTCTGCCTTACCTCTGTTATTGTTTGAATATTTTTAATCAAGATACAGTGAATGGTTGTTATGGCCTCAAAATTTTCATGCATGTGTACAAACCACATCCTTTAAAATACATAAATAAGAAGCTTGTAGGGTTTTTTTCTGATTGAAAATGCTCTAGACTGATAACTTATGACAGAAATCATTTGCTTATCCATAGTTCATATACAAGCATAAGCAGCAATATGACCTTGAGTTGCATGTGAACAGGATGAAACTGGACAAAATGCACAACTGTAGCATAAACAGATTATTATCAATGACACAGAATGGTACTGCCTTAATCCAGCAAAAGTGCTAAATGAAAGGATGCTGTAAAGATAGAGAAGGTTCATTAACAAGCATTTGGAGCTCAAGCATTACTAGGTCACTTACTTTCCCGACTTGAGTGTTTGCTCATATCTCAGCAGAAGGCTTGCTTCTTAACAGACTTGTGGAGGATGGTCATACAGTGTAAACTTCACTGTAACCCTGTCTACATTAAATGGGTTTATAGCCCACTCCTCTTAATAGGACACTTTTATATAGAGAAAAATGCTTCAATCATTCTTCAGCAAAAATTCGTTTACTCAGATGTTTGTGTAACACTAATCAATTTGTTATCTAAGAATCTAAATGGAAATGAAATGACTTTAGATAAAATGGATTAAAAAAAAAGAGAAGAAAACCTTTAAATAGTTGATCTATTTCTCTGTCCTTTTTTAATAAGCATTTCAAGTTTTCTTAATGAAAATTATTTTAATATCAGATTGACAAAATATAGCACCAGCAGCTGTGCCAACTTCAAACTCATAGATCTGTAGCTGAAAGCATCACAGAGTAGCAGGAATATCGCTGAGGCAGAGAGGCAGGCTCAGTCATGAAGTTACACTGTCTTCCTGCCAAGACTGGTGGCAGAGATGGATACTTTCTGTTAGATATCTTTGGCTGATAGACCAGTCAGCTCTTGGAGGAGACTCCTCCTTGGTTGCTGCTAACTTACAGCAGTTATGAGTTAACCACCTCATATTATATTTTCGAACCACTGTCAAGCATTTGCTGACTTATCTCTGCAACACTCATGCCAGGTGCTCCTAACCGAGGAAACTGAGTCGTAAATAAGTACTGGCCAGAGCAAATCCTTTGCAGCTGGAAGCAGAGCTGGAATCTCTTCCCTACCACTTAAGTGCCGCTAAGCTTGATCTTGCTCAACCTTTACTGCCTCTGGTTCAGGCACTTACGTCTCTGTATCTCCTTGTGGTATGTAGTTCCTCAGATGTGAATGTACTCCATCTGCTTCCCTCTCCAATTTTCTCTGTAGATTAACTTACCCATTGTACTGGTTTTGACTGTGGACACTGGCTTCTCTCCTGAATCTCTCCTTAGCATGCCATAAACTTTTCTTCATCAGTGTTCACCATTAATAAAAAGTTAATGAAACTTAGACTGTAGCTCCAGCTTTATGCCAGAACTCTCTCTCTGCTTCATTGTTTCTAGTTTCTGTCGATACCCATAGTTGATTTTTCTCATTCTCAGCACTAGAAGTCACAGAATCATTAAGGTTGGAAGAGACCTTTAAGATCCTCAAGTCCAATCATCTACCTATTACCACCATGCCACTAAACCATGTCCCTGAGTAGCACGTCTATTTGTTTTTTAAACAAATGTGACTCCTCCACCGTCCCTGGGCAGCCTTTTCCAATGCCTAACAACTCTTTTAGTGAAGAAATTTTTCCTAATATCCAGTCTAAATCTCCCCTGCTGCAACTTGAGGCCATTCCCTTTGTCTTCTCTCTGGTAACCCAGGAGAAGAGACCTACCTCCATCTCACTCCAACCTCCTTTCAGGCAGTTGTAGAGAGTGAGAAGGTCTCCCCTGAGCCTCCTTTTCTCCATACTAAAAAACCCCAGTGCCCTCAGCTGCTCCTCATAAGACTTACTCTCCAGACCCCTCACTAGTCTCATTGCCCTTCTCTGAACATACTCTAATGCATCTATGTCTTCCTTCTAATGAGGGGCACTATGTCTCTCCTCTGTGCAGGCATCAAAACTGTTCCGATTTGCAAGTTCCTAACAAAGCAAGTAGCTAGCACTTAAATTTTTAGACAACACTTGTCCAGCCTCTTATCTTCCATATTGGTTAATGCAACATCTTCATTTATAATGTTATCAACACTGCTTTTTTTTCTTCCTCTTCGAAACAGCACAGAAAATAGATCCATTGCCTTGGTGAGACCTACTTAGTCACAGTGACATTATCATTTCAATTTTTATGTATTTTCTCAGTTCTGTAACTGGCAAAATGACCTTCTGACTTGGTCTAAATGATGAGTGCACCTTCTTGTTAATCACACAGCAAATTCTCAGGGATCGAGGCCATGTCTCCTTTTCTTTATTGAGAGCCACTTAAAGGTCAGGATAGGAGGAGTAAGATTACTATAAAAAAATCTATTCTGAATATAAACAGAGAACTTCAGTTTGTGATGCTGTTAATCCAATGCCCTTTACAAACACTGTAGTTACAGTCCACTAAAACAGCATAAAAATGGGAGAGAGAAAGAACCAGATAGGACTTTCAGGCTCTGGTCTGAGTTGTCTGAAGAATGCTGTGTTTGTAAGCTTAAGCTCTTTTTTAGGGAGGGAATGAACACAGTTCCCATCCTGTTTATAGAGAACCACATTTCTGATTTTGATTGGACTTCACTGTGAGTTTTCCCCTAAAACAGAGTGGAATTAACCTAGAGGAGATTCTCTCATCAATACCTGAAGTGTCACTGTTCCAAACATCAGAGTGGCAATGAGCAAAGTTGTTTATTCTTGGAATGCCTTGGCAAATACCCCCCTGCCTCCTGTCTTCTACCAGATCCTCTTCTTTCTTTCTTTTTCCTTTGTAATTGAAAACAAGCAAACTAAAATGTCTAAAGCAAAGTTAAGTGTTTATTATTCAGAGAAGTTCTGCAAGTCTGTCATGGAATATAGTATGCTTAAAGTTTGAAGGCATTCTTAGTAGTGAAAAAGATCAGAATGTGATTATGAAGGAACTGAACAACTTTAAGTAGTGCAAATATAGTAGAATATTTCTACTAGTAATCAAAATAATCTGTAAAATAGTATTGGGCATTACAAATGAGTTTCTGCTTTACATAAGGAGCATATGAGCTCAAACACATGAAGCTAATAATGGAGTGGTTAAGTTTATCACAGAAAAACTAACCCAACAGTGTAATGCAATTGTGAGAAGGGTCTGTGCTCTCCTAGAGTAGATCAGACAAGGTATTTTCAAAGGAAAGAGAGAAGTGTTTGTTCTGCTGTGAAAGGACACTGGGAACATTTTGTAATAGAAAAATTTCATAGCTGATGAGTTATAAACATCTCTGGAATATTGTATATGGCCTGGACATTTGTGTTCAAGCTACTTTATTCTTTCTTCCCTTTCTGCTTTCTTCTCAGGTAAGATCTGTGTGAGATAGATTATATTTATTGGCATAGCAGTGTTTGAGCTGTCACTGATAAAAAACATAAACCTCAGATAAGTTTAAAAACCAGACAAACTTTGACATACTGACTTCTGTGGGCAAAGTGCCTTCCATCTTCTGTAAAAAGGCAGGGATCAGATGTGATTCCCATGTTCAGACATTGTAATTTTTATGATACTCTAAACATATTAAGGGAGAATCATTTCAGGGGATTGTATGTCTATGATATTATACTTAGAACTTGAATTTTTGCTTGTTTTATGGATCTAATGCCATTGAACTCTTCTAGATTGATACCACAGGAGAGTGACACTCAGTGTGCGACTTTCAAAATCTGCTGTACAGAAAAATGTGCATTTTCTTTGGTTCAACCCAATCAGTATAACTACCCTCATTAGGATCAATTCATCTAGAGAGGTTTGCTCTGTGTAGACTTTTTGATCTTTGATCTCTGTAATTCCTGTCTGTGGTATTAGTGCTCTTAGCTGTGCTCTAAAAACAGGCTGAAAAAGAAGAAACCCTCCTAACTGCTTAGAAACTGAATACAGACTGCTGACCCATTTTAAGGAGTAAAACCAGTTTTGACATACAACTGCCTGAGATGGAGTGCACCTTAAAATGGAGGAGGTTTTGATGGTCTCCAGTCTTGGCTTGTTGGGAGCTTCCTGGACAACTTTATCATGTCTTCTCATCATAGTGTGTCAAGAAGATAATAAAGTATGTAATTTTCACAATATTACCTTCCCCTAGACTGATTGTTGTAAAAATATGATGGGATTTTAGATCACCTGCTCAATCAGGAATGGAGATGTGTCCAGGAGATAGTAGTGTATTATACTTACATTGTGGAAACACTGGAAGATACTTTTGACTAAAAGCTAAAGGCAACATGAATAGCTGCGTGAGCCATCCTGCTTCCAGCTCTCACATGTAATACTTATGCTCTACTTTGATTAGGGAGAGGTATGTCATATTTGGCAAGTCATGGAGGTCAGGTGAAGTCCTGGGTGACTGGAGGAAGGGTAACTTCACCCCCATTTTTAAAAAGTGTAGGAAGGAAGACCCAGAGAACTATAGGCTGGTGAGCCTCACCTCTGTGCCTGGGATGATCATGGAGTGGATAGTCATGGAAGTAATGTTAAGGCACAGGCAAGATAAAGAGGTAATTCTAAGAAGTCAACATGGATTCACTAAAGGCAAATCGTGCCTGACCAATCTGGTGGCCTTCTCTGATTGATGAGGGAAGACTGACTGATGTCGTCTACTTGGACTTTTGCAAGGCCTTCAATACAGTTCCTCATGACATCCTTATCTCAAAACTGGAGAG
>VWZO01001804.1:291505-307106 GCA_013396975.1 Bucco capensis | reverse complement strand
TGACCTCCAGAGGTCCCTTCTAACCCAAACCATTCTAGGATTCTATGATTCTATGTCCTCCGGATAAATATTAACAGAAAATTCCTCAATCTGTTTTTAAGTTTAATGTTTCTGACAGACTTATGACTGATGGATAACTTCAACTTTTCAGATACTGGTAAGAAGTACTGTAAAGTACAGTTTGGTTAATGAATGACTTCTTCCTTGAGTATTCATATTGGAGCAACACTAAATTGGAAATAAATAACCAGGTCCTTTGTCAATAAATGTCCCTGTCTCATCAAAAAAAGTGACAGAGCTAGGCAGCAGTGTAGTGCTTGAGGCACTACTGAGCTTGTTCTGCACTGGAAAGAGTGATGCGTAAAGATTTGTGTGTATTTTGTAGATTTTTAGGACTGCTAGGATTATGTGAAGCTCCCTGGATTGTTCACATATTAGAAGCCACTAAGCCTGTTTTTAAGGTACTATCTTGGACTTTCTTATGCCTTGCCAAGAACATGATGTTTTGAAGAAGCCACCTGCAGATAGCTTGAAGACAAAACAGCAGAAGAGGGCCAAGCCCCACGTGGGCTCTCTCCAAGGGGCCGAACTTGAAGACCATGGGGGGTGGGCTATTGGAAAACCTAGTGCAAGGGTTGGCTATGGATATCAATATGTTAATTACTGGCAAAACATATAAAAAGGTGTAATCCCTTGGGACGGGGTACGTACCGAATCCGGATGGTGGGGAAGCTTCCAATTAAAGGGATCTCTATCTTTCTCCATTAATTTTGTGCTGAGTGTCTATTTTCCAGAAAATTCAGCATCAAGAGCTTATTTGATTTATCTTGGATTTGCAGAGCCCTTTCACATTGCTGTCACAGTTGATGGTTCATGGTGTCCCTTATCAGTAACTTCCTACAAGTGTGCCCTGAGTCTCTGGCAGAAGTTCTTGCACTAGTCCTGAGTGAACAATCAATCTTGGCTTTTTCTGCCATTTGACTTAATTTGGCTGTGTAAATCTCTGCAGGATGTTTACATGTTCCACAGCACTGAATAGGAGACTGTGGAGTTTAGGTTGCAAAAACACCTGAGCTGGCCTTGTAGAGAGCTGACAGTGGTCCAGGAGGACCACTGACTTTTTGGAGTCTGAGCCAATAAAGCCTTATGAGGCCTGAGCCAGTGCTGAGACTGAGAGGGGACCTCATGAATGCTTCTAAATATGTTAAGGGTGAGTGTCAGGAGGAGGGAGCCAGGCTCTTCTCAATGGCATCCAATGGTAGGACAAGAGGGAATGGGAGCAAGCTGGACCACAGGAGGTTTAGTATTAACACAAGGAGGAACTTCTTTCCAGTGCAGGTGCCAGAGCACTGGAACAGGCTGCCCAGGAGGCTGTGGAGTCTCCTTGTCTGGAGACATTGCAGAGCTGCCTGGACACATTCCTGTGTGACCTGGTCTAGGTGATCCTGCTCTGGCAGGCGGGTTGGACTAGATGATCTTTCTAGGTCCCGTCCAACCCCTGACATACTGTGATACTGTGATACTGTGCTGCAGTTTTACTCAGCAAACTGACGTTTCTCATCCAAATTGTGTATTTGTTCTTCACTCTATGTCAGTGAAGTTCTTTCTCTTATTGTCACTATTTATTTATCTAATCATAATATAAAACTCTATACCCATAGACATCTAAGCTACAGATGGAAAGTTACCTAATCCCCTCTTAACTTACATTGATATTTCCAGCTGGATGTGGTTGGTACATGTTGTATCAAAACCAAGAGGAAACTACTTTTAGTTTCCTGGGTTTTTTTTTTTTCCTTTTTTGTTACTTCTCACTTTTGATTTTATGATGCCCATTCCAGTCTTCATTTGTAATAACTGAGCAAGCTAGAAAGAGAAAAGCGTAAATCAGCATGAAAAAACTCAACGATTTTCTTACTCATCTAAATTAATTGGTGTTAAATATGGGGGGGGGGAGGATGGCAAGTCAAACACCCTAAGGTTACCATTTGGATGCCCTTGTAGGAAAGAAGTTGAGAGGTATTTTTCATCTTTTTTTCCCCCTATAGTTGTGCATTTCCTTTGCTATGGCTACATCTTTGTCCTTTGAACATAATAAAGTATATTTTCAAAAGGTCACATGTAGTTTAGATCCCTAGTATACCTAGACCAATCTGAATTTCATAAGCATGCAAGAGAAGATCAAAGAGCCATAAATTCTACTCTGAGTAATTCTGTGAAAAGAATGACCATTATGTCTGATCTTTGCTTCTATTTCTTCTCCAATATAGAAGGGTTTATTAACTTGCTGATTGTTATTTGGGGCATTTTGTAATCAAAAACTTTCATAGCTGATGAGTTATAAAGCAATGTTTCAGGTCCTAAAGGGTTGCTTAACCTTTGCTGCAACTGTGCCATGGACTGGAACAAGCATGTTTGCCCTCACCTGGATTGATGAGGATCCAGTATCCTCTAGAAATGTATAATGAAGTCTCCTGAAACATCTCATGTTTGTTAGGGCAAAGTTTTCCTAGAATTCTGTTGTTCAATGGTTGTTCATCCAGCAGTACAGATGATGTTTATAAGGCCATTAAGCTTTCTTTGAATGCATTGTTTTCCACTTCCTTAGTAAAATCTCTCCCAATAATGTTCTTGCTAGAGAAAATCTAAGTCTTGTAGAAAGGCTGAAATTAAATTTTAGATTAAATCTACCACCTTTTCTCAACACTTATAAAGTTGACAGTACTCTGGAAGCACACTCATTGCATTTGTATATATTAGCTCACAGGTCTGTTAGCTTTTGTGTTGTTTTTTTCTTGTCCTTATTATGTGATGCCTAATGGAGTCTCAAACACACTCTGCTGAGGCTTTGCATAAGATAATTTTGCTGTCTCAGATGTGAGTGTAGCAGTGTTGTGTTAGCTTGTCTCCAGGGAATTTGCCTTTAGGAACAGAACAAAGTGAACACACACACAAAAAGTTGGAAATGGGTTTTTGTTTGTTTAATGTCAAAAGCATTTTGCAGCCACCAGTGTGGGTGAAAATATTTATGTTGTGGTCTAGGATTTGGTTGAATCTCAGTCTTTTTGGCCCAAGTCTGGGAACTTAGGATTATGCCTTTACATCAAGGAAGTATGAAGGACACTGTTGTTTTTAATGATGTCCGAAAGTAATAAATGCAGGATGAAGAGAGCACACTTGTGATGTTATTTTACATTGGATTAATTTTCTTTCAATTTATAAACAATAATGGTGAGCTTTTTTCCTCATTTAGAAAGCCAAAAGAAAAAGAAAGAAAGACTGAGTATTGGCAAAATAAAGATTTGAGACATATTAGAAACAGGCATTGGGGTTGAATCTGCAGTGGATACTTTTCTATATGTAGAAGATAAATATGTTGCTCAAACTATCATAAAGAAGGTTCATAGAGATCTGAAGAATAATAAAAGTAATAAATCATGATTACAATGCATATGCTAATTACGTACAGAAGAATGTGTACTCCTTATGTTGTGCTGGTGAATTACACCAAACTGATCTCCTCCATGCAGTATGAGAATGGCTGGATGCTGTTTAGTTCCCACCTCTGCAGTGCCATGGGCAGAGGAGCCAGCAGCATCTCTGAGCATGTGATTCTATGGAGGAGAAAGTGTGCAGCTGCTGGGCTCCTGTGCTGTCCTCCCTGCTAGTTCCATCTCTTCCAGGCAAGTCTGGCAGGCTGGGTGGAAGCAGCCATGTATTCTGAGAACTGTTCTGGTGCTATTGTACTGGTACTCCCTTAGGAGTCCTTCTTGATTTGGGACACATGATCCTGGGGATAAGGCAGTGCTCCAATACATGTTATAAATAAGAATTGTGTCCTTCAGCCTCTTTCTTATTGCCAGAACCAAAGTCAGATGGAACAGTACGGAAGGCTCTGAAAAGCTACATAAACTTTATTTTCTGTTCTTCTCACTACCACTGTGCTATAAGTCTGATGAGTAACCACAAGATGTCACATAGGAGAATTCCCTTAGGAAGCTGTGTTAATAGTACCCAACTACTTGATCCAGCCACAGCACCATCCTCAGATCCTTTTTCTCTGTACTGGTTCATTGTGGTAACCAGGACATACTGGCTGACTGGCTGCTTTCCTGCTTAGTAAAAGCTAAAAGCCTTTTCTCCTGAATTACCCTTCACATTGGACAATTACCAAGGCTTTGGGCCACAAAAGTATTATAACATAGGAAATCATCATGGCCAAGCTCTTCTGATGTTTCCTGGCCTCTAGAGGACTCTCCACTGGGAAAATTAGGAGAGACTTGGAAACAGAAAAGATGACAAAATTAATTTTACAAAGTAAGGAATAAGGCATATGGCAGGGAGACAAAAAACACTTCTGGGAAGAGGAATTTTGCAGAGTCTGGTGTTGCATGAGCAAAAGGGAGCTGACTGGCCCTGCATAGCCCATTTTTCACACTGGGGAACTTGCACCAGAAGTATACTGGAAGCAGCCTGTTCTTGTGCAGTTCCCTGGCTAGGTTGCTGCAGCTCAGACACAATTCAGATTTAAGATACCATTTTCTTTTCCAGTTAAAACTTGAAGTCGCCCAAGTACTGTTCAATATATTCATTAATGATTTGGATGAAGGGGTAGAGTGTTCCCTCAGCAAGTTTGCGGATGATCCCAAGCTTGGAGGAATGGCTGGCACACCAGAAGGCTGTGCTGGCATCCAGAGTGACCTGGACAGGCTAGAGAGATGGGCAGGGAGAAACTTAATGAAATTTAACAAGGGTAAATGTAAAGTACTGCATCTGGGAAGGAACANGGCTGTGGAGTCTCCTTCTCTGGAGACATTCAAGAGCTGCCTGGACACATTCCTGTGTGAGCTTGTCTAGGTGATCGTGCTCTGGCAGGGGGGTTAGACTAGATGATCTTTCTAGGTCCCTTCCAACCCCTGACATACTGTGATTCTGTGATACTGTGATATTTGCCTGGGCAGTGCAGTTCCCTGCCACTCAAGTTACACATATCAGGCAGGAAAAGGCGCTCTGGGTTAGAGGGTTCCTGGGTCTGCTAGCAGTCTAGGAGAGGACAGCTAAGCAAAAGCAGCATTTTGTTAGGTATGGCCTATTGCATTTGGGACAATCATTGCTCTGGAGCCCATCAGGGCAGTTCACCTTGGAAAGTTTAGCTTTTGTTGTTTGTGATTGTTTTTGATACTCTTGAGGTTTTGATGGTTTCCTTCCACCGAAATTATGCTTCCTCAGTCCAAGGATATTCAGGGCTCCTCACTGTAGTGCTTGAAGCTAAAACCATGACTGATTGGCAGTGCATGTTACATGCTGAGCTCTCACACTTGAAATCCACTGTTTGGCTTGCCTCAAGGACTGAAACAATTTGCAGACTGGTCATCTGTTGCTAGCAACTGCCTGGATAGGCACAGACAAAACATGTGCCTTTGTTCTGTTTTTATGAGAGGGGAAGGAACTGACCCCACTGAGGGCTTGAGAAGAGCAAAGCTGTTGCTTACTGATCTTTCTACTGAACCTTCTAGGCAGGGGAAAGCAGAGCATCTCTGGAGCTGGCAAAAATTAGTACAATGAAGTTGCTACAGATGTCTATTTTCATGCCTGATTTTGGACTGAAGCAAAGGAATGGTACCTGATTTTCATATAATTGCTCAATAAACCGATGGCAAGGTTAGGAAGAAAACTCATGAATCCCAGTTCCCAGGGCCTGGCATTATGCACTATGAAAATGTCCTATATATATATATATATCTATATATCTTTTTAGAAGCAAGACCTGAAGATGGCAAGGTATAGCAGGACTCGAGATGTGGAGACTTTCCTCTTTCCTGGACTTGTCCACTCCCCTGTTTCTTCTCTGTTCTTAAAAGATTCTTGATTTTCATTTCTATCTCCTCCTTTTGTTTGTTTTCCTTCCATTTCTTTCCTTTGCAAGTATTGAGTATCTCCTCTGGGAGTAAGCCTAGCCACATGTGCATGCAATGATGGTTTATTTTTATTGGAGTCATTGCCTGTGACTGTTATTCATTACTATAGGAAGAATTGCACTAAGAAACTGCTCTTAAGAGCTTCCCATTTTGACCATAGCCACTGGGAGTATCTACTGCCATCATTAAGACATTGAGAGTTTGAGGCTTGGACACTGGTACTGCCTCCTGAATGTTCTGCTGTGTCTTATGCTGGAAAGAAGAATCTCAGCTTCTTTCAGCTTCCTTGCATGCTGTCTCTTTAAGTCAGCTTTTCAGCCATCTATCCACTACTCTGCTACCTAAGCAATTCAGTTGGCCTCTGCTTGGGGAAAAAATTGTGGCTTCACAAAGCTAGTGCAATATCTGACTACTGTTACAACCTCTCATGATTATAAAGGGTATAGCCAGAATACCACCAAAACAAGGCCTGCCTGGGATGAAATGGCTGATTCAGAAAAGGCAAGTCAGAAGTAGCATAGAATGCTTATAAAAGCTCACTTGCACTTCTAGTCTTGATACTGGCTAAGTAATCAGCAGCCTATTTCCTTACTTTAATTCTCAAGTTATCACACATTTCTGTGTCACCGTGGGCAAGAAACCATCTCATGTGAAGAAGGTCATGTAAAGAATTCCTGGTACTTCTTTCATATGAATCTGTAACATAAATAATAAAATTATTGGTAGTTAATTAGGGGCCTCTGCTTAGCATATATGTAAGTCAGAGTTTAGAGATGTAAGCAGCCTAAATTATTTCACTGAGGAAATACAGCAATGTAATGTCAGTGAATATTTATTAACCACTTCTGAGGTCAGAGGGGAGCACAGTGAGGAAAGGTGAGTGATCTCCTTAGGCTTTCCCGAAAAAATGTAGGACCCTACCCCAAAAGTTAATGCTAGGATAAAACAAACAGACAAGAAGTGATTTGTCTGAAACTGGGCTAATATCACAAAGGTTCGTGAGATCCAGAGATTTGTCTTAGGTGTTTCAGAATCTCTGCTTCCTACAAGCACTGACTCTTCAAGTTAGTCTGTCAGAATTTCGCTGAGAAGGTTTGATCTCTGTGGTATTCATTCATATTTGGTATTATAAGTGTCATGCTGATATTTCAGGTTTGAGATTTATTTGAATTCTTTATCCCATGCTGAATCCATGTTTTCCCACAGTCTCTGAAGGCTTTTTCTTAATGAATTTTCTTACTCATATCAGTGTCCTCTGTTGCTGTTTCCCCTGAAAAACTGTCTCAAATGCATGTGCATTTCTCCCTCTTTCACTTTTCCTTAAGATGAAAGACAAGGGCTTCTCGAGTTTGCATTCTTAGCAATGTTTTTTAATATACGGAATTTGTGTGTATTGCACTAAAACAAAATAAACAGATGTGCTGCTACAGTTTGGAGAGTGAGACAACAGCAGGATGGTCAGCTGCCTTTTGAGTTGGTTCATTTTGTTCTTGTTTCCAGATGTGTGTTAATGGACATTTGTAGGATGTCCACACAAACTCTGCTGGCCTTACTTTTCTGCACTAATTGGTTTAGATTTATGGAATGCCTCTCATAAAGTGTTACTGCTTTTCTATAAAGTAGTAGAAAGGAAACTCATTCCTAAACAGTTTCCTCTGGACAGGATTTTTTCTTGTGGGGGAAGGAGAGGTACAATCCATTTAAATTGTTCTATAAAGATTTTTATTGCGTTGTGGCCTATTAACCTGGCCTTGATGAAAGCCTTTTCAAACAACTGAAGTTAAGGAACCTCATCTCTCAGGTGCAATGCATGGCACAAATGAAGTGAGAGTTTCCTAAGAAATCATTTTAATCCAAGTTGTGATTTTTTTTTAATTTTTTTTTTGTTTTCATGAACTTCAGATCCACTCCCAGCACTGTGGAGCCCTGTTGTAGCCCTGCAACCTCTCATTGTTTGCTCTGTGGTGCTCAAAACGTCTTAAGCTTTCCCTACGTCAGTCCACCAAGTTTGTTTTTACCAGGGAGAATATCTATTCTTCTATTCATCTATTCCATATGGGGTCTAGATGATTAGGAAGGCTGAAGCATGGCTCCATGTGCCTCTTGTTCCTCAACCTGTCTGTTTTTCCTTTTTATTCATAGTCATTGCCCAGCCTGCAGCCTTTTCTACTGACAACAAGCATACAAATGCAGCCAGTACTGCTGGGGTGGCTGAGTTTTCTTCTGTGTGATAGGGAAGAACGTGTGAGGAAGACAGAAAGCAGAGGATAATCATTTCTGCAAGAAAACATAAGTCCTTGATAAAGTTAAACCAACTCTGCAGTGATTTGCTTGTGAAGGCAATGGGATTTGATAATTTCTTATTCAAATTTTGATACTGGTATCAGCTAGACAATATTTAGGAAGGTATTTAATTTCTGAACTTAAATTTACCTAGTGCATAACAGGTTTTTTTCCCCCCACTCTTGTAAAGATGTTTTAAAATCTACATACTAAATACTATATACAAGCAAAATGTTATCCCAAGAATCATTTGTGGTGGGACATCAGTAGATTGGTTTAAGTTATCTCCTGCAGCTTAATAAATGGTTGCAGGATACATAAACCGCACTTCTTTTCCCAGAACGCTGGAAAAATACCAGTCACATTTTATTTCACAGTATCACAGTATGTCAGGGGTTGGAAGGGACCTAGAAAAATCATCTAGTCCAACCCCCCTGCCAGAGCAGGATCACCTAGACCAGGTCACACAGGAATGTGTCCAGGCAGCTCTGCAATGTCTCCAGACAAGGAGACTCCACAGCCTCCTGGGCAGCCTGGTCCAGTGCTCTGGCACCTGCACTGCAAAGAAGTTCCTCCTCGAGTTAATACTAAACCTCCTGTGGTCCAGCTTGCTCCCATTCCCTCTTGTCCTACCATTGGATGCCATTGAGAAGAGCCTGGCTCCCTCCTCCTGACACTCACCCTTAACATATTTAGAAGCATTAATGAGGTCTCCTCTGAGTCTCCTCTTGTCCAGGCTGAAGAGACCCAGCTCTCTCAGCCTGTCCTCCTAGGGCAGATGCTCCACTCCTTTCATGCTCTCGGTGGCCCTGTGCTGGACTCTCTCCAGCAGCTCCCTATCCTTCTGGAGCTGAGGGGCCCAGAACTGGACACAGGATTCCACGTGGGGCCTCCCCAGGGCAGAGTAGAGGGGAGAATAACCTCTCTGGATCTGCTGGCCACACTTCTCTTAATGCATCCTAGGATGCCATTGGCCCTCTTGGCCACAAGGGCACATTGCTGGCTCATGGGCATCCTGCTATCCACCAGGACTCCTAGATCTTTTTCTCCAGGGCTGTTCTCCAACGGATCAGTTCCTAGCCTGTACTGATCCATGGGGTTGTTCCTTCCCAGATGTAGTACTTTACATTTACTCTTGTTAAATTTCATCAAGTTTCTCCCTGCCCATTTCTCTAGCCTGTTTTGTTTTGGCAACAAAGAGCAGTTATCTCCCAAGGTAAACCAGAATCTGGTACAAGACAGAGCTCTGAGGTCTAATGAGCACTGATGTTTAATGAGGCTTGGCAGAAAGAACAGCCATTTTTTGATTCTGCCTTGTAAAAAGCCATCCCATTGCCCTGAAGGATGCTTCAGCATGAAGAGGTAGTAGGGAACAACTGTGTGAAGCCTTGATGCCACTGCAGCACTAGTGCCTGTTAGTGCCTGCTGTGGTCTCTCCTTGGGCCCATTTCTGGTGGGCTGGAGGCAGTGTGACCTGTGAGACTGGGAAAGAGAGCTGGCCCTGGGAACTGGGTCACAGCTCCTG
Source organism: Bucco capensis (assembly GCA_013396975.1). Taxonomy (NCBI): domain Eukaryota; kingdom Metazoa; phylum Chordata; class Aves; order Piciformes; family Bucconidae; genus Bucco; species Bucco capensis. Next base: position 297,380 of record VWZO01001804.1, on the reverse strand, counting down.
CTCAAAAGTAAATGCTCTGCAGAATAAGCACTGTTGCTTTCATTTCTGGAATATATCAGATTCCTCCACAGAGGGCCCAAGAAGAACCAGAAGGGAGGGCAGCAAAAACAGTTAGGAGATCAGCTGGGATATCTGATGCAAAATCAACTTTGTTGTTTTCCTTACTGGCTTTTTCCTGGGCTCTGTTGCAGCTGAAAAAACAACCCTTCTAATCTACAATAAGAAGGGAAATTCTGGCATGAAGATTGTCCACCCAGACAATTTGACACAATTAGGGGAAAGATTTGTTTAGCTTAGCACTGATTTTATTAGTACATGAGTCTAACGGAACCTTGAGAGATAGTCTTTTCCCTTTTGAATGATACTGTTGATGGTATAGTTTCCTTCTCAAGCCTCAGCTATGCTCTTCCAAGAGAGTGTGATGTAACCGAAGAGACCTGGAATGCACCAACTATTAGGAATGATTGTTTAATGCCACAGGACAGCAGTATGACTTAGCAAAAAATCCCAGGAAGGCAGTGTTGTTTCAGTAAGGGCAGCAAGCCTAGTGAGAGCCAGACTCCTTTCATGGATCTCACAGAACCAAGTCGGTCTGAATTCCAAAATAGGTATTGGCTGTAAATGTGACTTTGTTCTTCATTTGGTCCTTAGTGCATGTGTGTGGATTTTATCAGTATAAAAGATGAGATAAGGTCAATCTAGATGAAAGGGAAATCTAAGGAAAAAGTTAACACAGAACAAAATAAAAATAGGAGAATCTGTTCACTGATTTCACTTGTGTTCCTCAGTCATTTCTAAGAAATAATATCTTGTGATAGTAAAAAATGGGGAAGAAATTGGATGTCTCTCCAGTCTAAGTGAACTCCATTACTTTAGTTAAAATAATTAGTTTTCCATTATGAAATCATATTTTTCTTTTACCACGTGGGAGCTCGTAGCTCAGTCAAAATCACCTTATTATTTCACTGTTTGGTAGTTTATCATCCTGGCATTTTGATAACTAATTTGATATAAGACTCTGTCCCCTTCATCATCTTTGTTTTTGGCAGGACACTGGCTTGATTTCTGGTTATCAGACTACTTCTGAAAGTCCATCCAATACCTTTTCCAATTCATCACTTTCCTTGCTATTGACAGGGGATGTTGTCCCAATAATTAGTATTTTCTGCTGGGCTTCTGCAATCAATTTCTGTGATTCATCTCTTCCATAAGCTTATAAACAATAAACTATAGTAATAAAAATGCTTTCCCTAATTAAAAAAACCAGACTTTAATGTACAATTTTTCTACTGTCATCATCAATTCTCTCTAAGCCTTTTGTTTCTCAACTACTCTGCCTGTCTGCCATTTATCTTCCTTTATCTAATCTAATGGCATCTATCCAGTTTCTATTCACTTTTTGTCAAGTGATCTATCTCCTCTCCCATAGAACCTTTGTGCTCTTAACGTGCCTCATGACAGAAATTATTTTTCAGTTGTTTAATGTTTATTCTACGTTGTTGTCAAATAATAAATAATTATTACGAACCTTCTGACAAGGAAATGTGATGCCAGAAAGGAAAGAAAGGGAACTAAGATTTGACTGTTTTGTAAAGATAGGACTTTGCAAAACTTAAACCAGCTTTGATTTTTGTTTCTGTCATCCATCTCTATCATTTGCACTTTAGTAGCACAGAAGCATAAGAATAACTGCATCTGGATTTTTTATTCCATTCCAGAAGCTCATGGATAGGATGAATTTGAAAGACTCAGTACTGTTTCATCAGTTTTCTATGTGTATTTTCTATTCATTTCACCATTTAAAAAAAACGTAATCTAAATGCCTCTTAACTTCTTTAGCCTATTTATGATTTCTGTTTACTTATCTCAAAATGTGTATTCCTTTTGGTGCAATTTTTCCTATTGAAATATCAATAGGAAAAAAATTTCTGCTAAGGCCTGTATTTTATCTTTGATTCCTTGATTAAATAGTGCTTATCATGTGTATTTCATTTATCTGGTTAGGAAACAAAACAATAAATTTTTTTATGTAGGTCAGGAACCTTAGTGGAGTTGTGTGTTCCTTTCTTTTTCTAAAGTGAAGGAAATCTTTTATGTTGAACAGAAAATTTATGTTCTTAATCGTAAGTATGAGAAAGTAAGATTGTGGAAAGAGGTTTCTTTTTCAATTTGTTTATAAAGAATTCGGATTTAGACCCTGGTTCAGATAATAAACCTTTCTGTACTTTCTCCAGTTTTTGGCCAGGCACGATTTAGAACTGGAACAAGATATATGGTAAAATATAGGTGAGTTATAGAAACGCCTGTTCTGCCTGAGCTGTCTGCTTCCGAGTTATCCTGGAAAACCCCTTGTGTCCACACCCTCAGGTGGCCGGTTGGATTCTTAGGGAGAGGAGCAGATGTTTACCAGAAGATAGAGATGAGAAGCTTTTAAATTACACATTCTGTGTTTGCTAGTGGCTTGTACAGAAATAGATGTGGTGGTGAGCTGTAGGACTGGATGTGCCCTAGTCCTGCATCACCTTGGGGGTCAGTAATCTTGTGAGGTGTCACTATAACCAGGAAGTATTTGCTTTTCAATAACTGACCATTTCTTCTTTTGTCTTACAAAAAAACCTGGGGNCATACTGTGATACTGTAACTTTTGTGCTCTATCCTTGTTTTCTTCCTTACCAGTTCCCATTTAGCAGTATTAGAAATTTTACAGAGATACAAATAGACAAGTCCAATTTTTTGCAGATTTCTAAAAAAATTCAAGGGAGGATGTCAGGTATGTCTGACATGACATCCATCTTTCATTTTATTCTGTTTTCCAAGTCTTTAGTTATATTTCCCTTCAAAATTACTTCTTGAGGCTTGCATGGTACTGAAGTCAGATTACAAGCCTCAACTTACCAATTTACATTTTTTTCTCTTCCCTTTGATGACTATGTTTGCTGCTTCACATTTTTCAGTTTCATAGATAGATGACAAATACAAGCTATCAGACCTAAATTTATGTGTTGATTCTTAAATTTTATTTTTTTTTTAAATTTGAGATCATTTTCTACTGAATGCACTAAGCTCATGAAGTTTTCTTCCCACTCAGTTATTTCTATATCTGTATGATATAGATAATTCTTATTATCTGCTTTTTCCTCCTTTTCAGCACTGTTGAAAAATTATTATTTCTTCACTCATATGTAGAATATATTTAATCACTATCCCAATGTCATTTAATTATAACTCCAATTTCTATTAACTTTTTGATATTGTTAATAATATTTCCAGAGACAACATCACCTTGATTTTTGGTGGTTTTTAATCTAAACTTCCACTTCTTGGCCTCCAAAACATAATTTTCTTTTTTTCAATATGTATTTCTTTCTAAGTTTTATAACCTCATTATTTATACATAAGAACCTACTCTGTTGGCTCTTCAACCAGAGGATGGTTTGCAATGACCTTTTAGTGTTTAGTGGTTAAAACATAAATCTAAATACATATTTAATTTTTTAAGTTATGTTAATGTAGAGATTGGTGTTATAAAAAATAGACTTCTATGTGCTCTTACCTGGTTGTGAAATACACAGTCATACTTTAAAGGTTACTTTTCCCAGTAAGCAAACATTCAAAATAAAGCAGTACCTTTGAATATTCTGAGCTCTTCCCATTTCACTAAAAAGGAAGCTAACTCTGAGTCTGAGATGTAACCATGCAGCAGCCTTTCAGAGGGGCCCTGTGATGTGCTGCTGAAAGGATGTGATTTATTGTATTTTTTCATTGCTAGACTTAGTTATGCACATATTGTAACTGCATAAAAACGCAGTAACAGAATGTCCATAAGGTTCTTTGAATGTCTCTCCATTTGCACGTACAAGTGTGCCGAGTGCTCATGCATATATATATATATAGGTTAGTATTTATGTACATAATACTGCACAGAATGCCAAAAATTTGACCTTAGACATTAGATTTGTAACTGGTTCATGTTAGGCCTTTCTGATTAAACATCCAGCTCTTGTGGGAGACTCTGTAGCTGACTGCTTGCACAGTTTTTCCAGCCCATCTTCTCCTTCGTGTTCTCAGAGCGGAGCGAGTGTGTGAAATCCTGGGAGGTACTCTGTGTTCCTCCTGGCAGGGTCACTGGAACTGCTGGCTCTAGGGATAACAACAGGCAAGGGAATTAGGGTTTTGTCAAGGTGAGTCACAGACCTGCCCCTCCTTTCTCCAGAAGTTCATTCCAGAGGGAAGGATACTTAACATGGAAGAGGAAAAAGCGCTACTGCAGCAGATTTCCTACTTGGAGTAGTTCACAAAGGTTGTGTTGCATCCAGAGGTGGTTTTGCCTGCTTCATATGACTGGAACGAAAACACTGACATTAGGACTGATCTGATGTTCTTTTGCTGCATTTTGACCCTTATGTGCCTGCCTTTAATTTTTACTGTCTGAAGAAGAAGGGAGACTGTGTTTGGTTTAAATTCTGAAAACCATAAAAATGTTAGCTAGCTGTGGGTAATAATGGTTATGTTTGAAGAACCAGATACGAGGATTTTGTTTCTTCAGCCTGTATCAGGAGGAGATGAGAGACATTCACAAGTCTATGGGGCCGGATGGGATCCACCCAAGGGTACTGAGGGAGCTGGCAAAAGAGCTCGCCAAGCTTCTGCTGCTTGATATTATTGTTAATCGTACACTTAGGAGTAAATGTCCTAGTGCTGTATCTTTATGAAGTGATTCAAACTGTCTGACTTTTCAGTGAAATGTGGGTAGTTTTGCTGAGCATGAACTTCCTCATTTTTCTGTAGTCTCGGCTTTTATAAAACCTGCTCACTGTTTCTCTGCTAATTGTTAGGTTCCACTGACCAAAATTCATAAGTAGTAACTCTTATGAGTACTTGAATATTTGGCAGAATTAGGACATGACCTTTGGAAATACTGGGACTCTTGTTACTCCATTTGAAATCAGCAGAATCTGTTGTGTCTCAGGTCTCTGAAAATAAGATTGTTCCCGTCTGTAGTTCTAAGAAATCTGTGTTTGACAGAGGGCTGCCTGCCTTGGGCTGAGAAGGTGCAGTATCTGACAGGGGTTTGGAAATTTAGGCACCAAGGTGTGTGGTGGTTCTGTGCTCTGTTCAGCAGCTCTGTGCTGGAGGCAGAGCAGCATGATGCTCTCTAGCCACTGCTGTCTGTGTCTTCTGCAGGACCCACATGGGGACCATTAGATCAGTGTTTGTGCTGATTACACTCTGGGCAGAGCTTATTAGATTTATCATTAAAATGTCACTCGCCTGTGCATGGCAGAATGGGGGTTATGTTGAAGCAAGCTGTGAGGGAGCAGTCCTCAGCAATGTGCACAAATGAAACAGCTAAGCAGTAAAGCCTAGTACAGTTGTGTGAGTTTCCCACTGCGGGTCCCATGTCCCTTACCCTGCCAACAAGCCTATTTCTTTATCTCCAGAGCTGTGCAGAGCTGCAGCTCATATTCCACAGAGGACAGTTCCTCAGTGGTGAAGCCAGAAAGCTTGGGATATTTTTGGCCTAACCATGAAGGGTCAGCACACTCAAACACTGAGCTAAATTCAATTGAGTTCTACATCCCTGAGGGAATTCCAGTTCCTGTTTTGATTCACCAAGGACAATATCCTTGAATAAAGCTTGACTTGATCATCACTCTTTTTGCAAAAGAGGACATCAAGACACTTGCAATGGCATGTTACCCTCCTCAGTGTGGTGACCCATAGGTGGACCATGCTGCTTCTAGGGGCCAAAGGAAGATGAGGGATGGAGGTCTTGGAGAAGCCAGGAGGGCACATAGAATCATAGAATGGCCAGGTCGGAAGGGACCTCAAAGATCATCTAGTTCCAACCCCCCCCGCCACAAGCAGGGATGCC
>VWZO01001804.1:164768-291408 GCA_013396975.1 Bucco capensis | reverse complement strand
GATTTCTCCTGCCCAGATGCAGGACCTTACATTTAGACTTGTTAAACTTCATTTTGTTTTCTTGGGCCCACTCTTCAAGCCTGTCCAGGTCCCTCTGAATGGCATCTCGGCCTCCTGGCGTGTCAACCACACCCATCAGCTTGGTGTCATCTGTGGAACAGCTAAGGGCAAATAAAATGGTGTTACATGGTGGCATTTGCAGTTTTCCTCAAAATTGTCTCTATCTTAGTGCAGCTGCCTGAACCAGCAGGAATGATTAAGCTTCACAGTATGCCAATAAGACAAGCAAAACTTCCTGCTTTCATGACCTGTTCTTTTAGGACCTTTGAATCCTTTTAAAATTGTAGCATGATCTTATTCATGCATATGAGAAGACCTTAACTACTTAGAAGTGAGAGGGCTGGATTAATTGTTATTTCTGCAGTGTGCTTTACTACTTCTGGAAGTTAAATCCAGTGAGGTTATTATCCAGATTTGAGCTCTGATCAGTATGTTATAAAGAAATGTACTTATATATTGTTTGTTTTGCAGCTCCTCATTGCTAAATCCCCTGTTGCTCCATTTGCTGCTTTTTTCTACACCATTGAAAAGTCAGGCTTGGTTCTTCAAGGTAAGACCAGAGCATCTTTTTGCCTTTTCAGTTAGTATTTTAAGCAGGCTAAATGTAGATAACAGTAACTATTGTTGAAAATGATGCTTTTTACATCTAATTAAAACTCATCACACTTAAGCAGTTTGGTTTACAAGGACAGCCTTCTGATGTGTTCGCTTTTTGTCTTGGATTATACTAAATTAGTTGTTGCATATCTCCATGGATCTAAGAATGGGCCCTGAAATTATTAATCAAGGCTCCCTGTTTTCCTTCAACATGAGGTAGGAATGGTTCTGGCAACATTGTTCCTATGGGGTAGTTTTCTTCAGGAATAAATGTACCCATTTATCATTAATAACCTGCTCTAATAAATGGTTTGTCTTTAACAAATGGCTTGGCATCACTAAAAATACAGGAAATTATTATGTTCTCTATTTTTGTGATCATTTTACTGCTAATAGCTCATGGTCTTAAATAATCCTCAGATTCTCTAGGATACGAGGTATTGTACTGAAAAGTTCAATATTACTACCATGATGGCAGGGAACTAGGGTTCCTTGTGGTTGTATCATAAATCATGTACTTTCAGAGTCATTCTTAGACCATTTTTGTTGAGTTGCTGTCTGTTGATATGTAGCCTGGCTCCTGATTGCTTTGGCAGATTATCAGACTAAATAAACCTAGTCAGTGCCTGTCACCTTTTGTTCAGAGGATACACTCTGATATGCAAACATCACATTAAGAAAAGCATATATCACTGTTCCTCAGGTTCCAGTGCTTGAGAATCACTGATCCCGTAAAGCACTACGAATATTTTAAGGTATAAGAACAGTTCTCTTCCTTCTAGTTGCCCATTTCTTAATAGTTACATTTACTAATGACTAAATATTGCTTACATCTCTGGTGATACATAATGTAGGAAAACAAAAGGAACAAAAATATTCTAGGGTATGTTTTTGCTCCATTTGATACATCTACATAATGATAACATGGGAATCCATCTAGTGTTTCCTAAGCCTTTGGATACTATACCCAGTGTATTCTTAGATGGCATTTGGGGAATTTGATCTGCTTTATTTAGTACCAGTAATTTTAAAAAGGCTACAGAAACTAGAAAAATTTGTCTTAATTCAAACTGAGATGACTTGCAAGAGTTGGTCTAGACATGTTTTAGTTCAGTACAGGGCAGAAAACAAGCTCCTTTTCTGTCTCAAATATTTTCTGAGTTGCAGAGATGTTTCTGGTAGCTGTTTCTTGCTCTGTCCTCAGGCACTAATGTAGTGAAGCTTTGGGAAAGAAAGATTTCCCATTCAGAAATGGGAGGCATTTGCTTAGAGAGGATCTTTGTTTCAGTTCTTTTCTGTGAGCCAGGAATACAGTTTTCCAAGGGCTGAACCCTACCTTTCAAAAACAAATGGCTGGGTAACACATAATGATGATGGAAAAGGACTCTGATAGATGGATAGCACTGTATATGGGGTGACAGTTGCACTTTTCCCTGTATCCATATGTTTCCAGTGGACATATGTAAAACACCATTCACCGTTTTTCTAAAAACAGACGAAATACCAGTTTGAATTTCTCTAAGTAGAGGCTATCTCAGTATCAGGCATTCTTTGTACATTTTGGAAGGCAACTTGAAGCTCTTCTTTGTGCAAGCCTTTTCTTACTTTCTGACTATACCATGACGTTTCTGGTTTAGGTATTTTTTTTCAAGATGGGTAGTAGGGAATGGCATGATTTTACCAGGACTTGTAAGCGCTTACACCCAAGCCATCTCACTGAGTTTTACAAAGTAAATGCAGCATGTTCTCACTCCACATACCAATGATCATTATTTCTGTGGAGAGTGGAAGTGAACAAATCACCTGGAAATGGCTGATTTGGATAAGGTGCAAGAGAGGCTAGAATTTTGATGAGAGTGGTAGCTGGTGCTTCTTTCCAAAGAGAAGCTGGAGGTAAGATGTCAGTAAGGCAACTGGCCATGGGTCAGCCAGTGAGGGAGTGTCCCTGCCTTTCTGCTTGAGGGACATCATACAGCACTAACAAGTGGAATCTGTCCCACAGCCTGACTGCAAAGGCAGCTTTCCCATTCAGGCTTTGTTGTTTAATTCAGTTGGTGTCAGGAGGTGAGCACATTCAGGGTGGCTGATGGGAACAAGTGGATGGGTGTAGGAACTGGTCAGAAGCAGCAGCTGGCTGAAGTGCCCAAGATTCTTTCTTTTTACTCAGGGGGTCCCATCCCAGGACCATTAACCAATAGGCCATAAACAAATTGATATCGGAAAATGTGGCTGGAAACTCCTTGGTTAGCAAGGGTGAATAGGGAATGAAAGACAAAGTGAAAGTGTGGTTTAACAGTTCCACAAGCAATTTCCATTGCCACCTCTGAGGGATTAGGATGTGTGGAATAGGCTGAAAATGAGGAGGAGCTCCCCCCCTCCCCCGCCCCCCCGCCTTTGTTCTGTGGGCCGGAGGATAATAAAACGGCAGGAGAGGCAGTGTGGCTAGTTAGGGATTTCACAGGCTGCTATTTGATGCAGTTTAAGGAGCCCTTCTGCTATTGTTGCAGTTCAAATGGGAAGCGGAACTGTTCTCCATTCGCAAAAATCTCCAGCGTCCTCAGGAAGAGGACTGAGAGCAAAAGGCTATTAAGATGGTAATGCTGCCCCATTTGGAGGAGTGTATCAAAATCCTCTTTGTCAATGTAAATCGCTGCCCTGTTTCCCTGGTGTCTTTGCATCTCATGCCCTTAGGTGCAAGCACAGAAGTGTTCAGAGGAGACCCTAGTGAAGGCAGAACTGCTTCTCTTTTACTGTCAAAGGAAAGCTCCAGACTGCCCAAGGGTGCCACAGAGAAAACTTCTTGGCTTTTATAAACTTGAAGTGTTCAGGGATGAAAATGATCCATTTATTCTCTCATTCTTTTATTTCCACTTGCAGGCTTGAGAAATGAAATTTGATGATTGGAAAGTATGATTGGCCAGTCAGAGATTTAGCAAGGCAAGTCAGCCTTCAGTGTGCTCTGTTCTTTGTGCAACCCCCAAAAAAGCCTCAGTGGCCTTCACTTTGCAATAGTGTCATGTAATGTACTGCCATGCTGTACAGTGTGACTCTGTGATGAACCTGAATTGTGAGTGCAAAAACCAGTCTGACCACAGATACCTATTTTGTAGAGATCTTAAACAGAAAGGCAGAAGCCTGGAGCTAAGCACTGCAAAATATTGGAAGTTTTACTGTTTGTGTGTGTATTCTGTTTAAAGGCTTGGTGTTGCTTCCCTAATTTGATGTGCTGGTTAAAGTGAATGAAGTGATACTGTTTAGTAAGAATAATAACAGTTTAAAATCTTCAGATCTACTTGATTAACAATGCAAGTCACAAGATGATTTTTCTTATTGGCAGTGATAAAATTTCTGGTTTGGATTGGAAATTATTAGCTGGTAATTCTATTCCTGGTGTATCAGCCAGAACAGATTCTGGGCTGTTCTTGCCTAGTTGTAGTTTCATTGAAGCTGAATGTAGCACCTACTGGGTTAGATCAGCTGAACTAAAGGATGCCACTTAGACATTCACACACACATGGGCAGGAGACAGGCTGAATGAGCTGATGTCAGTTTTAAGCTGTATTCTGTGAGCAATCATCTCAGTCTAGCTTTAGAAGCAGCAGCTTTCTAGGGCATAAATACAAGCTAGCAACAGAGCCTAGCTATTGCCAACTGATAGCTCAGCTGTTTGTGGAAATAAGTCTCATTCCATTCCTCTGTTACCAAGAGGATGGTGCTGCAAAAGAAGACAGGGAACATGTTGGCTGATTGCTAACTGGAGAGTCTATCATCTTTAATCAAGTGATTAACATTGCTCTTCACTGAAAGAGTTCAGAAGCACTGAAAATATATGGCAAGTAATTCTAGTAAGCTAAGACTTGCTTTTGAGTAATGATTTATTTTCAGCTTCATAGAGTTTAAAGATGGGTGTAATCTTCAGTTCATCCAAAGTGACCTCCCATACATCATATAAGTTCCCTTCAGGTACCTGGTACCTTATGTACACTGGATCATGTCTTCCAAGAAGGCATTCACTGTTATTTGAAGACATCCAGAAATGTGAGTTCCTAGTTTGCCTTGACAGTGTTTTCAAGTTTCAGATACCTTGCTGCTGAATACTTGTTCTGTATTTCAGATTAGAATTTGTTTGCCTTCAGCTTTTGGCCTCAGTACTTGTTATGACCTTCAGTGCTAAATAAAGCACTGTTGCTGTTAAGTGGTTGCCATTTTGCATGGGTGTACTTGACATTAAGGTTTATCCTGCTATGTTTGTTTTTTTTTCTTTTGAAGGAAAGTTGTAACTCTTGTCAAGTTTAACCTCAAAACTTGTGTCTCATGCTGACTGGCTCCCCTCACTAAACAAAGAAAGGACAGAATACCATGTATTGCTAGAGGAAAGAGTTTGATTTTTGTGCCAGCAGGACTGGATTAGTTAGTTGATTAATCCACCCTTCCTCCTGCCCTCTTTTCCACTGCACATGTGTCTGTGTTTGCAAAACCACGCTTACCTTGCCTGTAACTTCTTAATGAAGCAGGGGAGTGCTGATAAATGGGAACAAAAGATAAGTGGGCCTCCGAAGAGAGTGTCCTAGGTTTAAAGTTTTGCAGTAATAAGAGGGAAAATATCTAGGAACAGCTAAATCTAGGGGAACCTTGGTACATTATGTTTCCTTTGTCTCTAACGTAATGAAAGAGTCTTATTCTGATCTCAAAATAGCATAGCGTTTGGGTGTGTAGTGCAGCATGGCAAACCATCTCCAAAGTGCTATAACTAATCTCTGTGGCTGAAGCAAGTGAAAAATGCCTCATTTTATTTTGTAAAGAACCGAGTAGTGAGGTAGAAAGGGAATTCTGAAAGAAAGGGCAGCATTATTTGTATTGTATTCTGTGAGTTTGAACAGCGAGACAATGATTTACTGCATCAAAAGCTTTTATTCAACTGAAGAACTGTAACTATAAAGTAAAGTGACCTTTGTCTGGAGCAACATGGATATAATCTGTAAAATGAAGCAGGATTGTACTTGATGTGTGAATGGATAGAAGACAGATTAATGAGAATAAAGTTGTGCATTGCTATTGAGATGGTAACAGGTTCACAGTGCCACTGGTGATTTCCGGCCCTGTTGGAGGGATAAAGATGAACTGATCATTGTTAGGATCTCTGTGGGGTGGAACTGTTTTTGCTGTATTCCCCACAGGACACTGAAAGCCTCATGCTATTTCTAACAGGTTTGTAATAATGAGAGGAAAAAAAGCACGATCTGTTTTTAGGCTAGGTCTGTCCTGGAAGTAAGGAATGTGGAAAAAAGTAAGACTTCCACCATCCTAGTGCCAGTAAAATCACCCATACAGATGTAGTTGACATCAAAGAAAATGTCCTTTTGTTCAGCCAATTTGTGACATTTTGGGGAATGGGTTGCTAAACCTGACCCAGGACTGGCATTCACTTGGGTGAGGGTGTCCTCACTAGGTGGCTTTTTGGGAAATGCTCTACAGCTCTACTGCAGCACTGGCAAAGCCTCGCTGGAGTAGTTGGGATCTATGACTGTCAAACGAAGGAGTCCAGAGGAATAAAGCACAAAATGCAAAACCAACTAAAAGTGATAGCAAAGAGACGTGGAGGGAAAATATTCTCATTGTGAAGGAAGACTAGAGGCATCTGTAGATCCAGTAGAAACAAAATAAATTCTGTCATTTCAATAAAATTAAATGTTTCTGTCTGCAAACATAATCTTTCTAGTGGCATAATAGATAGACAACAGATTAGTAAAGTTTCTGGCTGTGCTTTTTGCTATGAGCTTATGAGGATATTATACTGGATGAATCCAGTATAACACGAAATATTGAATTATCTGCTTATTTCTGAACACATGTGTAAAGGCACTGCAGGTACAGTACTCCTTTGTTGCACTGAAAGCCAAACATCCTTAAATGCTTTGCTGAATTGCAGGTGAAATCCCAGCATTTCATTTCTCTTAAGTTTTACTAAATGTAATATGAAAAAACCTTACTGCAAGTAGTGTGCCAATTCTCATTTTCACAAGTGTTAATCAAAAAAAATTCTTTTTAATCCAGTGTTGTTAAAACAACAAGCTGAAGAGTGTAAGTCTGTATTTGCAAAGATGATCCCCTCTTTTCAAGGCTGGCAGAGGCTTCCTGGGACAGTATGGTCTCACTTCAGAGAAATCTTCTCCTGACTAGTCTTTCTGCAATGAATTCCTGATCAAAGTGGGCTTGCTCCTCTGTGTTTTCAGCACATTGCTAAAGCAAATGGCCTTTTTTTCCAAAAGGCTATTAACATAAGGAGTGAAGTTGTCTGTTGATTAGGAGTAGTATCTGTGATTTGTGACAGTATATTGTTCTGGGAGCTGAGCATTGTCATAAGAAGACCAAGTCTCTACAGTAATTCCTTGGATTTAACACAGAAGATTTTACATCTTTCAAGCTACAGATTTGTAGAATAAGGTCAAATGTACATAAAATGGACTTCAGGTTCTTAAGCAAACACAGTCATGAGTAGGAAGCCAAAAAAAGTCTGCCCCAAACCATGTTTTTCAGCCAAAGTCTCATGCTTTTGTGTGCAGCTTAAGAAAGTAAAATGCAGTTAAGTCTCACTGTGATTTATCCCTTTCTCACATACACACAACTAGATTTGTCTTGCTATCCTCAAAAGTTATGTCTGTTCTGGCTTCACCACTAGCATGTTTGGTGAAACAATCACAATTGTCATTTTATCTGGTAAAATGATAGTTAGCAGTAGAGGGCTGTGACCCAAATGACTTAAACTTGGTAGTACATGCAGCTTTGCTTTAGCTATAGGACGTTTGTATTCTGCATATTAAAATCTTACAAGATCTCTGAGTGTACAGCCTAATTGGCAAAGAGAAATGCTGGATGCTTTCTTGTGTCCCGTGCTGAGGAGGAGAGAGTGGTGCAGAAATCTAAAAGTTAGCTACAGCCTAAACCTCCGAGTCTCCAGAGTGCAATCCTGTGTAGATAGGCACATTTGAATAGCACTTAGNAGGGATAACACTTTGCAAATAGGATTCCCACTGCTTTAGCCCCTGTGCTGTTTTTCATTACAACTTCCTTTATGTTTCCAGAATTAATACACCTAGAACAACCTCACGTATCTCTGCATCTGATGTGTAGACTTGCTCTGTCTTTAAAACTGGGCTAACCAGAAATTTAAATGATTTTATCATGTAAGCTTAAGTCTGTCTTGATAAAATGAAACAGGAATATATAGCATTTTCATAGAAACAGATGCACATGTGATAAGCCCTCTCAGCAAACAGGTTTTTACTTCAAAAAGTTTTTCTTATTACAGTCATTCCCTAAAATTAATAACATTGGCCTGTTATTGTAAAGTTTTTTCTGTAATGTTAATTTGAACTTTTAACATAGTAATAAGGATTGTTGTAGTCCTTCTCATGTTTATGTTGTAATGAAAACAGAATCTGATCCTTAGTCATTCAGTTCTCTGAAGACCCCCGAAAAATTTGTGAAATTAAATTTCAGGGCAGGATTGAGTTAACCAAGGATTACAAAGGTGAGAGAGGCAACAAGTTTGGTCAGCAGTTTGTTAGGGCATGGGCTGTTCATTGGTTTGCCTCTTCAGTAACCCCTAGAGGGTCTGTCTTAGGGCTCAGCTGAGGCAAGGCAGTGCACACATTACTGCATGAGTGAAGAGGAAGCACAAAGCAGAGGATGCTATAATTAGCAGTTCAGCAAAAGATGTTGTTGCTGAAAAGATTTTACTTTACTGTCCATTGAGTCTCATTTTCATTTAAACTTGCTAGCTTTTCCATTCCTGAAACAATCTCCATTATAGTCCAGTGCCCTGTGAAGATGTGCTTTCCAGAAGCTGCAGCAGAGGTCTGAAAAGTGATGTTTCTAGAAAATGTTGTGGGACTGTTGGAATGCTATCAAGGAGTCTCCAATAATTGGGTGATTCTCAAAGTTCTGTGTGCTGTTGTGGAGACCTCAACTGGGATATGCCTTACTACTGAGGGAGTAAGTTTACAATAAGCAGGCTGATATCCTGAGTCATGAACACCAAGCACTGCACTCCTGAAGGTGTTCTGAGTTACAGATGAGACTGTTCTGCTTAGTAACATATAGAAAACATCACATTCCTCCTTCAGGCTGCGTGTGTTTGATGAAGGACTTCAGTCTTGAGGCATGTTAGGTGGGAACTGCACACTACACCTTTTACTTTCTTCATGCCCTATTTGTGCAGCAAGTGAATTACCCAGAATGGGGTATTGGGCAGCCAGGCACATACATTGCAGCTGTGAGTTTGTATCCTGTCTGCTGTGGCCATTTGGTGAAGTTCACAGAGGAGCAGAACATCCTGTTTGCTTAGTTTTCTTTTGTCTGCCCCGTACCAGCACAGGGAGAATATTCCTATATATCTTTTCTTTTCTGCTCTGAAATTGGATCACAGTACTCATGATTATGTTCAATAGCTGGAAATGCTGAGGATATCTGATTGCTGAGGTGTCTTATTTTAAATACCACATGCCAGGAAAAGTATGTGGGATCCCACCAGCTTAGCACTGGAGGGTGCAGGATGCATCAACAGGAAAAGCAAACAAAACATGAAGTGAAATTCATTTGAAAAGGGAAGAGACTCATATACCACCCATCAGCAGTGTTTAAACTCTTGGTATCCACACAATAGGCCTTTTATTTTCCTTCAGTTTGTCTCAATATGCAAACTATCTTAAATTGGTTTTTTAGAGCTGCAGCTGTCACTGAAGTCAGTGGGAGCTGTAGGTGCTCATTACCTTTGAAAATCAAGCCAATGTATTCTAATGTGGTAGCAAAAGCCAAAACCACTAAATTAGGCTGGTTAAAGCATAACTCTGATAGTTCTGTAATGTGATCACAACCACCTTCATATTTGATGCAGAGGCAGGACGTCACACTGTGCACACCAGAGCTCAAAATTATCTTGTTTATTCTTTGCCTTTCAGCCCTCCTTCCCCTACAACTCTGTGGCCTTGCTTCATCAAAACAGTCCTTTCATCTGCGTAATACTGAATAGGACTCTATTGGAGTTTAACAGAGCTAAGTTTCAGTCATCCATAGTACTTTCTTTTCCTTGAGAAACAGGTTTGCTCTCCTTTTCTCTCTCAACTGTGTAGTAGGCTGAACTGGGGAATGAGTGGTCATGCAACAGACCCTCTCACATACTGCAGTAAACCTGAGCAGCTACCCAAGGCACTGGAAGATTTGACATGCCCTAGGAAAGGTTCCTAAGCAGTGGCCAAAAGTCAGGGCAAGTCTAGATTTCTCCAGTGTAGGATGAA
The DNA here is from genome assembly GCA_013396975.1 of Bucco capensis. Classification (NCBI taxonomy): domain Eukaryota; kingdom Metazoa; phylum Chordata; class Aves; order Piciformes; family Bucconidae; genus Bucco; species Bucco capensis. Next base: position 281,455 of record VWZO01001804.1, on the reverse strand, counting down.
ACAAATTCCACTGTAACATCTGAACATGAGAGGAGAAAGACATCCCTCAGAGAAAACTTTGTCTGAATTCTGAAAGGATACCCCATCCTGCTGTATCACTCAAGGACACAGGAAACTTCAGCACACAAACTAAATTTGCAAACTCAAGTCCTCTTCTGGCAGAGGGGGTAAATGAACTGACCCTCCTGAGTGCTGCAGCTAACAGCATGGCACTAATTGAGGCCAGCTTGCCTCACCCTCAAGAGTGTGTCTTTTGTGGGCAGATCTTTGCAGAAAAAGAGCTTTGGCTGAGGATGAAGCTGTCTGCCTCCCTTTATTCCCCTTCCCAGTCACCACTGGAACAACTACATCCACTGATGCCTTTTTCAGTGTAGTTTCTTGACTATGCCTGGGTTGATGGCCCAGAGAGGACCGCACAATTGTCATTGAACTTGTTCTCCAGTCATTCCCACATTGTGAAAAGTAAGTGATAATTTAATAATTTGTCCAANCCCCAAGTGATTTTCAGACTGTGCCTACCAAGAGGAGTAGAAGTCTGCAGGAATGCAAAAGTGACAAGTCTGTGGTGAACTGGGTTTGCCACCTGTCTGTTACGGATCAAAGGGTATAGATTTTGTTGAATGACTAAAGGCCTTTTTGTCCATAAAGTAGGAGATGTGACAGGGAGGGGTCTGCTGCTGCTGTTGATTTCAGGAAGTGCAATCAGCTGCCTGGATGTTTTTAAATAAAGTATATTCCAAGCCTAAACTGTGTTCCTCAAGCACTTCCTTCAATAGTTGCCAAGGATTAAGTTGTTTTGGCTTTCTTTGTTTTTTGTTTTGTTTTGTGTTTTTTTTCTAATGCTCAGAATCAGTAGCTTAATTGCTTCAGAGAAAGCTAGTTTAAATGACCTTCTGTTATTGCTCATCTCTCAGACTGGCAGTTTTCCTAGTTCATTGGTTCTGTGTAATTTTTTTTTTTCATAGTGCCACATATTGTTGGTTAAATAAGGAGACATGAAAACAGAGGAAGTAGAGGTACTGTTGATCTTGAAACACCAGCAATTGAAAGGACCATTCAGGGTTTCCTTCAAAACAAAACCAAGTGGTAAGATAATGCTAACCAGGGCTGGGTGCCCAGGAGAGCATCATAATGAAGCATCCACTGTTATTGTTCAACTGGGTGTTTGTTCTTCATGTGAACAAAAGGAAGGAAGAACTCTGCTATCAGGCTAGAGAGAGGAAGGAGTCTTTGTTGCCCTTGGCTACCCTAACTTTAAATGTGAGGAAGCACAGGGCACTGCAGCACAAACTTTCTGCAGTATTAGACAGAGAAAATTGATAGTTCAGGAGGTTAAGGGCAGACATTCTGTTTATCTAAAGACTAGGCTTCCCTTGCATGACAACTACAAATCAGGTATGTCAGTGCTAGTGTTTATTTAGGTCATTTGAGGTTTTGAAACACTGGTTTTAAAGCCTGATTCCTCTGCTTTGCTGCTTCTCGGCCATTTGATTCCTTCTCTGCATTGTTGCTCACTATCAGGAACAGTAAGAAATGCCATTTCCCTATTGAGTGTGACAGGCACTGGGTTGGTGAAGCATCAGGACTGTATCTGCTTATCTGCTAGAGACTGACTCAGGCTTACTGTACTTCTGTGCTCCTCCTCCATCCATGGAATTGTCTGCTGAAGCAGCAGAATCCCTGCTGTCCCCCTCCCTGTCCTTTCAGTCATGAGGCTGACACACTGTCAGATTAATGACAAAGTTCACCATGATCAGAGCCATTGCTTCAGATTTTCAGATGACTCAGTCAACAATTTTGTCATCAGCTAAGCTCTGGTTATAATTCAAAGATATTCCTTGCAATCGTGAAAGTTTGCTTAGCCTGCCTGTACTGTTAGTCTTACTCTGGCTTTGACTAGTCTATGTACTATCTGTGAATCAAGAGACACTGGAGACAGGGTTTTATGTCCCATTAGAGGCAATATTGTGTTGTTGGGGTGTTTGAAAAAAGTGAGTGCATATTTTGATTCTGATATGAAAAGTTCATGTCCTTGTATGTGATGCTGTGAAATTTCTGGACACAAAATGAAAGCAGCCCACAAATACTTACCAGCTTTGTCTTCACATTCAAAGTGCACCTCTGCATTGATCTCCTGTTGATTCACAGGTTACCATGGTGCATGATGTACAAAATGACACACATTTGTGATAGAGTCTATTTCCATAATTCCAGGACCTAATTGCACTCACAACTCTATTCTCTTGATTAGCTCGAATATGAGATTTGCTTTCTTCAGTAAGACATGAGTTTCAGAAGACTGCTTGCACATTTATCATACAGCAGCATCATAGATTATAAGTTTTGTGAAGGCTCTACCAACATTGCTGTAGACAGAACAAAACAACAACTGTAATTAGAGAAAATAGCCTTGTTTTGTTAAATATAAGTTTTCTGCAGGCATGTTGATTTGGCAGAGTGAAAGCTTTGGATAAGAATACAAAAAGAATGGACAGAATCCCATGAAACTACTGAGAGAGTGAAGTATAAGGGATGTTCTTCAATGGGTCATAGTATGTCAGTTATCTCTAAAACTGATAAAGGCAGAAGAATTAGGGTCAAGCTCAAGTTGCAGATGCATATTGCAGTTCTAGAGGTGATCAGCTTGTGTGTAAAATCATGCTGGGTACAGGAAAAAATAAAACATACTCTATATTATGTTATTGGTGTCATGACTCTCTAAAACCACTAAGTTCTACACAGAAAATGGAAAGAAAACTCTGAATATCCTGGAAAATAAAATTAAGAAGAATGAACTCAGGCCACCCACCAAAGTAGCCTTCTTTACTTCACATAGTAGATGTAAAAGTGCAGTAAAATGCTGAAAACCCAGATGGAGCAATGGGACAATGACTCTGCCCATGCCTAGGTTTTTTTATATTCCTATCATCTTAAAGTGTGTGGTTCTTTGAAGAAAAAAGTCCAAGTTTATGTTTAGCACATCTTAGTCAAGCCACGGCAAATATACTCAGTTTACAAATAGAATTTTATTGGGTTTATGTTGTTTTCCTAATTGCTAACCCTAGAAATTATTTGTTTCCTGAAAGCTTTCTTTCTTTCTTTCTCACATATCATCATGAGTGGTTTTAGTGGAATAAATTGTGTCTTCTGTGCCAGTTAAAACAGTTGTCTTCAGTTATGCCAGCCATGGAGGTTTATGTATGGAGTTACAGGTTTTGTACTTGGGTGTGAAGATTAAACTGAAGAGGCACAGAAGAAATAGAATTTACTTAGGCTTTTGGTGGCTCATTTGCTGAATAGAACTAGCAAGGCTGACTGAGTAGCATTTGTTAATGCAGTTAACAGTAGATGAAGTTCTGAGTGCTGTCAAGGTTAAAAGTATCTTGATTAAAAATGGGTGCTGGTTTGATGCATCTGTAACCTCCTTTGGGATGAAACTTTAGAGCATTTCTCCGTAAGGTTTCTCAGGGAAATTACAACCCTGTGATTTTCTTTATGGAAAATGTTTCTATGACCGTCTCTATGTCTGTGTGTCTGCAAGTCTCTCTGTTTATTTATCTATCCATATATCATTATTTCAACTTACAGAGGACATAAAAGACCATGTAGCAGATACTAGAGGATTGGAAGTCTGGTGTCAAAGCCATGCCTAATGCAGTTACTTCTCATTGATGGACTATCTCTGTCAGACTTGAGCAGAGGTTTTAATTGAGAGTGAGAGTCCCACTATAGTAGATATGAGGAATGACAGTGGATATGGCTGTGGTCTAACTGGAAAGAAAAGAGGGAGAGTCATGGAGAGCACAGTTGTGTGCTGTGCTGCAGCAACACACATCTTGCAGGCCCTAAGTGGATGGGGATAGGTTTAAGTCCTTTCAGCATTCCTCTTCCCACTGCCTTACCTTTCCACCTGGTTGGAAGGGGAAAGCTATTTCAATGTCATTTTACAATACAAATCAAAAGGCATCTCTTTGATATAATGAAGTTGGGAGTGATTCACTCCTTTTCCCTGGACAGAGGCTTACTGGAACTCACAGGGAGCTACCGTAGACTTGGGGAGAGAGATGCAGTCTTTGCATGGCTTTCCGAATGGGGCTTTTAATCAAGGGACTGGACTTGATAACAGAGTAGTTTGATTTGGGAGATAGCTGAAGCCATCCTGCAGACAGGGAGAAACCTTTTATAAAAGAATTCTGGTAAAAATAATAAACTAGAAGGAAACTTTTTCAAGTGAACTGATCCAACAAAAGAAACAAGAATAAATGAGGCAGTGTTACTGCAAAACAGTGTTTCTTAAAGAAGCAAAATGACTTTGTTTCCACAAACTAGCAAGAGGGATGTTGGTTGGTACAACAGGAGTCTAATGGCATCAGATTCACCAGCCTGGTTGTTTACTTGTAGGGATATGTTCACTGAATGTTCCAAACACTCCAGGAAGAAAGGAGAGACCGAGGACTTCACTATGTTTTATTAACGTTCTTTTTCCAACACAAATCACACTGAAGAAGACAACAGATAAATCCTGATTTCGTTTTATTATTAGTTGTTGAGATATGCATTTATTACAAGAAATGGGAAACGGATTACACCAGCAAAACGCATCTGGATCGGAGTGGCCTTCAAGTCATCCAAAAAGAAGCACAAAATATAGCGTTGTTTACAGCCAGGCACTTACAATCCTGCACAGCTGCAGGGGTGAGAGGCAGCAGAATAAACTGGCAAGACAAGCTCACAACAGCTCTACTGCTGGGGTGCCCCTTTTGCAGACGAGACAACAACAGATGAAGAAATCTTGAGAATGACCCAGAGCAGTGCTCATTAGTGAATGAAGCGCAAGCAGGAAATGGGACAAGATTCCTTTTGTCATAGTTTTTTACCCAGCTGTCTGCCTGTCCCACAGCCACCCACATGCAATCAAATATAGTCATAGTCAAACTCCAGAGAAGTTATACAAATAAAGCCTCCAGTGATTGCATACAGACCCCTTCCAAGTTACATTTGCCCCATTAGCAAAGAATGAGAAATTGCTGTGTTTAATCCAGGCACTTTTATCATTGCAACTGAGACATTATGAGAGACTTTATTCAGGTAAAGCTGATAGGATCATGTAATTCCTCTTACTCATGTTTGTCTGTCTGTTTCTCTGATATCTACTAGTTATTATTGATTACTAGCCCTTTTCCTTTGTTGTATTTCCTTCGTATGGCAGAGCTGTGATTTTTACTTTATGTAGGCATGTAGTCTGTTTTTGTAAAGCAGACTATGTGATTTCTAAAATGACAACATTAGCAAGCAGAGAAACATATTTCTTGACTTCTGAAATTATTTCTCTGAGGAATTGAATGCTATTTTGAGATTTTTAAGTTATCATAATGACATCAAGACTCCAGCTTCTTGGGATCTTTTGTTTGTGAGTACAGCTCACTTAAAATCTTTCTCATAGGTTATTAAAAGCTTTTTTTTTCTTGTGCATTGAAAGCAGTTTTTTAACAACATTTTTCAGCTGGAGTTAAAACCCAAAAAACTATTACAGATGACTCTAAATCTCAGTCATCCAAATGGCTGCCATCCTGCTGCTCTCCACCAGGGCTATGACTGCAGAGTGCTGTGAATAGTAACACTCCACTCACTTTTTTCACTTGTTCATAGTCCCTTCATGTTTGGCTTTGCTCTTCAATGGCAGTGGCCATTTTTAGCAGTTACGTATGAGCTGTTCATAAGATTCCTTTAAAAGGAAACTTCTAATGCATCAGCACTTTGATTGAGCATTAAGAAAAATAAGTGTCGCATTTGCAGCTTATTGCAGTTGGTTTTAAAATAGTGAATTCATGCAATCTTGAACCATCCAATGTCCTATGACTATGTCTAGAGTTTCAGAGTGACATAAAGAATTCAAGTGGCATAAAAAGACCAAAAAGCCCAGCCCCTTACCACCACAAGTTAAAATAATTTACAACTAGTAATTTTCAGACATTAGCAGTACCATATGATAGCATTCTCCAAGTCTTTTAATGTTATTTTTTTAAAAATCAGCACACAAGGACATTAATAAAGAAAACTGCTGGGAGATGTGGGGATGAGAGCACATGATGTTAGTTTAGCTCCCTAAGCATACTAAAATCACACTGTACAAAGAAGTAAACAGGAGTAAATGCAGGTAGTTGAGAAAGTTTATGAAGAGATTGCCCTTTCTGAGGTGAAGGAGGATTAGGGCATTCAGCTCTCCATCCTTTTGTATGACAGGAGGAGAAGATTTTTACAGGGAGTGGTTTGATACCAATAAGATGCAAGCATGTTGATCATAATCATGTTAGTATTGCTGTACAGCAGTACTGACAATTTTGTTGATGGTCACAAGAAACAGCACTAAGGGAAGTGATTTTCTTCTGACATCATGGTGTCAGAAGAAATCACCATGGTGAGGAGACTGTGGTGTTAAAGCCTCTGAGCTGTTGTATCATACCAGAAACAATTCTCCCATTTGTCTTTTGTAGCAGACTAGTTTGCCTTTTCTTTTTCATACTTGTTAGAGCTAATCTAGAGTAGGTTTTCTGGACAAAAGGCGAAATAATTTTGTGTTGCATTGACGTGGGCATTGTTTCTTCTTCCACGTGGCCTAAGGAGCCCAGAACTGGTTGTTTAGAGGAGAACACAGCCTTAGACCTTCTTTATCACTTGTTCTCCCAAGGAACTTCAGCACTGATCTGAGGTAACTCTCTCTGGGTTCAGCACCTCTTTTTAGAGATTCCACTTGAATCAGTCCATGTGGGTATTATGGCATTCTTTTATACTTAAAGCATCTACAAGGAGCTCGTCTAAGACCAATTTATTCCATCTTAGCTACACCAAGGACATGAGATACAAAGGAGGAGCTAACTGGGAAGCAATCAGAGCAGTCTTTGAGGCATTTGGTTTGCCACTTTTGGAGTCTTATTAGTATCTCTTCTGTGTTGTTAGGATGGTAATGGTAGCTATCAGACATTACTGCATCTTCTCTTACCAATCTGGATACAGTATCACTAGAGTTTTTAGTTCTTCTATTTCTGCCCCCCCAACTCTTATTTCTCATCTTTATTTGAATCTCAGGCTTGTTCAGCAGTTCAGCTAATGGAGAGCAGATTTTTTACTCGTTCTGGTTCTTTTTTCCCTTTTCCCTCTATTTATATAACACACAATTTGTAATCTTTTTAAAACCAAAGAAGAGAGAAGTCTTGAGTTCATCTAGATTAAAATCAGCTGCAGCCTATTAATGGACTCAGCCCAAGACTGAGACTTTAGGAAACAAAAACACTGGACTAAATTAGAGTGAACTGGCCTCTGTCTCCTGGTGAGGGGATTCATATAGCAAAAGCAAAGGGGAAAAGGGGGGTAAAGGGAGAGGATCTCCATGTGGTTTTAATTCATTTTGATTCTCTTCCTGAAGCTAATTTACCCAACACAAAGGCTCTGTAGTGGGCAGCCAGCTTTTTAGAAGTTTGGCTTTCACTGATAAACAACTCAATTCCTGTTCTGAAGGTCTGAGCCATCAGACCTGTGTGTAATCAGCCAAGGCTTAATGTGAGTATTTTGGTACAGGGTATTTCAATTACATATTGCAGTCCTTTCATCATCTGTCAGAGTACATCCTGAAGACTCTCTGATAATTGATCTAACTCCTTCATTCATTCTTTCCCACAAACAGACAGTGAATTGTCTCATTGAAGAATCAGATCAGCAGGCACATGGGCATGTCGAGCCAAAAGTACTTCCACTGGTGTGGCTCTCTCAGAAGGCAGTTCTGAGCTTCTTTTGAGCACAGGAGCCTTTGCCACTGAGGTAGTAACATGTGGTTTTCTACTGAAAAGAAAATACTCAACTGTTCTGTTCATCCCCTTTGCCATTAAATCTTTTTAATTGCCTTCTTAGCCCCATTGATGTGTGTAGTACTCTAGAAACATGCACGAAAGTGTGTCTTTTCCCTAAAAAAAGTAGGTAGAGAAGTGAAGGAAACCATAAATCTTTAGCTTGTAATTGAGTGATTGAGTGATTATATTAGGCACAGACAGTCTTTGGGTACAGTTTTCCTGTACTTAGCAATGATAACTTTTAATCTAAGGAAAACTAGAAGACAAATAGGGAGATAATAGGAGGACCTGAGATGGAGAAGGGAGTGGAATCAGGCCTTGAAAGGAAGGGTTAACTGAGGCAATATCTGTGGGTGTATGGTTTCCCAGTGCTTCCATTCCATGTGCAAATATTTGTTATGGTAAATGAGTATATGCAGGGCATGTATCTTTGCTGAATGGCTAATGAGCCACGACAATCAGCAGCAATTGTTCACTGTACTTTTAACTGTGTCCTAGAAATCAGTAATATCAAAGGAAGTATGGTTTTAAGATTGAGGTCTTAAGATACCTAGCTTCAGCTGCTGATTCTTGCTAGTTTTGTGTAATGATGGGCAAAAGAATCTCTCCATGTCTTGTTTTCCTTCTTCTTTTCTAATTTACAGAGATATAGAAATTTTCAGCATTATATGTAGGATGCTCTATTTCTACAATGTTAAAAGCTATCTAAGCATTGCACAGTTATTCTGAAAGCCATACATATATATATATCTCCATATCTGGGCATATTTTTCCAAAGTGAATTCTGCATTTTCATGGCTTTCCTGTTTTTAAAAAAAAAAAAAAGCTTTAAATACAAAGCTTTAAATACACACATAATCCCTTATACTTTGCTTGACTTACTTAATAACTTCTCACATTTGTAACAGGTCATCTGGAGACTAGGTTGAGCAGGACATGGTTTTTCCGTGGGATACTCATGTAGTGCTTCCTTCTCCTGAATACATGCTGTACATGGCCCTTAGCACCCAGTCTACCTCCTGTGTGCCACAGTGCTCTGAAAACAGGCCAGAGATGCTGCAGAGCTTTTGGAAACAGGCTGCCCAGGGAGGTGGTTGAGTCACCATCCCTGGAGGTGTTCAAGATACAGGTAGATGTTGCATTGGGGGGCATCATTTAGCATGTTGCTAGGGCTAGGACAAAGGCTGCATTGATGATCTTCAAGGTCTCTTCCAGCTGGAACTGTTCTATGATATCCAGTTACCATGGAAAAAGTTTTATCTTGATATTCTAACTCTGCTGAATTTGATCCTTCCCTGTCATACAAAATAGTGTAGCGCTAAGATCTTGATCCTGGAGATTCCCAGGGACATGACACAGCCGAGGTGATGTGCTACCTCTGTACCAGGCTGCCCATGTGCTATTAAGGGCATTCAACACTTGCTTATGTCTTACCTGTAAAAAGGAAAAAGCTCACAATTCTTCAGTTTTCAACTACATGAAGTTCTCTGCAGGGAGGAAAAAAATGGAGAGAGAGAGAGACGTCCTGCTTTCATATTCTTCTTGTGGTCCTGTATCTGGCCTCACAAGAGCATGTGCAGCCACACATGCCTAGGCACCCAGACCTCAGTGCCCTTTGAGCACATGTGCATTTATATGACTCAGAGTAAGTTCCACTCTTCTGCTCTTGTGGCTGGTAACAGAACAGGAAGCATGGCCTGTTGGGAGGATTTGTTTTAAGAAGCTGATGTACCATTTTGGTTCCTTTGGGCTGCAGTGTTCATTGTCAGCATATGGCTACTCTCGTGGGGATGCTCTGAGTAAGCTGCAGAGAGATCAAGCTCCTTGGGTGCCACTTCAGATGGTAACCAGCAGTAGTTCACCCTGGCTACTGTCAAACCTGTTCCACCTTCTTTAAAACTATTCCTGCTAGTGTAACAGTCTATGAGTATTTGATCACAAAACATTTTGTCCTTTGCAGAGCTTCTGCAGCATTGTGGAAGCTATGGGCAGAAGCTGCTATACAAGGTGTACATTGGTTCACAGTCTGAAACTAGGGTTAAAAATAAAAGGCAGAATAATATAGAAAAGCATCCTGTAACATGATAGGTTTTTTTACAGAAATACTATTAGAAGGATCTTTATAGTCATTGCAGTACTTTACCTGTGACTCTTCTTAATACTTTCTGAAATGGGATGGCTTTATTATTATTTAGAGACCTCCAAGCAGTCCTTAGCCTGGAAGTTTTGGTGCTGATCTCTCTGGCAGCTGTTGGGGAACAGCCCATGAGTTCATCCTTAGCACCACTGCCTAGTGGTGAACAATGCATTTGGAGTTCTTTTGGATTGCCTTTAGCCTGTTAGTGAACATTGACACAAAGCCTGAAGCAAAATGGTGAAGGAAGAAAGAAGTTACTGGCTTCAGTCATCAGCAACTTTCAAGACTAAACCATTATCAAGATGGTTAAGTCTGGTGCATTTTCCAGGAGTTAGGCATATTGTGAATTGCTCTCAAGATTTCCATGCTGGGCAGCACTTATTTTGTGGATCTTTTGCCCATAGGCTTCCAAGCATTAAAGGCTTCCTAGTGTGGGTCAAATTCACATACACTCTCTATCTTCTTGCTTGCAGCACTTTCCACAAGAGTCTCCTAATAGTACCAGGTTATTTGCTTCTCTTCCTTAATTACTAGTTCTAAAAAATCTGTCTCATACCTTTCAAAGAGAAACAGGCTAGTCAATAAAGGCAGAAATTGAAGACAGTTGGCTGTGTTAGTAGAGCTCTGAGAATCCAGTCATGCTGGTTTTCTGAGTGTACTTAGTGTTTTGCTTTGATGCTCTGAGTCCTCTACAGTGAAGGGTGAATACAAAGGTAGAATGTTGGTACTAGTCCAAAACTTCAGATGGTTATCATTTGTTATCTGAATTTCACATACCTGCAAAACTGGGCTTGAGGTTCCACAAGAGAAGTTTTCTTTTGAGGTTTTTGCTTTGTTTTGGGTTGGATCTCTCCAGAAAATGTCTTGTGGCATATTATTTGAATTTTGCATTTTTTTCTCCATGAGGAAATAAAGTTTCTGAAGTTCTGAGCCAGTGAAAGGAGGTAAAACAAGAGAGAAGAGGCTTGTATAGACAATTTCACACATGTTCAGAGGTTTAGTCTTCAGATATTTGCCAAGTATTGTATAAAAATTTGATCTGGCTCTGATGTCATCCAATGTGATTCATCTGCTTCTCACTGTCTCCCAAGTGGCTGAATCACACTGCATATCTCCAAGATGTGCTATCAACATATACAGTGGTACACTGGGAAAGATACTGTCCTGAGGTCAAATGCTTTCCATGTAAGTGACAGCTAGCAGATACATGGAAATGGCCTTTCCTGGTTTTCTAGACAGTCCATTTTTGATTCAAAGTTGAATCAAAGTCAAGTTTGCCTTTCAGAAGAATAAGTTTCATTCCCAACATTGACTATCATAGTTGGGAAGATTATTTTCTCCTTCCTGTTAAGTCCTCTGGCACTTCTGTTTTTTGCTCAAATATTGCTTGGCATTATCCACTGGAAGAGATGGTCCTGTTTGGGACAAAGCTGTATTTATTTTCCCCTAACCCCACTTTCTATTTTTTATCCCACTAGACAAGAAAACTACATCATTTGAGGACTAAAACCCAAGTTTCTATTTCTACATCTGCTTTTCTGTCCAGCCTTTTATCTGTTGATTTGACTGATTTGCAGCCCTTCCTTCCCCCCTTGCTGTTAACTAATGGAGTTTGGTACTAAGCCAGCCTTTCAGTGCACACACCACCATGCCAACGAGAGTATGTGCAGCTATTCTCTCTGCTTTGGAAGGCTACAGATGCAGCCAGAGCTAGAACAATTCCCGTATTGATCCTGCACTTGTCAGTTAATCCGTCATAAGGCATGGGAATCCTAGCCCCTTCCACATCTGCCTGCATAACTGCAGGGGGAAAACCAATTCTCCGAAGCTCTCACCAGGGAACAAGAAAAGAGAAATGGGAGCTCGCTGGGAGAGCAGGCTGTAAGCTGCTGGGCTGGAGGGCCGTGAGATCTCCTACCTGCTCCACCCTTTCCCCCCGGCTCCTTTTCATCCTCCTGCAGGTCATCAGGATCAGGTTTATGTTAGCGAACCATGAAGCTTATCAAATAAATGCTGCAGCAGCAGGTGTTTGGCTGTCTCCACAGGCCAAATCTAACAAGGTTGATATTGTGTCTGTGGCCAAAGTAATGCAGTAATTACTTTTCTGGGCTTGGAACCCCCAAGAGGTTTCTGGGAACCAGTTAGAAAAACAAACCTTGCTAAGAGCAGGGGATTTTTAAAAGGGAACAGTGGTGTTCTCTGTGCCAGAAGGAGAGGGCAGGCATTTCAAGCATAGCATCCAGCGTGGTGCCCTGTCTCCCTGTAGCTTACTTGCATTACAGGAGCCTGGAACAGAGGCAAAGTGCTTGAGTCTGGTCACTCACATTGGGATGGGCAGCTTATTTTGGCCCATGATGGCATGTGGAATGGCAGCTGCTTTCTTTCTAGACATTAATGTGGTACTGCAAGAAGAGAGAAGCCTGGGTTAGAGGGGCTCTTGAGTGTTTGCAATTCCATCCATGTAATTCAATTTGACTTATAAATCAGGAGTCACATAGCATAGTGTTCCCACTGCTGTTTCTTGCTTCCCTTGTATGCTGGGAGCACAGAAACTAGTTATGGGCCATGATGCAGCCTAGTTACGCCAAAGGAAGACCAAGATCTCAGAGCACAGCTCTTCTGTGCCATGACCCTTCACCTCAGGTAGTCCATTACGGGCTACAGAGGGGAAAGTTAAATCAGGTCTGTACAGTGATGGCATTTTGAGACAGCAATCTTCATCTGCTTTTTGAAAGAATATTGATCATATAGGCCGAAGCTTTTTATATGTGATAATGCTTATTAACAAAAAGCTCATTTAACCCAGGTTTAATAATTGCAAAAATGTCCTGAACTACTGGAAATTTCTTCTGCTGCCTTGTGGTTGTCCAGGAGACCAGAATTTGAAAGTGAGAAGAGGAAGAAAGCAAAACTCATTAGACATTCATAGGATGGCACATTAGATTTGAACCTGTACGTTTAAAAAAATACTTTAATAATTTTGGTTTTAATAAAGAACCTATAAAATTCTTATTACCTATAAGGAATTCTTTAGGCCTCTTTCTCTGCTTTTGAATCAAATTACAAAGCAAGGACTTTGTAGTGATGAATGAATTTTCCCAAGCTAGGAAAGTTAGCATTTCATTACTGTCTGGCAATGCTTTCCCATTCCTACTGTGTATGTTAAGCTCTACTTTTGCATATTACCTTGTCTTATGAAGAACTGGTGCTTTGGTGACAGTCCAAAGATACCATGCTATTCACTCAGTGTTCTTCAGTGTTTCTTGCAGAAGTGTTTTGTTCTCAGTATGTTGTTGTGCTGGACATACTGTAACTGGGCATGCTATTGAGCCTTGCTATGAATGCCATGGCATGCAAGTCCCCAGTGGTTAATTTTGTGCTAGGAGTACTGTGCACTTGGAGATGAGGTCAGATGCTTCTTCAAGGTACTTAGTGACTTTACATAAACACAGCCTGAGTGTAGAAAATAGTGAAGAATTGCTGTCCTAGGGCTGCTGGGAGTGAAGATCCTGTGATTTGCCTCAGCTTTATTGCTTTAAAGTCTAACTTTAGTCTGCTCTTGAAAACTGGTGCTAGGGTTTCTTCCACAGCAATTTCCCCATGCTGTAAACACAATTCAGATCAGCCAAAAATTCTGCACCTCCTGAGATGGCCAAGATGGTGCTTATAGAGCTCACTAATTTGGGCACAGTTGCAATATAGACAGTTCTGTATAATGTGGTACTTTGATTTTCTTTTATATATGTTGTTGAACCACTTGTACAGTGTTTAGAAGGACACACAAACCAGCTTAACTAGGACAGATTTTTTCATCATGCGTGTTGCAAGTATTCAGGAAAGACATCTGAAAGTCATCATTTGGAGGAAGCATTGCTGCAGAATTTAGCTTATCTGTTTGGCCTATCTGTACTGGAATCTCAGATTCTGGGGGGAGTTGAAGGCCCATATATTTATTTTTCTGTGAAAAGCAAGTACCAACTATGGCCAACTATAACGAATCATGTTTATTATTTATACTGGAGAGGAGTGGATTAGCAAGAAGCTGTTCAGGACTGAGCTGTATGACAATGTTGAAAAGAGGCTGAGATGTTGGGGTTGGTGTTGCAGTGGTGGAGCTGTGTATGAGAACCTCACACATGACTTATCAGTGTTTACCTGAGTGTTACCAGACATGAACCAGACAGAATATATTCACTATGAATATTGCAGCTGTGATTTTTTTTTTTTTGTAATTAGAAGGATGTGCCAGCTTGTGTGTGCATGTGTGTTCTGGCAGTGGAAGGATAAAAGTGCTTACCATTTCCATATGAAAGCAAGAACACGCCTTGTCTAAGCCCTAAACAGTTACAAAAGTACCATATAAAGCTGAAGAAATAATACCAAAGAGGAAAACAAATGGCAGTGGATTAAACCAAGCTATTTTATGTACTGTGATGCTTTGTGTAGTCATCTGGAAAGAAACAGAAGAGACCTTTTGAAGATTGTTGATTGGAAATAATCTTTATTACTGATCAAGTTCACCTTTGTCAAAAAGATATTATTTAACTATTAGACATCTTTTACTCCCATGACACAAAACTGATTCAAAGACTTGATCTGATAGATCAACTGTTAAATGGCTCATTAGATTAGATAAGGGAGTTGGAATGTATTTGATGTTAATATTGCATCCTTACATACCATATGAAACCTCTCTTCATCTATCATCTAGTGAAATATATTACCTGAGTACAGGATGTCATCTGCATCTTGTGTAGTCTTTTGAACGTTGGGGATTGGCTTGGATATTACTTTTGCTTTTACCAGTTTTTATCTTCAGTAGAAAAAAATGTTGGTATTGACTGTAGAGAAATGGAAACATGTTGAAGTTTTCAGGAATTGGTAATGGACAACAGAGTTTTCAGATAATAGTCAGTCTACATTTAAATCTGGGCTATAGCAGAAAGAAGAAAAAGAGACTCTGCTAACCAGCCTGAAGGTGGATTTCGTTCTGTTCTGTAATGGAGCAGATTATATCTGGAATTCAGTATAGAAATTGCCAACATGAATGGAGTTGCATGGACCCCTGCAAAGACTCTCATCCAATATTGTAATTTCTCCTCAGATTCCCAAAACAAGGTAATGGCGTGATCTACTCAACAGGATGCTAGTACACCTGGCACTTAAAGTAACTCACTTTTTTACTTGATTAAGAAGTTCTGTTACTCCACAACCCAGATTAATCAAAATTATTTTTTCTGTAGCCCATTTCCATTCATGGCTTATGGTCAAAACAAGTGTTTAAATCTCCAGAATTAATCTTAATCCCTTAATACACCATGTGATTTCTGACCCAGCAAGGACTTGGATTTCACAGCAACATATACAGCAAGAAAGTGATCTTAGCCTTCGAATTTCTTGTCTGAACCTACTGAGAACCACTATGGAAACAGAGTAACAGTGATGCAGTTTCTGAAGATTCCATAAGTGTTTCCAATGGGACCCCTAAAAAACACCAAACCAAACAAAAACCTTCTTTCTTGCAATGTTGATAAATTGACCATGAGAGTTAGCATATTGTAGATATAATTTAGCTTTTCATGATACTTTCTAAGCCTGTGATGAGTAAAAAATAGCCACTGATTCGTTCCTAGCATGGTATATGCACATATTTTGTATTTGGGAGCAAATCCTGATTTGACTGTGAAGAGAGATTGCCTAAACAGAGTTTCTCTTCTTCTGGGCAGCATTATGTATTGAGCTTTTAACATCAGTGTTACTTGAATGACTTGTGATATCCCTCCCAAATGCTTTTTCATTTTCAACATGGACATTTTTTTTTTTTTAGTGACTTGCTTTCAATTAAAAAGTGATAAAATGAGCCCTTGATAAGTTTATCATGAACTAATTTCAAGTACTCACGTATTCTGAAAAGCGAGTCTGAGGGGACATTTGGAGGCTCTTGCTAAAACTTGCAAACTTGCAGATATGAACTCTTAGAATTCACTGGGGAGGCTATCTTGAACAACTGCCTGAGCAGAATTGCTTCTTGTCATTCCCACTATGATTTAAAAATCTTTGGAGATAGTGAGACAATTTTCAGGAAACATTCAGCAGAAAATAAACAGTACTCAGGCCTTTATGTAGGTGAGTCTGCTTAGCCTTGGGAGTGCACACAAAACTGTACAATGCTTACTGGGAACAGTGGGAGAGTCAGTCTGACTTTGAATTCAAAAATCTCAAATACAATTTCAGAAAGTTCTGGCTGGAATGCAGAAATTTTCCCTGTTGACTTTTTGGATTGTGAGCCATCTTATAAATGGTTCATGCTGTTAATGCTAATCAGGAGTTTTGAGGTCCATTGCATGGGAAAGATGAAGTCTGTAGTATTAGAAGGAAGTTCAGTGTGTCTGGAAATCACAGACTCCAATTTTCCTTGCAAAGGTATTAAATTTGTCTGTTTTCCTTTCTTTCTGAAGCTGTCTTGCTTAGAAGTCCCCCATTAGTCCGTTTTTCTTTACATGTATCTTTGCTAGTTTCTGAGGAAATGACAAGAGTATTAAAACATATGTATGTATATATCTATCTATATATGTATCTGTCTATCTATGTATTAGTAAGACACATGTAAATAAAAAATTCCTTATGTTTTTTGAAAAGTGGTCTTAGGCCACTGTTAAGATTCTTGTTTCCTAATCATTTAATACATTGGAAGTTTAATCAAGGGTTATCAAAGAATATACCTTTGGCAAATAAAAGGTAGGAATGGTAGAGATAGGAGGTAATTTACTGTCCATGAGACAGGATAGAAAGAAAGCAAATGCAGAAGAAGACAAAAGAAAAGAAAAAGAACTGTAAGGGAGGAAAAATTAAAGGACAGTACCCAAACTGAAAAGCCACTGGGGAGAGAGAATCATCTGAGAAACTCCAAAGGGTGGGAAATGGAAAACTAGAATTAGTCGGGGACCTTAAAAAAAGTGAAGCCTCAAGTTTTGTGCATGCTTCCAAAAAATCTGTTTTGTTCAATTTTGGCTAAGCAAGATAAACATTTTTTCTGGCGTGTATAGGTGGTGGCCCAAATTTGTTTGTTATGAGTAGGTTGAAAAAAACCCTCCAAAAATGCTTTTGCCTAGTCTGTTGAATTGTGCTAAATCATACTTTTACTTTGAGTCAAAAAATTTGGCCCCAGAGAAGCTGGCCAAACACCGAGGTAGATCAGATACAGTTGGATTTTACAGCTGTTTTTACGTTCTGTGATTTTAGCTTGTGGATGTGGCTTAACTGCAGCATCTCCTCCCAGGGAAGGAGCAGCCCAAGGTAGCATTCTCCATCTCTGCCGAACATCAGGAACAGCGTAAGTGAGGGAGATTCAGCACTCAGTGGTCTTGATGTCTGTAAAATCATGACAAAAATCCCTGCAGCAGACTGCAGCACAAAGAAACCAAGGACACAGACACTTAGTGGGAGTGTGCTTCTCTACAACAACATATTCTGCATTTGGCACCATTTTGTACAACTACAGTGGGGCTTGGACCTGGGGTGGGTCAGAGTCCTGCTATGAGATGGGGGCAAAGTGGCTGAATATTGCCTTTGCTTTTGTCTAGTTTCACAAAGGTTTGTAACTCACTTGGAGTTGGCCTAAATGGCACTGCCTGTTGTGTCTCCCAAAGGAGCCCTTCTGCTGGGCAGGTATCAGGTCCAGACATTTGACTGTGGCCATGAGACCATAGCCAAGTTTCAGGCTGTAGTAATGCTGATCTCAACTCACAGTCACCAGCAGGTGGCCAACTGAAGGCTAACTTCTGCATCAGTTCTGGTGTTCATCAAACCCCTCAGTGTGTTGTATAAGGGAGTTTGGATTAGCCTTTTGCCATTTTTGCTCCCCGAGCTGACTTGCACAGTAAGATGAGCACTAGGGCAAGGGAATCAGCAAGGCTGGATGAAAGAGAGATGGAGGACAGCACAAGACCATGTGTTTTGCTGGCCTTTCACAGTTACAGTGCTTTAGCTCCAGTGTCAAACTACGTGGGACAGTGAAATAAAGCTACTTGGTTCAGGACAGCATACCTTCAGCTGCAGACATTGCAGTGGTAGATAAGACTGGCAGCACAATCCNCCTGGATCTTCGTTCGCGAAGCCTAGCCATACAATCCCAACAAAAGCTTTATGTTTCCGCTTTTTCCTCTGAAACAGACAGCTTCAGGGTTTTGGAAGGTTCTGATTTTTTCTGACAAACCTGTGAGTGTAGTAAAGTAATAAAATGTGACTTGATACAGATCTGTACCTTGTGGTTGGTTAACTCTAGCTACAAGTTTTCCCTGCAGTTGGCATACTTAGTAGACCCCTTTGTGGATTTCATGGAATCTAATAATGGGTAGCTGAATAAGCCAACCAGGGACATATACAGGAACACTCTCCTCTACTTGATTATCTCTTTTCAGTGAACTTCTGTAACCTCCACATGTTTGAGAACCCCTATCCTTTGTCAGGCTTCATTGAAAAAGTTATACATTGGGATACAGAATGTGATTGCAAAAGTGTTGTCTTGTAGAAAACCAGACTAAAAAGGAACCCAATAAACAGTATTAGGAGGAAAATGACACAACTGTATTGTTTGAGTTTAGTGATTGCAAACATGATTTAAACATTACTTCCTTCAAGCAATGTCTGATGTCCTACTGCTTCTATTCAACAGAGTGTTGCAACTTGAACCTGCTTGTTTTAGTTGAACTGAGAAAAGACTAGACTCATAAGAGCTAATCTAATTCTTTCTGTGTCAGTTCCAGCACATGCAGAATAGCTAATAAGGACCTGATTGTGAACTGATTGTGGCCATTAGATATATGGTCTGTATCACTGGTCCTTAGACAGCTTTTGAGGCTCACAGTGCTCCATGGGATGTAGGACATTAGTTTTAGGCAGCTAGCTAAAGGCATCTTAGTCTAACTCTCCACCATTTTCTCTGGCATGCATCCATTGAGAGATAACTAGAGGAACAATGGTGAATTGAACCACTCAGCCTGATTTTTCTGACAGTCTGAGTACCTGTTACTGGTTGTTTTGTGATAGCATCTGTGACCCCTATTCAGTATCCAGAGCCCCACAATGTAAGGCACTGTGTACATGCAAAGAATAAAAAAATGGCTCTTGCCCTTGCTGACTTCAAATATGGTTTATGGTTCATCCAGCAACTCAATACATCAAACTAAACACCAAAACTCATGGGCAACAACATCATAAACCATTTGAGAACAAACTCAGCTTAAAAAGACCACATGAATCACTGTGTAAATGTTGTCCTGTTGTACACTGGAAACATTTCTGACTTCCGATTGGCATGTTGATAAATTCCTGCAACCAGCATCCTGTGACAAAAGGGCTAACCCAACATCCAGTCTTTCCTAAGTGATCATAAGTGGGATCACAATTGGGGTCTCAGAAAGGGAAAACATATTTTTGAATTGCTCTGTTGGCAAATAGGAAGGGCAGATGGGGAAAACCAAGAACAACACATTTAAACTACAGTAAGTGCCCAAAACCATAGAATAAATACCAGTTCTTTTTGAAAGAACTTTTTGAAAAAGTGCTGCAACCAATTTGAGCAGTCCACTTTTCTTACAGAATTATCTAGCCATAAGCCATTCTCAGGAGATGAACAGTGGCCACCAGTCTTTGCCAGCCAAAGAGACTAGAGGGGAAAAGAATTTTGCACTTAAGTTTCTGTGGACCTTTTTGGACTTGCAGTAGTTTTGCAAAGCAGTGTTTTCAGTCATTCATTCTGTTTTCAGCAGTGTCCTTGACCATACCCCCTGCCAGTAATGGGACCTTTGAGTCCAAGAGAGGGAAACAAGCATTTCTTTTTTTTTTTTAAGCCAACTAGCAGAGGATGTGCTGAGCCAAAATAGAAATAGCAAGGTCAGGTCAGGGCAAGGCCCTGCATTTCATTAGCCAGGCCTGGCTAGGAGTGATTAAATATGTACTAGAGGCTTTGAATAGATCCAGGGAGGAGGGATGACATTGTGGAATACAGAAAAATCATTCTTTGGTGCTGTCAACTGACTAAATACAGAATAGTACTTAATTAGAGATAAAAGGAATTTATTTTAATTATTTGAATTTTGTAGAAGAGAGGGGATTATTTTTCTTACTTTTCGTTGAGGGTTTTTTAAGAGTGGGAGAGGAGCCTCTGGACAAAAAGTGTGAGCTGGCTTAACAGACTCCAGATAGCCTCAAGATACATGTTGACCTAGCCTGCAGTTCTCATGAGTATAACTTGATGAAGACCCAGTAAAACAGACAAAAATATATAGGCAATGGAATCAAGGCCCTGTTAAATTTTGGAGGCACTCTGATTAGAAACTGATGACCTTCTGAGCACGTTGCGTTGTCTGTTTCATTAGACTTTTTAGAATTTGAAAAGAATGGAGCTTTCAGGCTGAATAAAGTACTGTGTCAAGTGGTGCTTTGACTGCCCAGGCTGAATTTGTTACTGGGGCTGCCTGACTTGTCATTTTATAGCTGTGTTGTAATTCTTGTATGACAATCACATCGTTGCATAGTCACCTAGGCGCTGAGTGCCCATGGTTTGCAGTCCTTTTCCATAGAAACTACCAGCCCAGCTGGTCAAAACTAGAATACATTTACATTTGTCCAGAGCATCAACAATAATACCTTTGCCAAATTTTTAGGGTTTTTTTTTAAACTAGCCCAAAGGAATTTGGTTCTCAGCTTTATGCCTCTTCTGCAAGGTGATTCCTGCAGCAGCATAGTGCTCCTTAGTGTCATGTTGGAAGGTTGATTCAGAACCAGGTGGGGGTTTCTGTATACTCATTTTTGCATGAATCTAACTTAAAACATTGTGGAAGCCTAGAGGTAGTTACAGTAGTGTAATCTCTATGTCTAGACACTCCTGTATTTACATCAGAATAAAGATAATTTGTTTCATACTAGTTCTTGTTGCCTAAATACTGTGTTTCTCCTTCTAGTCCAGTATGTCTTGGCTACTTAAGAATTGTCTTCTTGGACAGTATCATATCTTCTTTCTTCTATTACAGTAAATATAGAGCTTATAAAAAGTCTTTTGCTGTTCTTAAAGTCATTCAACAATGGAGCTGACATTAATGGTCAGCTCACTGGCAGAGGAATACAGTTTGATTTATATGTTTTCTTGCTACGATGTCAGTTTGACAGCCCTGGGAGCAGAAATACTCAGCTAATTGCCCAAACATGCAGCATATTCCAATCTTTGCCAACCTTTCACAGTGATAGTATCTTGATTCTTGAGCATGAGACCGTATCTAAACTTTCAGAGGTTCATTGCTGAACCCAGTAGGGCCAAAAAAAAATACTTTTTGTTAGATCTCTTCGTAATTCACTAAGGTAAACAATGATCATGAGTTTCTTTTGTGTAGAGCAATTGAACAGCCAGCCTGGCCATAAGAGCTCCCAGTCAGAATTAACATGAGCTACATTTCAAGCTACAGTAACTTTATCTTGTAAGGTTGTACATCCCAATTCCATCCCATGAGTGAACACTTGCCCTCGGTCATTGTATTTCTCCCTGGTGTTCCACCACCAGGAATGACCAGTTGTGGGCCTGTAAGTTTAGCTCTCACATTCTTGGAGATTTCTAAGCTAACACTCATGTAATTTTAGTCTCTGAGGCTTGGTCAGAATCAGTATTTGTCAATAGATGGTTGCTGAATCAATACTGTTGTTCCCTTGTAGCCATCACAGCAAGTCCAAACTGCTGACGGATTGTGAAACTTTTAATTCTTTCCCTGACCCTTCCCGCATCTGCTCTTCTCCTTCTCAGGTTTTTCCCCTCCCATTTCTCTCATCTATGCTCTTCCCCATTTCCTTTCACCTTCTTTCCTTCTATGCCTTTTCCATTTTTTCTCCCTGCTCTTGTCAACTTCAGTCCTCCTGTGTGTTCCTACTCCTGCATTACATTTTTTTCCTTTACCTGTGCCCACATTTTTTTCATTTATGCATCTTCCTGCTGCTGCCTGTCATCCTCTTCTCATTGTCACATGGAAAATCCAGTAGTGTTATAAAGAGGGGGATGCTATTAGCAGCATTGTGTTAATCTATCCTGCATCATTCCTCTGTTTTGTCCTGGCAGTTTCTTGTTACCAGTTGCCTTAATGGTGATGTAGTTAATATATCAAATTTTATTTTTTTTCCTTCTTTTTCATTAGAAATCTAGGAGAAGGATGGGAGGCAATAGGGATGTGCTTATTTGTCCTTTTCTCCTCCCACAAAGCCAGAGCTGTTTGACTGAGGCCATTTTCTGTGCAGAAAAAGGGGTAGAGGCCCTGCCTTGAAAACCCTGTCTTTTTCTTCCCTTGAGGTTTTCTTCCAGAACCTTTTTTGAGTGAGTGGAGAGGAGTGATTTTCTTGTATTGCAGGCATTCTTTTCTTTCCCTCCTTCCCTCGGCGCAGTCACGTCCCTAATTAATTGAATTCCCTACTAGACCTTTTGTGAGTCATTTCAATTACCCATTAGTGAAGCAGCCTGGGATTTCTGCTGTGTTTTCACTCATCTTCCTGGAATTTCTCTTCTCTCCACTCCCCAGCCCCCCCCCCTTCCCCTTTTAGACGCTCTGCTCTGTGAAAAGCATTAAATGGACTTGAGCGCCGAGTGCCGATATTGTTTGCAGGCCCAGCTGCATACTTCCACACTCGGCCTCGTGCGTCACAGCTATTCATCTTGTTTTGTACTTGGCTCTGCTGCAGATGCTGTAAATATGGTAATTTTAGATTCCCTGATTGGAAAGGGTTGCAGGGTGGGTCCGAGTGGTAAGAGCACTGTTTGATTTACACTAGTTCATTCTAGTTTCAGAGAGTTTGGGGTTTTAAGGATGCAACAAATGAAACATGGGTTTAAGGGTAGTTTCTCTTTTAGGGTTAGAAGAGGAGACTGAGAGGGGACCTCATTAATGTTTATAAATATGTTAAGGGTGAGTGTCAGGAGGAGGGAGCCAGGCTCTTCTCAATGGCATCCAACGTTAGGACAAGAGGGAATGGGAGCAAGTTGGACCACAGGAGGTTTAGTATTAACACGAGGAGGAACTTCTTTCCAGTAAGGGTGACGGAGCACCGGAACAGGCTGCCCAGGAGGCTGTGGAGTCTCCTTCTCTGGAGACATTCCAGAGCGACCTGGACACATTCCTGTGTGACCTGGTGTAGGTGATCCTGCTCTGGCAGGGGGGTTGGACTAGCTGATCTTTCTAGGTCCCTTCCAACCCCTAACATACTGTGATAAATGTGAGGGGAGCTTGGTGTACTGACAGGCAAAAGTGCTGCCCCAGAAACTCTTAAGGAGACTGGAAAGAAAGAAAACATGAGCAGGAGGTACCTCCTCAAATTGTTATGTAGGATGCCTTCACACACAGATAGCTCCAAAATGTGGATGGATCTGAAAGCTGCAAAAATGGAAAAGGGCCAAGACAGAGAACTGTGAAAGGGAAATCTGGAATTTGACAGAAATGCCATCAGTACTGAAGTACTGTAGACTTATGGCAATCCCTGAAGAAAAAAAAAATCAATAAGCATCTTATCTCTAGAAAATTTTGGAAATACTGGGGAGGATTGTAACAGGTAACATGCATTATATTTCTGAGGGGCAGTGATAAAGCCAGCTTGCTAAAATAATGATGGATGCAGTGAGTGCCTGAAATCTGATGTCTGGAGAATCACATTTCTGTTGTGAAATTGTATTTGTACAGCACATGAATCTTTCAGGCTCAGGGTAATTCTCAAGTGATACAGCGATGCAAACAGCATCACTGGGAACCAGCCTGCCAGAAATGTGCCCCACATGTCCCAAGTTACAAAAGTAATTTACAGTGCTCAAGCTATTATGATGCTTTCCTATTATTATGATACTTGTCCCTACGAGGTTAGAGTATTTCATGAGAGAACTGACTTCTGATAATCAGGCTATTGTGAGAAGGCTCTCTCTCATGGCCTCCCAAGGGGTTTCATTTGTTGGACTGACAGGAAGTAAATTTATGAGGGTTCCCTGCACATTGGTATTCACAGGTACTTTTTTTTTTTTGCTCCTAGCTCTTTATCCAGTCAAAGTAGAGAGGAAGGGAACAGTGTGAAAATACCACTCAGTGTAGACATATTAAGATGTTTGTAGGAAACTTACTGGGAATTATTTTAAGTTTTATGTCTTGAAATCTTGACCCCCTGGTAAGTAGCAGTGGATTTCAAAAGTTCATTAGATGGCTTTGGAGTTCTGCTACTTCCCAGGGTGATGTTGTTAAAGTCAAAACTGAGAGACTGTAAAACAGAGAAAGGAGCTAGTGAAGAGTTGTATATATAAGTCACCTTTTGCTTCATGGGGCATGCAGCAGCAAAGCCTGTATCATTTTGTCTGAAATTATCAGATCTTTTTAATTTGGACTTTCAGGGTTCTGGGCTGTAAAATGCCCTAGAGCTTGATAGCTTCCCAGTTACAGGCTATTTTCATTACTGTGTCTTTTCTGAGAGAGCAGCAAGAAAAATGTTGGTTTCTTAAACAACTGAACAGTGATGGAGTTTTCTATTTTTAATTCTGTTTTAATACACGTAAAATGGACTTAGAATATGTCTGCTAAATCCCTCCACACAGCAAAAAGTGAATGATAGTCCCTTGCCTCAGGACTATCCAAGGGACTGGCTTAATCTCTGTACACATAACACATGCTAGTGTTTGCTCCAGTGTATACCCATTTATAGCATTTCTCTAACAGCACCTTCTCTCTTGGCTATCTATCACTGTCTGTGCTCTAGATGAACTGTGCTGGTAGGAAAGGGAGAAAAATGTGTGACATGAGAAGCATGGTGTGCAAACATAGTTTTCAAAGAGCTTTAGTGGTCAGCAAAGTTATACCTATCTAATATTTAGCTTATGGAAGCACACCCATAAGAGGTAGATAGATAATTAAATATCATCTGCTCCATCATTTCCATTGTGTGCTGGCAAATCACTTGCTGATTTTGAGGGAGCAATAGTCCTTTGGATGGGATTTGCTAGGAGAGAGGGAAGGATACCTCTATGTGCAGCCATAAAGTTTGTAATGTATCTGTTTTCTGTGCAAGTGGTTGGTTACTCCTCAGAGCTGCAAAGCTGTGAATAGGATAGCCTCATGGTAAATGCATAAGTAGTGAGGGAAAAGATGTGTAGGGTTAGCAAAGGATGTAAGGGAGATTGAGGAGAAAAGAATTAAGAAAAAGGGGGCCTTCTGATAAAGGAATTACAGATAGGACAGAGCCCAGAGGGTTGTGGTCCAACCCCTGACATACTGTGATACTGTGAAGATAGGACCTTAGTAGCTGTATTGTTTTTGGAAGAAAGAGAAGGGATCAGATTAGGATAATCAAAGAGATCAGGGAGGAAGAGATGGGTAGTAAGGACCAAGCATTTCAGTATGACTCTATAGGCAATCTGTTGCCAGGTTTTAAATTGGGTATATTATCAATATAAGTGAGCACATGCATGTGAAATACAAGTTCAAAAATACTGTGCAGATCTGGGCTCAATGCTGTGTAGTGCTGAGAATTCTCAACTCTTCTTGGCCTTCCTAACACCTTTCAGGAACTGCTCAATAATCTGTTTTGCTCCCAAGTTCATTTTGCTTGAGCACTACCCTCAGCCCTACTGGCAGCTCTTCGCAGCTCCGAGTTGCTTAGTACACATGGCAGCTTTTGGGGGTTCAGGCTTCATTCACATGCCACTTGGAAGCAGCCTGGCATGTAACTTCAGAGGGCAAGCCCATTGCCAACTTTTGTCCTTCCCTTATCTGCTGCATTGCCATTGAAGGCATGAGAATGACGTTGAAAAGTGTGTCTTACCCAGGGTCCTTAACCAGGTTAGTATTTGAGTGTGGTTTAGTATTTGAGCCAGTTTAATCCAGAATTTCCTAGGTCCCAATTCTATATCTAATTCTTCTACTGAACAGATGTCTAATCTAGTCCAGTCCATCTGTTGGGTTGCAAATGATGGGTTAAATCACGTGCATGAGGCACAGTGCATTTTACAGGACTTGTACTTTACAGAGAGAAAATGAGGGGAAATCTGCTTTGAATTGATTCCCTTTCTCACAAATAACTTGTAAATGAATTATTTATAAAAGAATAAAATATTAATCACACCACCTTTTATTTTAATCTAAGCAGTTTGATGACAAAGGTATGGCCTAGTCATCTGTTTCTCCCAGGGGGTAGTATTTGATTTTGCCAGCACTCAGCACTTGGAGAGGGTCAGTTTGCATTCCCCTCTCTCTCCATTATGTTGTGTGCTCAGAGGGCTTTGTGTGGACTATCATGCTTGGCTCCCAGGAGGTGCCACATCTGGTAAAGGATAGAGTGTATGACCCCACTCGCAGCCTCTTCTTTACCTCCAGCCTCCCCCCCATCATCTGAGAAGGTTAAACTAAAAGCAACATCTATGATGGCAAAGGTCCAAGTTTGAAATGTGTCCATTGTATGTGTTCAGTTCAAAAACAACATATCAAGGCGAGTGCAGTCCTTAAAAGTAGCACCCCTGGGCCTTCTTTTATTCCAAAGCAGAGATATTTACCCAAGGAAAAGAGGGAAGTGATGGGGTAACAGAGTACACATGTTGTGAAAATATGCAGGCAGAGACTGAAGAAAAAATAACATTCTGCCACAAGTAGCTGCCTTGTTCTTTAACTTTCTTTTTTCCTTCAGATTAGAACCAGCCATTTCTTGAGCTCTTTCAAGCACCTTTTGTGGTTTCCTGACAGCTGGCTGGAAAGGACTGAAATCTGGCTTGAAAAATGGGCCATGGGTCATGTTATTTCCAAGAGAAGAGAAGCAAAAATTCTCATAATGGTCAAAATTCACAGGGTTGGTTGGATTTTTTTTTTTTTTTTAAGAAACTCAATGGTGGATATTTTAATATATAACTTTAGTTTTAAATTATTAATAAAGAGCAACCACAGAATCAGCTTTTCACTTCTCTACCCTCTGCTTGATTTCTAATGGCAAGCAATATTTCTTGGAGAGTTGCAGCCTGTTCTTTTGCTCTGGAGTGTGAGAGGGAAATGTTCAGCTTCATAAAAGAGCATGCTGGGGTTTTCTGGAAGTATTTTGTTGGGTTTTTTAATGATGTGATAACATTTCACTTGCAAAAACTGTTTCATTAATAGAAAGATAAGTCTGAGCAACAGCCTGCAGGATGCTATTCCTGCCTCTGGCTCTCCTGAGCCTGAATTGAAAATACCAATACATTACCAGCTTTATGTTCAAGCAGATGGTTTCTGTTAGGAGTTGTTACAAACCTTTCTGGTCTTTTGTTCTTTGGTGAACAAGTTCTCTTTTTAAAATGTTTTTAAAAATACTTAGTTCACAGAAGTGCTAACTTATTTAAACTGCATTTTAGAGCATGAGGCTTCCTCTTGGGAACAGGGTTCACTATCCCTGCAGCCAAAGGACATAGCCCAGAAAGGCAGTGCTGTCAACTGAGTTTAAGGGAAAAAAAAGCAAGCAGGAGCAGGGAGAGAGGTACAGGAGAAAACTGTCATCTGGAGGCAACAAGTAGAGAAAGTCAACTATCATGCTCTGCTGTATAAAGAGAGCCAAGAGGTCCAGCAAAAGTCCTGCTGTCTGTAGAGCATGAGGAATAGTAAAGTATTGGTTGACTTTTGGCTTTTGAACAGATGAACAAACAACCCTAGGCAGTGGCAGAACATGTTTGGGGCAGGTAAAACAGCACTGGGAGTGGAGGAACTGCATGAGAGGAGAACTGGGACCACATCACCTGACCAGGGCATACTCTGCATCAGCAACTCTGCATCCTCCGGATGTCTCGCAGAGCATCTTTCTTTTTGCTGTAATAATATGTTATGGTCCTTTCTGTAGAAGAACTAGAATGGGATCAAATGAGAGTATTGTCAGTATGGTCTAGTCCATCCATAACACTTCTAGAGACTCGTTTAGTGACAATTTTAATGAGTGTTTTTTCCATTTCAATATGATGACATTCTCTAAGAATTGGAATGGAAGCCCATTCCGTACAGTTCACTGAATAGAGGGAGTTTTCTTTGATTGTTCTCCCCATCCCACCCAGGGGAGGAAAGGAAGAGAGAGGAGTGAGCTAGTGACCATGTGGTGCTTAGTTGCTGGCTGAGCCTAAACCACAACAGTAACTCAGAGAAAAATAAGCAACTATTCTTAATCACAGTTAACTCCTGTAGAATGAGAATAAGCAGAACAACCTAATGGGTAGAAGATGTTGATGGAAACCTTAGTTCTAATATTCACTCAGCTCTGGACTTGTTGAGTGACAATGGATAACATGGGTAAACACTTTCAGCTGGTAGTTAATAATATTGAACTACTTTGTGAAAATGTGTGGGATAATTAGTTAGCATCTGCAAAATGTTTGGCGATAACAATTTCC
The DNA here is from genome assembly GCA_013396975.1 of Bucco capensis. Lineage (NCBI taxonomy): Eukaryota > Metazoa > Chordata > Aves > Piciformes > Bucconidae > Bucco > Bucco capensis. The sequence continues at coordinate 253,077 of VWZO01001804.1, read as the reverse complement.
ATATTTCTGCTAATTATTTGTCACTGTGCATGTTGCTGTGTGGTGTAAAAAAGATCTGTTAAATGAACTGAACAGATTAATGCATTGCTTCAGATCCCCTCATGCCCAGGCTACACATGAGAAAAGCCCACCAATAAAAGATTTAAAAGATTAAACTGATTGAATCAAATTTTCTCATCACGTCACTGAGTTGCACTGATTTATATGAAGCTATGCCCTTAATTTGGCTTACTGTGTCCAATGTATTTATAAACAAAATTTATAAATGCAAAATTTATCAAGTGGGAGGGTCTGCTGTCATAACCTATGTCTATTTTCATTAGGGCTTTCTGCAACAGAGACACAAAAATCATTGTTAAAGGGTATGTTTTATAGTCTTCAGCTGTAAAATGAGCCCTTTCAGTGGTATTAACTATCCCACATTCACACCAGAAAGTTGACATGGCTTCTGGAAGTTATATTGAGTGCCAAAACAGATTACTCCTACTGTGTATCCAGTTTTCACCTGTTTTTGTGTATGAAGGTGTTAATAAAAGAATATTTCTTGGAATGGTTTAATGGTTAGAGGGAGGTAGTACAACTCAAGGCTTCATTAGGCAGTAGCTTAGGTACACTCAGGGATTGTTTGCAAACCACTTTAACTATCTGTAAAGCACCTTCCTTGTCAGAAAAATGAGTGTAAGAATATTACCACTTTTCAGGCTTTGTTACTTGTAAGCTATTTGCAGAGACTTAATGCTCTGAATCTCTAGCTAGTCTTATTGTAGTATGATTTTTTTTCCTAAGTTTCTTTCTTTTTTTTTCTAGTTTTGCTATGATTTGCTGTCATAGCCATAGCTCTATTTCTCATATGACATACTGGACTCACTATTGTTTGAAACTGCCATTCAAACACTTGACAATAAGGTTTTCTTTCCAAACTGACTTGCATTTTTTCCAGCACTGATTATTTTTTTTCTTTTCCTTTCCTGTTTATCTAAAGTAGCTGAAGGAAAAGGACACATTGCGTCAAGGCTGATAGGACAAGAATTAGACATACTGTATGTGCTGGTTGTATTCAGGCCTACAAGCACTTCCTTTCTCCTTCCCCTTACCCAAAGCCAGCTCTGCTCCATTATTTGGGGTGGGCAGGATACTGAGATTTACAAGACCTCTACCCTTTGAAGTACTGGGAGTCCATGGTTCTTTCACATTTCTTTACAAAGCCTGAGGAAAATAGATTCATGGATTGTGAGGATGGAAAGCTTCATATTCTCTGCATTTCAGGTAGTGGTTTTGACCTGGAAGTAATAGGAAAGGAATATGAGATTTGCTGTGATTTGGTGCTTGGAATCAGTTACAAGTTAAAACTTGATCTGGGCTTACTGCAGAGCCAAATTCTGAATTTGATTTAGGCCTACTGGATATATGTTCACTCCTGCGTGGGTGTGGACACAATGGGAGAACTTGCCCTCAGTTGCAAAGGATTTGTTAACACACAGCAATCCCACCAGTTTAGTTTAAATCAGTTTAACAGATTTACTGAAACTTGTGCCACACCCTTGTTCGTGTTTAAGCTACATTGCAGTAAGTGCTTACACAAGGGTTTGCAATAGTTTAAGTAAATTGAATATAAACTGTACATTTACTTCAGGCAGTGTGATTTTACTGTGTAAACAAGAACGAAGTCAAAACCTATGGATAACCTCCTTCCTCCAGACCCAGCTGGAAGACATCACTGAACCCAGTTACTTAGCCATGGTCTCCTGTTGGCCACCTCCAGCCGCATGGCCATGGACAGGGTTTGTATGTACATTCTCCAGTATGTTTTGGCGTGGACAGCAAAGGTGCATAAGCTCAAACTACTTTTTTAAACTGATGTGACAAATCCTGCCTAAAGTATATTAACACCAGTGTCTCTGCCGACTGTGGGGGAGACAGCATCCCTGGGCAGGGAGGCAGTTAGAGGCAGCTGGAGGGCAGCAATATCTCAGACTAGGATGGCTATTTGCAGAGTGAGTGTCTACACATTGCCTAACTTGCACATGAGCTAAGTTTCCTTCAACCAGCTTATTCACACTTCACCCTATACTAAANACGCTCCTCTTAATGCATCCTAGGATGCCATTGGCCCTCTTGGCCACAAGGGCACATTGCTGCCTCATGGGCATCTTCCTATCCACCAGGACTCCCAGATCTTTTTCCCCAGGGCTGTTTTCTAACAGATTAATTCCTAACTTGTACCGATCCATGGGGTTGTTCTTTCCCAGATGCAGTACTTTACACTTCCCCTTGTTAAATTTCATTAAGTTTCTCCCTGCCCATCTCTCTAGCCTGTCCAGGTCACTCTGGATGGCAGCACAGCTCCTGGTGTGCCAGCCACTCCTCCAAGCTTGGAATCATCTGCAAACTTGCTGAGGGTTCACTCTACCCCTTCAAAGTTGATTTCATTTACAAGTCAAAGAGCATCAACTTCTATCCTCTCCAGTGCCAATATTCAATCTTTCAGATGTTAGGAGATTTGTCTACTGTAAATGATTTCCATTTCCCAGTTCATGCAGAATATTCAAGTTCCAAATTCAAAGGAACTTCTACTTGCCATTTCTCTTCAGGGTAGTTTTCAGTCTATAATTATAACTCTGGAATACCTTTGCACAGCTACTTTTTCATTTCACTCTTCATTTGGTTTTGCTTTGTTTGCTGTTGATGACCCAAAGCAGTGTTTTCTTTCCACTGCCTTCAGTGGAAGTAAGTGAGGCAGGGTCCAGTTGCCTCTGTTGTGTCCAGGGAAGATCTTTTATAAATGTCGGAAAAAGCACTTCAGTATTAAGAAGCAAATAATAGGAGCTCACAGGTGACATGCAGTAGCTATTGAGAAGTGGATCAAATAGTTTCCTTCTGTGTTTCCACGGAGTTCAGCTCCATAGTTTAAACTGCTCAGGCTGTTCCTACTCATTCAGCTCCCACCTGTGTGTTCCCCTCTCCTTCTCCTGCACTGGCACCAGCACTTTCTGACCTGAGTGGTTGTATGACCTGGCTTAAACTGGCTGAAAAACAATCCTGGAGGATTTTTTTAGGCCACTCAGCTGAGACCAGTTGATGGTGCCATGGAACTGCATCTTTAGATAGTTGTTCATCAATTCCTGTAAGCTTTCCCATTGCAGAAGAGAGCACTGGCTGGTGCTGCTTCCAGGACATTTGCAGAATTTGGTGGCCTGTGTTTCATAGCTGACTTACAAATGCAATTCTCCATGCAGCTAGGACCTTCCAGAAAGATGAAGCAGTATTCATTCTTAAAACTACTTTAAAGATGGCCCTAAGTTAATTGCTGTATCAGCTGTTTAACATCGTGAAGGATTCGATTTCAGCAGCATAGTTCAGATCTGCAGATTTATATTGGGCATTTTGCTCTGTAAGATTGGACCTACTTTGTCTCTAATAGTAACAGTACTAACTATTTGAGGGGATTTGCCTTCCAGAAAAAATCTGTAGCAAGAACAGGTGTTACAGTTCTATTTGCTGTAGCCCATTTCTTTCCCCTCCCAGCAGAGAGCAGTTGATCATCTTGATTGCTTCTCCATAGGGAATCCTCCCTCCATGTTGGCATACAGGACTGCAGAGCAGCGTACACATCCAGGATGGGACCTATAACTTCAGTCCAGCTTCCCATCTTTAGTCTTTCTGTTAAGAGTCAGAGGTTCTTGCAGTTAACTAGGGAAAGACCACAGTCAGTCCTGGAAGGTTTGTTGTTGCTGTCAGCAAGAGAAGTCCCAGACAGAGTGGTCAAAGCCCATACACCCTTCCTGTCCTTAGTCTTCCTCTGCCTGATTCAGTGGCCATACACTGGCAGACAGTGGGGAAGATTGTGCTGCTACTCATCCATCATGTGTGTTTTGTAGTTAGAGGGCTTCTGATCCCAGCATTCTTAGGGCTTTTTATTTTTTAGCTGTTTTGCAGGCAGAACAAAATGGGAAAGCTTTGATCTGGCAATCCTGGTTTGGTTTTGCTGTTTTGTTAATCTACTGAGTAATCTCTGGCAAAAAGACAGTGATAAGGAGTTAGTGGATGGCTGTGTTTGTAAGCACAGAAGCACAGATCACTATGCCTGAGATACCAGAAAGCATTTTTAACAAAGGCATTGTAGACAAATGGAAGCCCAGGCAGTGACCTCCAAAGGAAGCCTACAGCTTAAGACCAGTGTGTATATAGACATGGAATTGCCCCTGATATCCATGGAGCCGGGAGCGTCCGGGTATATTGATGTGCCTCCTCAGTGACCTGTTAAGGAATTTAAGGTTCTTTTGAATATGTTTGGACATTTGCAATTGCTGTCATCTTATCCTTGATGGGCAGACAGAACTAGTCACATCATGATTGTTAGAGTTTCCTTATACCTTCCATTACAAAACCTTATTTTCCTCTAGTTTTAATTTACCATAGGATATGAGCCAAAAATGCTTGTATAAGGGACTTGTTTCTGAATGATTTTGATGAAAGTTTGATCGGAAAGTTTGTATTGAGTTAGGAAAAAAGTGGTTGTCTTACACGTGATTGAAAGCAGTTCTTATTATAAGAAGCTCTGTAGCTTCCATTTTTAACTACAGATTGCATATTATTGATGGATGAATGGGATGTTAGGAGAAAAAAAGGGGAAAGATTGTTATTTTCACATGAAAATTTATGCAGCTAGTGATACTCTTGAGCACGCTGCAGCAAGAGGTTGAAACCATTTTCTTTTGAAATTCCTTTTTCAAGCCTCACCTTGGGTCACTGGAAGGCAGTACTAGGGAATGGAAAGTTGAGGTGTATCCCCCAGTTCACAGTACTCCTCTGGGCATCGTGAAGGAACAAGAATGGGAAGCAGTGAGTAGTGGAACTGTGACAGTGATGGGCTGGGAAACTATTGAAGAGTGTGGAAGTGACAGCCACAATGAGGTTTAAGCTGGAGGTGGGGTAAGATGGAGATCCATGAAGGAATACATAGCTTAAAAGGGCTCATCTCCAGACCTTAAATAGATGCTGAGTTTTTTGAATTTCACTGTTACCTAGCGATTGGCGAACAAGATACTTACTTGATTTCCATTTTGCCTTTAGAAGGAACAGTGTGGTTCCTGTTTGTGCAAGCAGTTAAAAGTATACAACTTAGATCTAAAGCTATCTGAACCCTAAAAATCCCAGCATTTTTCTGTGATGGAGTGAATGTTGGGGGGTAGTGCAATTTGACATTTTAAATTATTAAGTGTTTGACAGCGCTAAACCAAAACCTGGTATTTTGGCTCTAGGATTTTCTGTCTAATCAACTGGAATGCAGTAAATTTTGCAAAAAATGCCATGTACAGTAACAAGTCCAAATCCTGATGACTTTTCACTGATGGTCCCATTCTGTGGAAACATTAAGGGCATCTCATTTATGAATCCTCTGGAAAAAAAAAACAGTTCAGTGGTTCAATCCCGAGCAAGGGGGACTTCTGGTGAACTTCAAGGCAAGATTTCTATCTAAATCAATTTTAAAGATCCTTTTGGTAAAGTTGTATCTACTTCTTCAGTACAAATGAGTTCATGGTAAGGGCATCGTTTTACTTTAGTAGTAACTATATTTGTTTCTTTCCATAAGTTTCTTTAAACTTTTGGAGTAGTCCTTTATATAATTTGAGTCTGATGTATTTCTACCAATCACAGAACTATCTTCAAACTCTGGCTATTCTGAAATGCTATGTTTTGATATTGGCAACATTTAAACCCTTCTCATCTTTCCCCTAAAACTGGAAACCATCTCTTGATTTTTGAGGGGTAAGGAGTAGCCTGAAATGATAAAATCATCTTAGGAGACTATGAAATTTATCATGAGACAGAGATCTATTAGCATGTAAAATTTTCTTTGGCTTGATTGCATCTTAAAGTTTACCAGAACATACACAAATAGTTTCTAGTTCTAAGAAGTGCACAGACCTCAGTTTTGCATATGGCCATCTCTCAAAACCACAAGTCACTAAAGAATGTCAGTGTGATGTTTGGCTGGTTAAAGGAGGGCAGCACTCCTAAAGCAGGCTTGTGGTTTTATCCCTGCAGTAAGAAGACTCAAACATTAAAGAGATTATTTTCTTTCACGTGTATTATAATTCACTTTTTTTCCACAGTCTGAAGTAGTAACACCTGTGTAACCTTATTTAACTGCCTTCACACATTTTCTTTCCCTCAACTAATATTCTGCCAATGGGACAAACTTTCCTCTCTTTGAACTACAGAACACCTCATCCAATAATGAAAATGTCTTCTTGTGCACTGATTATTGGGAGCTGTCATTTTACTAATACTGTAACAACATGACTACTATCAAATAAGGATGAATCTCACAGGGAAGATGTTACAACTTGCCAAAAAAAAAAAAAAAAAGTGCATGTATATAAGAATCTGTTGTTTGCTTAGCCCTGAGCTTTTCCCAAGCATGGATCATTACAGACGATTTGCTGCTGTTCTTTGATTAACGATTTTTCCTCCAGTAGAGGCTGTGAGGAACATAGATCCATATACTTGAATTCATTGTTAACAAGAGAGGCTTGCACTTCTGTTTCCTTACATACAACATGAAGTTGACAAAAGTAAAAAACAGTATATTCTACAACCTTTCCCATTCTCTGAGGGCCTGAGGGATGTTCATTCAGTTTTTGGCTTCTCAGCTCATTCTGCTAAGGAGAATGGCAGTTTGGCTGGGATATGTGAAACCTGTATGTAAATTCACTAGGGACTACAGAGAACTGAGACTTGTCACATATTCAATTTTTATTCACTGCGATACTACAAAAAAATTATGATAATCGCAGTTTGCACCCCAGCCAAGGAATCCTGTATCCATTCCAGTTTATTTTCCACTCATGAGAATATATCCTTTTCTGTCACTACAGTGATGGTAGTTCACAGCAAATGATCTGCCATGTGGGTAAGTGGCATTCAATTCCTCACTTGCTGCACTCTGCCATCTGGTGCAATTGCTTTGCTATTTTTTACTACTTATCCAGCCTAACAGTCCCTGGAATGCCCTAGAACTGATTTCATAGAAATGCAAGTCTGTGAAAAAAGAGATACAAGCTCCTTGCAAAAGGAGGCAATTCCTACCTGAATTAAGTCTTCCTTTGAGTCCAAAATACCTGCCTTCCAGTGACCAGAAAGTCTTATTTTCACAGTGAACAGCCCTTTTGTTAGAGCTCTTAGTAACGTAGGAGAGGGAATTCGTTAAAATACTGATTTTCTTTCCACACTGTTACTTTAAGCATGAGCCAACTCTGTGTTTTCCTGAGAGCCAATGAGGCTTGAGATTTTTTTTTAATTAAAACCCAGCAAAGGTGGGGTTTGTATTTCCTTTCCCGTAGAATGCATTTGAAGCACCTCTGTCTCCAGCTGGCTATGGGAGCAGAGCCAGCCCATAATGGTTTCAAGCCCAGTGTGTGCATAGGGAAAAGGGTTTTGGTCTGATTGATGACTGTGAAAGCCTTTGCAGCACAGAGTGCCAAAGCTGGTAGCACTGACGTTGTTTAGAAGAGAAGAGAGAGAGGGTGAATGTGTTTTCCAAAACCTGGCAATTCTTCCCTGTCAAGTGCAGTAAATGGTGCATGAAGGGTCTCATTTCATCTGCTCGTGGGCACCCTGCTCCATGAAACCTTTTGAAGTGGATGCCAGAGGATGTAGCTGAGTTTGGTTGAGCTTTCTTGGAGTCCTTTTCCCTGGCCCTGCAGCCATTCTTTCAGCTGGGCTGTCCATTAGGACTTCGTAGGAGTAGGCCTGAAAATGAATTGCTTGCCCTGATATTGCTTAAGAATGTGAAGCAGTGTGCCACTGAAGCATCTTCCACAATCTTGCTATCCTTGCTAACTTTGCATAACATTTACTGCTTCCCAGGTATCACGTTGCTCCAGTTTTAATCTGAATTTGTTAGGAAATTCATAGTATCTCTACCTGATCTGTTATACAATGGCTCCATTGTAATTTCCTTAGGTATGATAACAACGTTATTGTCCAGAGTGACTTAATCTTTGCTTTAGGGCCTTGTGATCTTGCAGTCATCGTTATAGCACCTCACTAATGGGAATGCTTCCAGCATTATGCTGGAGAGGGGAAAAGGAAGCATCTTTGTAAAGGAGTCTGCTCTCAGTCATCATGTGTGGGTAGGAGTGAGGTGTGTTATGTTCAAGGTTCACAGGTTCAAGGAGCAGGAAATAGGATAGGGTGTTAAGCAGAATGTGAAATGGCCCCCAGTTTGACATCTTTTTGGAGTGGGGAGGCGAAGACATCCTCAGGAGCACTTAAAAGTATGAGGAAGGTAGAAGAACTACAGAGACTAGAAAGAGGGAAAGGAAACTGAGAGAAGAACAAAGAGCAAGGTAATGCAGACCTTGCTCATTGGGATGTGTCTTTGTAAAAATGGGGCTGGATATCTGAAAATGTGCTTTTCTGCACATTTTAGGTTCCTGCTTCTCACTAGCTCAGAAGCCGCATGCACAGCCTGTTTCATGACAGCTTAGTGTTTCCATGTGGCACTGTAAAGTGCAGGCATGCTTAAAGATGGACAGGTGGCAAGAGAAATTATCTTAGCTTTACCAAAAGCCAAAAATTCAGGGAGACAGACGTTTGGTTTCAGTTCTGGGCAGATGCTCAGGTCAAGTCTTATTTTGTCCAAACCACTTCCCCTACCCTTAGGCGTGGTATTTTCAGAGTGAAAGGACGGGCAAAGCCCAGGGAGATTCCAGAGCACAGCTTGTTTTGCAGCTGGCTGGACATGGAGTTCATCAGTGACAAAGCAAGACTCGCTCTTCTCCTGCAGATATGGGGAGAGCTTGGACTCGTGCACGCACCCAGAAGCATGCACACGCATGCATGCGCATGCACCAGAACAAACCAGTTCTCTCCTGTCTGCTGGGGAGGCTTCGGTTACACTATCTGAAGCCAGAGATTTCATTTAAGCCTTTCGGACTCTGAGTGCTGTAGCCCTGCCTGCCTCCTTCCTCTCTCAGCACTGAGCCAGAAAAAGCCTCCCCCCTCACCTCCCTCCCTTTCCAGCACACACAGCACAAAAAGCAGAAACCAACCCAAGCCTGCCTTTGCAGCTGGGACTTATCAGCCAGAACACACACATGTAGGTCATCCATGGGAACTCGGCAAAGTGTTGGATCAACGAGAGCGCTGGGGGGATGCAGGAGGACAGCAGGAGAAGCAGGGCCGGATTCTTTTTTTATCATTATTATTATTATTGTCTACTCTTTTAGAAAGGAAAAGGAAGAAAGATTACAGCAGCTTTTCTATTAAATGAAAAGATTAGCATGCCGTGGATGCTTTGCTGGGGCGTGATGAGATTTGCAGCAGATGAGTTGGTTGCTAGGCAATGCTAATGAAAAGCAGCTTTCAAAACTTCTGTGCTGTGTGGGCCCAAAAGTTATCTAGCCTCCCTCCTGCAGCCCCTCCACCCCCACCCTGCACCGTGCAACCTCCCAAATATTTATAAAATCCTCCCCAGGAACAAGAAGGCCAGATGCTGGCCTGGGCTTTTGACGGTTTGCTCTTCCTCAGCTGCCTGGGAGACACACACAGAGGTACACACACACAGCTTTGTTGGTTTTCTTTTTCTCCTTGTAAAGGAGGAGGCAACTGAAAACAAAAACAAACAAACAAACAAAACTTTAAAAAAAAATTAAAAAAAAAAGAGAAAAGAAGACAAGTGAGCAGTGGCTCCCAAACCAGCTCAGTCTCTGATTTCAGAGTTCAGTCAGAGTTTAGGGCTTGCATGTGTGTGCATGTTGGAGGTAGGGATGTGTTTGTTTTCGATTTCTCTTCATGCATTTTCAAGCTGGGCTCTAGCTCTTCCCTTCCTCCCATCCTGCTGCAAGCCTCCTTTCCCTTTCAAGGCCTTCTGACACAATAAGCTTATTTTCCCATGCTCCCTGTGTAAGCCAGGGTATGTGTGTGAAAGCTTCAGCCTCGGAGGATCCTTTTAAACAGAGAAATTGAACATTACTGAAGTTACAGACAGTGTTTCTGCTGTTTTTACAAATGAACCATGCCTTGCTCCCCGTCTCTGAAATACCATTGTTCTTAGATATCTTACCATCTGTGTCTCTCTGTTGTTTTTTTAAATGAATTTAATGTTGGTATGACAGCCCTGAAGACTGATGTTTGCTACTTGTTCTATGTTCTCCTTATTGCTCTGGCTAGTGTGCCTCAATCCTAAAGCAAAGTCCTTTCATATTAGCAAAAAAGAATATTTCCATAGTCGGTTCTTGGCTAAAACTGCCAAAGAGGTAGCATTTAACAAGGGCTAAATCAAAATAATCCAATCGAGTCATATAGCCCTGTCATGAAAAAGCACCACTTTGAAGTTACTGAGCTACTTTGGGCCTCTAGATTGGGCAAGAGAACCTGCAGAAGCAGTGCTTCACTGCACTCCCACTGTGAGTTTTTCCATCCTCTGGCCCTGTATATCACATTGGATGTGAAGGGCTATAGTCTCCCTTTAATACCAACGTGTATTTTTCATGAATGCTTTTGGGGAAGTAAGAGGTTAGCATGAATTGGAAACAGAATGTAAAATTACTGTGAAGAGTGAATAGGAGACTCATATGGTGGTCCTACAAAGGTAGTCCAAGTTCAACCATTAACAATCTTGGTTGAGGTCTGTAGAATCCAGTGGCACTTGGCTTAATGAGAACAAGAGCCTGGGGGGGGTGGGGGATTGTTCTGTTTTGTTTTGTTTTGTTTTAAAACAAGCTGGGGCAGCTCTGTTTTTCCTGGACTCTTTTTCACTGATGCCAATATGAACTGTTAATCAGTAAAAAATTCCTCAGGCAGCCAGATTTTGTGGGTCTTCTGCAGTGACATCTTTACACTGTATTTCAGATACCAGAGACCTATATGTTCTTTTTCTTCTTTTTTTTTTTTTCCTTTTTTTTTTCCCCCTTACCATTAGCACTGTTTTAGTCAGTACTACACGGATAATGAGATATTAAACCAAGGTCCTGATCGTGTGTGGTCATTAAAAATCTCAAGGCATTCCCACCAGAAGTTAATCTTTCAATTATCAGTTAGGGGAATTCAATTTTGCTTCCATAAATTCTCCTGCTGTTTCAATTAAATAGGGATGGCCAATTTCTAAATGCTTGGGAATACAGCCAGCTGCTATGCACAGACTGCAAGATGACTATTCAGGTAACACTCCATTATTTGAAGTAAGAATTTTGGTCCTGCAGGACATGTCACAGGACATGTTAGGAAGTGTGGTAAGGGCAAAGCAAGCACATGCCCTCCCTCCTGTCTTTTGTCAGGCCAAGCAAAAGCCTGGAGGGCTCCATGTTTTTGAAGCCTGGCTTCAGGCATTCCAAGGTTGCAGACATTCCTGCAAGGTATTGTTGACCATTATAAAGGGAAACTCATTTTTTATTCACCTTTTTCCTAAGTTTTTGTGTACTACTGTCTAGGGTGGCCAGTTGCTGCTCCCAGCTCTATTTCATTTGAAGATATAGGCATCCATTTCTGTAGCTTGGTCTTCTTTACTTTGATATTTTCTAGTACTAAAAATTATGTACAAATGCAATATAGGAAATTAACATTATCTGATGTTCTGTGCTCTGAAATCAAAACTCAGCATGTGCCTTTCCTATGTGGTTTTGCTCCCACTAGAGTGGTATCCCAAAAGCCTTGTGTGTGCATGGCCACTGGGGTCACTCCTTGTACTGCTTGTCTTTGCAAGCAACCAATCAGAGTGCTACAAAAAGTCTTAGTTTTGTGGTGTTAACAGAATTAGGTGATAAGCGTAACACATGGCTGGTTTTCATTCATGTTGCAGCTACGCTTTTCACTTTTACACTAGCAACTACCGAATTTTGACCAGTGAGGTCTTAACAACATGCTGGTCAATAGTAAATCCATTTGATGGCCATCTCAGTGACCTCTGTGCATCCTATAGGTTGTATTCACATACACAAGAATTCATAAAGGAAGTGCTAACCCCTCCAGGAAAAAGGAGCTAGACCATGTGATTTATCTACATTTACTTGTGAGAGAGCAAGTCAGGATAAATCTGGTAACATGTGTTATCCTGTAGGCTTCAAGGTGTTTGATTTGTCTAACAAGTAGCTGACACATTTCAAGTGTGCAACTGAAACCACTTCTGATAGCAAACTTCCCTTCATATGAGGCTTCCCTGTGTACCTGCTAGAGATAGTGGACTTTCCAGGGAGTAAGATAGAGTGCATAACAGATTTGAGGGTAAGTGCTAGCAGATCAATGCAAGCAGATCAAGAGATAGCAAAATGTTGTATTTTCCTCTAAAAGAAGCTCTGTGTAACTGAAGTTTGCTTTGCTTGATTTCTGATTCCACAACTTCCACTAGCATCCCTACTGATTGTTTGGAGAAGGTCCTCTGCGGATTCACACACACTCAATTGATCATGAATGAAGCTAAGCGCAGTTATTAATCTTACTGCCTGGTTGCACTCTAAACCCCCTCTAATCCTGCTTCTGTTCTCTTTAGACAATGAGTGCAGTGAGATGAAGGCAGGATCAATGCCAGCATGGAGCTGCCCTTTTTAGTAGTTGTTGTGGCAGGGTTTTACACATCAGCAACAGTGAGTGGTTCTCAGTGAACTAGAGGGAGAAGGGAGTGAAGATGAACAAAAAGGGTCAGACGTCATGTTCCTGAAGAGGTGTCTGAGTCTTATCCTGATGCTTGGTTTCTGGTGAATTTTTGGGTTCCTTGTATTTAGTGACTGACCTAACGAGATGTTACAGCCCTACTGCCCTTTGGAGATCCATGAAGAGCTCAGCACAAGCTAAGAAAGGGTGCATTGTGTCTTTGATCCACTAGGCAGTTATTTCACAGGCTGGCAGATTTAATAAAATCTCAGAGGAACCTCAGCTCATTTTTTAAGAGGCTTAACATTGAGTTAAAAGTTCCCTTTACTCCTGCATTGTTGGAGACCATTCCCTTCTTGTGTGCTGCCAGAGGACCTGCAGGGAATTGGGGCTTCATGAGCCTAGATTGGAGGTAGGCAGCTGGTTGAGACTGGTTAGAAATCTGCAGGAGAAATAGTGGGATGCAAGAAGCTTCTTAAGTCTTCTTGTGTTTCTCAGTCTTTGAAGTCATCCTGTGCCTCACATGCAGTGTGAAAACTTTGCTCCACACCTGAAAGGAAAACCAAACTACCAGTAGCCTTTTTGAACTTCATGAGATGGAAAAGCTATGTCCAGTACCACTACTTCTAGCACTATTATTTGTACCACCATCAGCTTAAAGTAGGGATAACTGATGTCACAACTAGAAACATAAGCAAAACATGAACTAGAAACGTGAAAGTTCACTATCAAGAAGTCCTCCCCTGATACAGTGTTTATAGAGATAACCAGAAAGCAGCTATGAAGATGAATGGGGTCTTACAAAGATTGATAAATGAATCCTTGAAGCTTCAGATAGTGCCACAGTTTCTTATTCAAAGCTGCTAATCTAATGAAAAAAGCAAAAGGTGGGGAAGAAGAGCAGAGAGCCAGGCAGGCTGGAAGAGATCCACTCAAGCAACAAGCTTTCTTTGATGTTCAGTGCCGAGGACTGGGAGCATTTGGGCCAGGAAGCAAATCAGTACATGCTATTTTGGAGTGCAGACTGAGAGCAGGTTGGAATATGAAAACTGATGAATACTGAAAAGTGCAGTTTGTTTTTGAACATCTGATCACTTTAACCATTACTCTGCTCACTTCTGCTATTGCAGTGGAGGTGCTGGTTGTGGACTGCATGGATCACTTCACAGCAAGAGTTCCAATCTAAGCCATATGTTGACCCATAGGTCTAACCTTATCTAGAATAACTATTGCTAGGAAAATGTTAGTGATGAGTTTAAGGGAGAGGAAGGATTTTGCTTAGATTTTCAAAAGTGGAGGATAAATACTTGTGAAGTCCCAAGCCCTCAAATATTACTCTTTTCTGAGGAATGAAATACAGTCCTCATGGTATTTAAGTCACCTCTAAAATAAAATCCTTTACAAACTCAGAAATTCACTGCTAGTTTGTTGCCCACTCCCTAAGAAAACATAGGCTGCTGGAGCTTTAGATTTGAAATATAAAGAGAAACAAAAATTTGAATAAAAAAAAAGGATTAGTAGTTAAAATTTTTATTGTCATTGATTGAAGTTTGGCTTGCTTGGTGGATAAAAGTTTACATACTTAAAGAAGCTTTTAACAGGAGCAATTAGTGAAAACTGACACCTGAAATGATTGGAGGTGGTGAGGGGAAGGCTCCAAACCCTGCTTTATAAGAACTTTTGCCAGTTTATACTTCTCTTGTAATACAGCAGCTGAGGCCCTGCTTCCATTGATCCTTGTAAGGCCCAGCAGAACTGTGCTCCCTTCCTGCTGGCAGATGCAGATCCTGCAGAGCTGAACAAAATACAACCTCCACAGATATTTTTTAAGATAGCTCCTTTCTTGACAGAAGACAGCATAGGGGAATAAATGTTTTCAGGAAGAAGAAGTTGCTGTTTGGAACTGATATGTCTAGGGCACTGCTGAATATCAAAAGAAAACAAAATTAAATGAACTATCACAAAGGAAGAGGCAGTCATGTAAAAGGCAAAGATGATTTGTGAGATTTTGCAATAGCCTCCCAAGGGGGAGCAAGGCCTTTTCTTGAGACATTTAAAATTAGACTGGACAGAGCAATGGAAATTCAATGTACAGCCCCCCTTTGGGACAGAGTGGATAAGTCACTAGGTCTACCTTTCCATGTTCCCTTACTCTTTTCTAACTCTTTCTGAATACTTCCCTTCCAAATAATCATTTGTCTTTCCCGGACACCCATCCTGACTCTCTGTTCCTCCCCTTTTGCCCTTTAAGAAAGGAGCTGTGTTTGATTCATGGTGTCAGTCATCTTCCAAGCTCCACACTAATCCCAGGGGTAGGAGCTCATGGGGCTGATGAGGGTAGGAGTGATCAACTGCAGGCTTTCCTGTTGCTGAGCTTGCTGCTGGCCTGACTGTTTTTAAGGCTTCAACAGATGTTTCTGCTTAGAAACTATTGGCATCTTTATGGACTGTTTTTTCCATTCTCCCCTCCCAGCCCGTGTCCCAGCAGCAATGAATTATGTAAGACTACATTCTAGCCTTTTCTTTATTAATATTTCTGTAGACACATCTCTAAGAAGTACACGTAGAGTTCTCTCTCATAGTTTTAGGTGTGTCGGCTTTCTCTTTGACCAGAACACCCACCCCTACCCTTAAAAACACTGATATGCTGTTTCATCCTTTTACAGCTACAGATGCCAAAAATACAAACAATAGAATCCCAGTACCTGGTTTTGGATTTAAGTCATCTCTCACAGTTCATACTATGGTCTTAATCAATATGCTTTGTGCTTGAAGGTTAGCTGCCTTTATTTTTTTCATTTTACTGCTGGTGCTTAATGAACACTAATTAATAATAAGTAGTGGAAGGAGCTGTAGAAACTACTGCTTAGAGCTCAAAACTGCTCCAACAAGGATCATCACACCTGGCTTAGTGGTTTAGCTGACAATTAGTAGAAATGAACAAGTTTCAGACAGTGTTGAATGGAATAAATGCACTAGGCTGGTTTATTTGCACTGTTGATAAGCACTTGTAATCCCACAAAATACACAGTGCAATGTGTGCAGGGCACCTGATACAGTCTAGGTAGACTTAACCCTTTTAGGCTGTACAGCAAAACTTCAGTGCTCAGAACTGACTAGATTAAGTTTCTTTAAAAGTTTATGTACTGGGGAGCCTGTTCCAGTGCTCCAAAGGATGATGGAGCACTGGAACAGGCTCCCCAGGGAAGCAGTTGCAACGACAAGCCTGACGGAATCCAGGAAGCATCTGGACAATGCTGTTAGACACTTTTGTGACTTTTGAAGGTGTCCTGTGCATAGACAGGAGTTGGACTCAATGATCCTTGTGGGTTCTTCCAACTCAGGACATTCTATGTTCTATAATTCTAATACGTGAAAGGCCACATGTAAATTAACTCAGGAGACAGAGAAGCTTCCTGCACTGGAAAATTTGGCATGGCACGGCACCACCAGACTACTACTTGATTTCAGGCATACTATAATAGCAGAAATAAGTTGTTTCCTTCTCTGGGAACACACTACTAGAAGGAAACAGAGCAGTCTTAGCCAGTGTGCCACAGCCAGATGTAGGATTTTCATGCAGGTCTATGTCTGTTTATTACAGCAAAGGGTTGCTGTAAATCCTCTTGATGCCTTTAGCAACTGAATTCCCACTGGAAGAAAAGCACATCTTTCCCAATATAATACTCTCATTGTTTACCTCCTCAAACTCATTTTGTGACTGTGGTGCTCTGACAAAGCGCAATGTCATTGCAAGTGGTCCTCTTGGCATTTTACCCTTTCATGCATTTACCAATGATATAAAGTTGGTGATGAGGTGACGTTCTTTTATTTCCAGTATATGTCTAGCTCTCCAGTAACAGCCAAGCAAGCTCACCTTGTCCTACCCAGGTGCCTCTGCACTGGTTTTGCAGGACTGTGAGAGCTAGAGAAACACTCAGTCCTTTCTTATCACCTTGTCTGAGACTGCATAGCAAGAAAGGCAGTGGTACTAGTGGGTATGATGTGGCTTTGGATCACTGAGGAGACAAGTTGAACTGGTCACCTGGCCACTGGAGTCCCCCCCAAAGAAGAGCAGAGCGCAGTGTTGTCAATGCAGGCACTGGATGTGACTCAGCTGTCCTGGGGGACCTGGATCCACAAGGTTCAAGCCCCCACTCCCGCATTTTCCCTCCTGGGGGCAGAGTGTTGAATCTCACCTGGTGAGAGCTGAAACATATATGCAGTAGGAGAATATGAGTTAAACTTTAATCATTCCAGACTTTTTCTGTTTTTCGGTAGAAAACCATACTCTAAAGCCAGGTCAGCCAGTCCAGCATCTTTTGTCAGTGGCTGCATTTGTGAGAGAATTGCTTACAGGAGTCACTATGGTAGACAGATTTTTTTCAGGCTTTTCAGTATTTATTTACTGGAAGATAAGGCATTGCTGTGGTGAGCAGGTATTTCCCTTGTTTTGAACAGGGAGTGCTATTGCAGTTGTCAACATTTTGTTGACTAGATCTAAGGGAGAGACAAGCTCTGTGCCCTAGTGTCTTCAGAGAGCTTGACACTGCACAAACACTTTTTATGTACATCCTCACTGCTGCCTGGTTTTGCTGTTCCTGTTACTTTGAAGCCCTAGTGCTCTACTGGTGAAGGCAGTCACACAGCAAAATTGAGAGACAAGAGCTGAACTCAAGAATTCCTGTGCTTGCTCCTTCAGACTGTGCTGTTTTTCTTAGGAGCGTTTAATTCACTTTAAGATCCAGGAGAGCTATAAGCCAAGCTATGAGCCATTATCCACTAACAAAAATCTGCAGTAATAGCAAATGGAGCATGTAAGCTGCCTTGCCAAGGAACTTGATGCCTTCTTTTCTCAGAGGTCTCTGTGCTGAAGGTCTCCCCAGATCTCTCCCTGTTAAATATGAAATCTCGTAGCTCCCCAGGGCCCATGCTTGACCCTCTGACTAATGGCTTTTTGCCAGTCCTGTTTGGTATGGTTATACTGTTGGCTGACACTGCACTTTTACAGTTCAGTTTTGTTTCTTATAGTCTTAGAAGTGGCCATTCTCATTGTCAATAAATACATCTCTCTGCCCAGTACACAGTATTCTCCTGGCAGCTTGGTGCTCAGAGACTATAGGGAGCTGTAAACAACACTGTTTATACTTTCTGCTGATACCAGAACATTAGCATATAAATAGGGGAGAGATTTAAACAGGCTAAAACAACTCCAGCCTGGCCTATTGGGAAGAGTGGACAAGCTGCTTTTCACTCTCCTTGCCAAGGATGTCAACTTTTCTGTGGGACTGTTGCAAGAATGAAGGGCTTAAAGAGATGGGAAGCTTTTATCTGACAAAAGAAAGGTCGATGAGCCTTAGAAATGCAGAAAGGGACTGAATAACAGTCTGCCCGTTGGGATTTCCTTGTGAGCCCTGTTGGTGTTAGTGTGAGGATGTGGTGGGAGGGAAATTGCTTACAAATAGCCGCTGAGCTGTTGGATAAGAGCTTCTTTTAAAGTGAGAGTTAAAATGTTAAAAATATGATAATTGCACCTGGAATAAGCATATCACTTTAGAAAAAGTTCATTTATGTGAAGAAACATATCATGTGACCTTTAGCATTTTTTTAGCTGCACAGTATTTTAGAAACATGGTACAGCCAAATACTAAATCAAATAACCTCCCTTATCTTATCTATCTATTGAATTGCTAAAATTCCTCTCACCTTTGGCACCAGTAAGAGACAGACACAAATGCTGTAGTTACTGTCAAAAGGCTTGAGTCCTTTTCCCATGCAGTTGAAGTTTGATTTATTTTTTGTAATAGAAAGTGTAGGTTAACAGAAGCATAGAGGCAAGGGAGAAAAGAGGTTCTCTGGTAACCTTTGGAAACCAGAAACCAAGACAAAGAGAAAGAAAAGCCAGAGATGATGTTTCCAGGTGAGAGAGTTACTGTGAGATTTTAAAAAAAGCTGTCACATGAAGAGTGGGAGTGAAACTGTGCAACACAACTTACCTATGCATGGGATTTGTTGTAGGCTTTGCAGATGTGCCTCAGTGGCATCTAGACCTTTGCAAATATATCCATTTTAGGGCTGGAGAGCTTTGGGTAAAGCAGTCACTTGCCCCATTCTCCTTCTCTTTGTTGGGTGAGGGGAATGTTTGTGATATTGGTTTTCCTTCTCAGAAGCAATGAAATTTTGTGCCAAAACAAGAATTTCCCATGACTGTTTTGTACCATCACGTTCCTGATGTCTCTGGAAAAAAAGCTCTTTCAAAGTTATATTCTCCGAACTGGAAGGAACATTATGACCTGGACAGTATTTACTACAAGGTTTCCTGAATAGCCTCCGTAGCGTGTCAGTGAGAGGTGCACATGAAAAAAAGAGGGGGGAGATGGAAACTGAACTGGCTTTTACTCTAGGCCTCTTCCTAGAGCTCTTCATTTGCCACATCTGAGTTTGGTCTTCCCAGTGTCTTGCTTCATGGGCCAAAATGAAGCTCAAGCCNGGACCACAGGAGGTTTAATATTAACACGAGGTGAAACTTCTTTCCAGTGCAGGTGGCAGAACACTGGAACAGGCTGCCCATGAGGCTGTGGAGTCTCCTTCTCTGAAGACATTCAAGAGCTGCCTGGGCACATTCCTGTGTGAGCTCATCTAGGTGATCCTGCTCTGGCAGGGGGGTTGGACTAGATGATCTTTCTAGGTCCCTTCCACCTTAACATTCTGCGATTCTGTGAATCTGTGAATAACTGGCAGTGGTGGTAAAACACAAATCAAAAGGCACTTTCCAAAACGAGCTGCAGTACACATGCAAGCTTGTGCCTCTGTGCTCAGGAGCTAGTGCAAGCAGGAGGCAAAAATGGTCTTTGCTTGGGGTACAGGTTGCCAACAGATAAGCCACTGTCTTTGTGGGGTAGGAATGTCCAGCTGAACACTGCAGGGGTGGCTTTGTGAGAAAAGGAGACATTTCTGCGCTGAGGTGCAGTGGATGTCCCAGAACAGGAGAGGCATTAGGGGTGGAGGGCTGCAGAAGACTTTTGTGTCTTAGAGAAGACCTTGATCACAGAGCCACCATGTTCTCCCACAGGATTAGTTGACCTTAGATTAACCTCATTAGCAGTAATTATAAAGTCTGACACATTTCCCTGTCATTATCACCCCTCTATCATGCCATAGGACATCTTTCTCGTGCTTCTGTCTTTTTATCTATCTGGTAGATTAGAGACCAGAGCTTTTTCACTATGTTATCTCTCAAGCTTTTTTTCTCCAATGTAAACTGGCCAGTTTAGCACAGGATACATTGCCCTTTTGTCCTGCAACTGTGAGACAAAAAGGACAGCTAGTTATTGTTCAGATAGTAACCTTAATGCCACTGGGGATAAAACTGTGCTTTGACTTTGGGCTGGGATTCCAGTCCCATGGGCTTTTTTCACTCTTAATGAGCATAGGCCTTGCAAAATGCTCTCCATCTTGTGAAATTCCTGGACCTCTGTTGGGAAGGAGATGGCTAGAGCACCACTGTCCTGGTGGCTTGAGGGGGGGATTAATAAAGTACCAGGGGGCCTGTGTTCAAGGCAGGATGATCAACTGAAGACTGAGCAGGAGAGAGGAGCTAGGAAGTGTATATACAGCTCTCGAGGTTAGTTTATTTAAAATATGTGTGTGCCCAAAAGACAGAGGAAGGATTCAGCTCAAACCTGGCAGATGTGGAAACTAAGCTTAGATACTCTTTGCTAGTGTGGATCCCTGGTGCTAGAACAAGAGTGAAAACTAACCAGGGATTGTGATAATGGGACTAAGAGAACTGCTTGGCCATGCAGTCCTCTGCTGGATTTAAAGATCTTCTGTATCACAGTGGACATTCTTCTCTTGTGTGTCCAAAGATCAAGAAGCAGTGGTAAACCAGAGCAACACTGTAGGCATTAAAAGCCCAGGATGGACAGATGATATCTGGATTTGAGCTATATGAAATGTTCCCTCCTGGTCCATTCACTCAATTTATGTTATATGCAACAACATTAACTGTAAGTTTGACCCTCCTCAGTTTGTTTGCCGTTTGTAACCTAGGCAGATCCCATTTGGTCTCCCCTAAAAAACCAAACCCTTGATAGGTCCTGTTATATATACTCCTCTCACCAGAGGGCAATGAAGTCAAGCCTCTTAGTATAGAACTGTCCAGTATTATATACTCGTGGTGTGCTGAAACCCAAAGAACACCACCTGACTAGGCAACAGTATTTGAATAGAAAGGTGGCACTGGGTCAGGGTGATTCCAGCACAACAGGTGGCACACAGATAAGCAAGCTGCCCCAATTGTCCACAAAGCAGCATGTAGGAGGACTTAGCAATAATCACTTCAGGAGGAACTGGCATTCACACCTACTTTGCAGCAGATGAACTTATCTGCGTCTCTGTAAATCTGCTTCCAAAGTGGCTTTAATAGCCTGCATTAATAATACAGATGCATTGCAAAAACAGTGGGGTCTGGGGGCAAGACACTTCAATTCAAAGCAGTTGAAGTCAACCTGCAGCACAGCTCAAGTGCAGAAAAGTAGACAGAAGGCCTGCAGGAAGCAAAACAGGAAGAGAGCTGAGCATTCTGTATGGTGCTGTGAGTCCTTGGAGGATTTTAGAGAGAACTGATCTGACTTGAGTGAATCAAAAGTGAATGGGAGAGGCTAACTGATGCAAAGAGCTGCATTTGCAATGTTTTCATTTTTTCCTTGCCTCTCCTTATTCTCTCTAGAGTGCTGCCATTGCATCTCACAGCAATAGGCAGCTCAGCCAAGGACATTTGGTATTCCAGTCTGACCAAGTATTTCGCAGGGTGCCAAACAGCCACATTGTAGATGCCTCAACCCTCCCCCCAGTCTCAAGACACAGAGAATCATCTATGCAAGGCCTTACAAAGCCTTTCAAATGCCCTGCAAGTTGGACAAAGATAGGAGGAAATGAGATCTCTTCTCAGATTTCAAGAGTCCATTTAAAAATTACACTGTGGGGGAGTGAACTGCGGTTTGGTAAATTAAACTTTTGCTTATGGGTGCTAGCTTGACTTTGATCCAGAAGGCCCATCACAGCTATTTAATGTTTGACTCAGAGACTATTGGGAGCAGAGTGTGTTTGAAGCATGTTTTGAGGAACGGTGACTTTCTGTGAAGCCCTGTGGCCAGGTTGCAGCTAAATCCCAGCCTGTTCAAACAGGTGGTTTGAGCCAGAGAGGGCTGAGGGCAGGATAGGCTATGGAGCATCAGCTCCCACTCCGTCCTCGAGCAAGTGAGCAGTCACCTCACTGCCCTTGCTCATACCTGTTCTATGGTAAAGGATTTCAGACCCTGGAGCTATCAGCCCATCACCCTATATGAATGCAAAACATGTATTTGCTACAAGACCCCTGCCCTGGGAAGATGGTGGCTTGGCCTGGCGGAGCTCTGGTGCACCCGCTGTGCCTTCCTTCCTTCGCCACTTGATAAATACTCTGCTCCTTCCCCCACCCTCCTGCCCATTTTCCACAGCAGAGAGCAGACACAAGGGGACTCTTTCATCTTGGCACATCCCCTTGCTGATTAATGTGATGCAATGTTCCCACAACACCACCACTATGCCGGCCATGTAATTAGGCGAGAGATAATGAATGCCTTAGAGACTATTCAGGCAGCAGTGCTGCCTTCCCTCCCAACGAGCTCCTTTCTCAGCAGTGAAGCCAAGTGGAAGGAGAGGCAGCAGAAATGCCATTGGTGCTGTGCTTAATTGTGCAGGAATCAGAGGCTCTGGCAGCAGAAAAGAGAGTAAGGGCCGGTGTGGGAGAGATGGGCAAGTGGGTCTGCTCTGGTATCTTGGGGCCAGACTTCTTGTTGTGTCTTTTCATGTGTTTGACCTTGTGGCAGGAGAAGCCTTAAATGTGCACATCTCTGGCATTGTATGTGTGTGCCTTTTTTGTTTCAAATCATTAGGGAAAGCCATCATTTAATAAGCATAAGAGTCTGTCTTCTCAGTAACCCAGAGGCAAAGATGCTGGTGCTACTTAGTGGCCTTTGAAATGTGGGAAACACACTGGGGACACAATAGGCTTATTCTCTTTTAGGGGGCTTTACAGTTAAGCTGCCATTGTCTGGCTAACATTAGCAAGAAAGATACTCCCCTTTCTCCCTGACCTCTATGTAGACTCTGAGAAAACAACCAATTGGTTTGAAATGCACTATCCAAATGCCTTCGGATCACTCAAGAATAAAGCCAGTGAGGAGCTGAAAGTCTGTCTGATCAGCAGGAAGCCAGTGAATCTACTGTCAAAGGTCTTAGCAGAAATTCAGTCCTCTGCTCAAATTGCTTTCTGGAATTTTTTATCATTTGTTGATGCAAAATACTTTTAAACTTCATGCCTGAGCATACCATCTACTAAATGTAGGCACTGCAGCCTGGTGTAAGCAGCTGGTAAAACTCATCATAAAGTGACTTCAGTAGTTTTAAAAATACAAAGATAGCTGAAGTTCAGCGTTTGGTGCAAACAGGCAGAAAACAGCTCCGTGTGATAGCAGTGAAGCAGGGAAGCTCAGTTTGTGTGTGGATTAGGTTAATTTCTGAGCAAAAGGTCACTGGAGAGTGGAGTGTATCAGAAAGAGCAACTTAGAAGTTATAAAATAGAACAATTCATATGCACACTCATATTTAAGCCTGCTTCACTCCAACAAGCTCTAAAGCCATAATGTGCCCTTTTGTAATAAGTGCGTTCCCAGGCAGACCCACTGGTCACCCTACTGAATTAAGTGACAGACTCTTTTGTGCATCCCTTCTTGAATGGCAAATGGATGCAAGTTATATTATTCTCTTGCTTAAACCCATTTTCTAATCGACTTAGTACATAGTGTGCACTGCCTATCACTGCTGCACATTTTGACTTCAGATGGTACACAGAAAACTCTTAAGCTTTCCTAATATCTACAGCATCAAAAACAACAAAAAAAATTCACTGAAAAAGCTTTACTTGTTGCAAAGCAATAGTAGACTTGTGACCAAAAATTTATTAAAAAAAAAAAAAATCTGGCAGGGAGAAGAGCTTTTTTACAAAAGAAAATCAGTTCCACTGCCATCCTCACAGAGCTCCCCAGTGGTATGCACAGTCATGTGCCTCCGTGTCATACAAGCACACTGCATTCATTTGTGCCATACCATTGCATCCCAAAGCAGATGCACGTAGTCTCACTGTAACCCTCAGATCATGTGTCATCTATTTCCCCTCCCTCTGTCACATGCACAAACACACATGGCCTGCAGCCTCTATGTGTGAAACTGAGAAGAGAAATAGACGACATGTGATGTGAGGGTTATAGTGCTTCTAAAACTGATGGTCAGCATTTTATTGGTGTCAGGGATTCAAAGGTTAAGAGGCGAAAGAAATTATACTGGAACTAAGGAGCCCAGTTGTTACTGCTCAAAACTGAGAAAGAGCTCTGTCCTGAAAGGAGATTCAGATGTTTTCCTTCTGTCTACAATGTTTGCTGGTAAGGAATGTTCTAGCATGGACTTAGGTTAGTACTTCTCTCAGTGGTGTGATGTCCTCCAGAGGAACATAAAGTCAATGTCAGCAGTGATTCTGATTTGTAAAGTGTATGTATTGATGGGTGCTGTTCCTATTGAAGCCACCTGGCTGAGGTAAGACTATTGGATTATCTTACAGACAGCTTGAGGCAGTATCCTGTAGCAACAAACATGTTCAGCGGGTTTCAAGAGGAATGAGCACCAGCAAAACTCATGCAGGATCTATGAGAACAGCTTGCTGGCATAAAGTAGGATATCTCCTTGTGATCTCTTTTTCCCCTCGGCCTAATCTGATAGCAAAAGCAAATTGCATCAAACTCTAGCATGCACTGCACATCTGGGTGTGGATTTTCCATTACAAAAGCCATTCAGTCACCAAGAGTTCAGTGACATGACCTTTTTCAGGGCAACCCACAAAGAGATTGGCACTTCTAGAATTATGTGATGTTGTCAACATCTGGAATTCAGTTGTCTCTGGTAAAAAAACAGATGTTTTGCTTCTTCTGGTCACAAATTTCTCCCCATGTTCACCGTTCTAATTTCTGTTTAAAGCTGGATTCAGACAAGAAATGAACATAAATTTGCCTGGAAGCTGTCCCAAAGAATCTGCCATCTGAACTTCAGAATGTGTTGCTGCTTTACTTGCTTTTGACAGGATCTGAAACCCATCCAGATCTCTAGTTGAGCTGGAATTTCTTTTGCGTTTTTTGTATGGGCCTAAGTGATGTGAGGACCATCCTAGTGAAACCCTGATACTGTAGTAATAAGGAACAAGAGGCTGACTGTATGTCCCTTGCTGCTGCTACAACAAGGAAAGAGTAATGCTCCCAGATTATGCTAAACCTGGACAATATTTTGGTCTCTCTTGTGGCTGTTGTGGAAGAAACCGAAGGAAAAGTTAGGAACAATGATACAAAGAAGTACTAAGAATGTGGAGCCTTTGCTGACCATTTGACTTGTTTTTTCTTAACTCATGCTGCAGCTTATGTAGACTTATAGGCTCCTGCAGACGGAATACAGAGTGTTAAGAAGTCAGTAGGGTAACATGCAGTTATCATTTGCTGTGCAACCCTGTAGTCTTAGCTGTTCTGGCAGAGCAAAAGGAGTCGACCAGCCATTTCTAGACTGTTTCAGGCTTGAGGAATCCCAATACTGGTACAAGAAATTGAACTAGGAAAAGAAGGCACAGCCAAAGTACTTCTGTTCTCCAACAAACCTCAGCAGCAAGGACAATCTTCCCATACAGCTCAGAGCAGGTGTGGAAGCATGTACCATTTGTGCCAGGCACACAGTCCTGGAGTACCTAGGATGACACATTTGCTGGGAAATGAGAGAGAACGGGGAGCAGCAGGAGGCCTGGCAGGGTGCTGAGTTCAGTCCTGACTCTGCACACCAGCTCTGGGCTCAGAATAGTCCTGGCTCTGTGCTCTCTGCCCTCCCATGCCCAGTGTAATACCAACCACATGTGAAACTCCTGCTGAATCACACCCATGGCCTGGAATGGCCTTGGCTTTGCCAATGTTCAGTTCTCCTTGCAGCACAGTGTGGTCATGTTCTTGTCTACTCTTCTCTGCTAAGTGTCCCTGTCTGTCACTGTCCTAGCTTTGTATGCATGCCCATTCCCCACCTGAAAAACATAGTGGTGGCCCATTACTACTAACTTCTTCCCAGTATAAGACTTCTCTATTTTTAAAATGAGTTGGAGTACCCCAGGCCTGAAAGATGGCTATGGGAAAACAACACAAGGACTTTAGATAACCAACCCAGTAACCATCTCTGGGGGAGGGTGCAAAATGGGAGCAAACGCAAGCCTAGAGCCTGCTTCTGTGCTTGCCAGTCACAATAGGCTGTTGTTTTGCCAGTACTGAGAGCTCAGAAATAAGGGAACACTAAAGAGTTAAGAAGTCTTTCAGGGAAGGCAGGCTTGGTGAAAGCAGGGGAGGAAGAGGAGGAGCAATCCTCCTGTGCACAGACTTTACAGAGCTTCCAAGATCAGTAATCCCCAGTCAGGCCTATGCACAGGATGCTTATATTTTGTTATTTCTGTTTTAATTTAGATGTTTGGGATCTAAACAAATACTTACTTAAAATTATAAAAAATAAAATTATTAAAAAAATTATGTACAGTGTCATAGCAAACAGAACTGCAAGGAATATCAAAATTCAGCTCTCAGGTTCAGCCTAAAATTCAGCCTGATAGAAAGGGAATCTTAGAGTCACATTCAGAGACAAGCAGTTTTTTGCTGTGAGTCATTAAAATATTTGAGATCTGAGAAGGTACCAAAATAGCACAGACATGCACCTATATGTGTCACACTCACATCTCATTAGTCCATGGTAGCCAATCTTTCTTCAATTTAATTTCATCATGTTACCCAAAGATATGCCCCTTGTGGATTTGTTTTCTTAATGAAATGCTTGCTCTATTGGAATATCAACTCTGTAGGGGTTGCCAGGATATATAAAAGAGAACAGCCATAAACTATATTCATTATTATTGCAGTCTAATGCCAGGTCTAGTACTGCTTCCAGAAAGCAGGAGAGGAAGAACAGAACTTAATATGTCCCTGACCTGTCCAGAGGGACAAAACAGAGAGCTTTTCTTTTATTTGTTTCTACAGTGACTCAGTCTGTAGTAACTGGGTTAAAGTCCACTTAGAAACGAATAGAACAAAAGGCCTCCTGTTAGTGCTGGACGTTTTCCCTCTTCAGATATCACCAGAAGGATTTAAAAAAAAAAAAAGAAAGAAAGGAAGAAAAGAAAAAAAAGGCCTCTAGCAGAATGCAGGAAACCACAAGCTTATGGGAATGTAGCAGCACTTTGGAAAGGAAAACACCGCTTCAGACTTTCATCTGCAGGGCTTGCCTCCCCCTCCCCATTTTTTCCTTACCTTCTTTTCATCTCCTTACAGCTAGAAGCATTTGCCAGGTCAACACAGAGCCTGGAGAAAAGGCTGGTGGGGAGAGCAGCTAGGTTGCAGGAGGTCATTGCTAGAATCCAGACAGAGAGAAAAAAATTGGCTTGCACCGATCACTGTAGTCTGCAAGGGGACTCCAGCACAGAGGGAGCAAGCGTTGGGCAGCTGGAGCTTTCAACTCCAAAGCCCATAGTTGCTTGCCAGACTGAGGGTCTTACTGGGGTCAGAACCTTGTATGCTAGAGGCCATACTACAGGGGGGGGGAAAAGGGCATTTTCCTCATTTTTATTTGGTGTGTCTGGTCTTTCTTTAAAATGTAGCTTAGTGACATCTAACTAATAAATTACATAATGTTCTCTTAAGTTATAAAAAGTATCTGAAATGCTTTCTGCCTTCCGTTCTAAGTATTGTCATGGCATGCCTGTGTTTTCATTATAAAGCAAACATTTTCCAGCAAGCATTCAACTGGGTTTCATTTGAGCTTTTTTTCTAAGGAGTGTGAACTGGCAGTAAAAGAAAAAGCATGTTGAAATTTTGTGTATAAGAATGAGCACTTTATTGAACTTTCCAAAACTTCCCTTTCCCCTCAAAAATAAAAAGCAACTCCAAATCTGAAGAAGATTGCACCTATCTAAAATGAAATGGGAAAGCAGAGTTAAAGGATCCTTCTTACTTACAGCTTTAGCAATCATTGTGATCCTGGTTTGTACAAAAGGATGTTACTTTTTGTTAGGTGAGCTTCATGTTGACCTAGAGCAACAGCTTGGTGAATGGTGTGATGAGCAATGTTTTGCATTTAAGGGAGGAATGGGAATGCATAGCCAGAGCTGGACTGCATAAACCAACTGTTAGTTTAATTTAGACTGCTGCAGAACCATAATCTCAAGTGGTGAGCCTTTGAGTGACTTGACCAAGACCACATAACACATAAGTAGTTACTTTATTTAGTTAGATGACTGATTCCATACTGAATTATGGAAGTTTGTCTATTCTGTGTTCAAAACAAATAGATAAACAGAGTTGATGCCTATTTCACTGATGACACTGTGCAGAAAATCCAGTCTTTAAAACAGATTTCTGTCATTAATACGAGGTGAATCAGTTATTTGTAGTACTACTGTTATATACACAGTGTCTCCTCTCTAGGTCATTTGGGCTGGTTTCCATTACAGATAGTGATGAGAATCTAAAGTGAAATGGCTGGTTTTCACTGATATGAAGTGAGTTATTCCAGACAAATTATCTTCTGTAAAACCTCTATATTTGGCTTCTTTATCAGCATTTTCAAGTTCAAATATTCAGTCCTCTCATACAAAGTCTCCTGCTTTAGCCTTGTCTAGGCTGAAGAACTTGAGTTCTCCCAGCCTATCTTCATATGTCACCTGCTCCAGCCCCCAGCCATTTTAAGGTCTTTGCACTGGGCTTCACTTCAGCTTGACAATATCTTTCTTGCACTTGTAAGCCTTAAGACTGAACACAATATTCCAGTATTTGTTAACTAACACATGGTTAAATGCTATTTTGTCCATAGTGTGATCACAGGTAGTCACAGCTGAAAGCATGTTTTAAAACCCTAGCCCAGAGCTAGAAAATCAAGCTTGAGTAGCCAGGATGTTTTAAAATCCAGTTGGGACTGCTTACACTGAAAAATTCCAACCACTTACAACATGTGCTAATTAACACACTGTTTGGCACTCAGGATGGATAAGAAAGATGACTGTTCCTACCTGGATAGTTTTAAGTCCAGATCTTAGGAGTTAGCTGTTTTCAGACATAATTTTAAATGTAACAGGTAAATTTAGCATCATCCCAGTAAATAGATGTTCTAACACAAAACCATCTTCTAGTGTAAATGGAGCATGTTTGGTAGCAAGTGCAATTTATTACATGATGCACTTTGATTTCATCCTTAAAACTTTTTCATTAACTGTCCAGATGGAAATGGAAACATTCTGCTGGTTCATAAGTGAGAAGGCTTACACAGCTCTGACCAGTGGTGTGTAACTGGAGCATCTTGGTCTCTGCCATGCCACTGTAAAAACATTGCATTGCCACATACAGAAAGGCACAGTCATAGCTTTTTAAGGTCCAACTGTCCTTGATAACCAGCACTGCCAATACCAGTGTTCACAGGGAACAAGGAATGGAGAATATTCCCTGAAATTTCTTTCTGCTGTAAAGCTGCTAACTCCACCTTCCTGAGCCTCGAGAGAGAAGCATTTTTCCTCTGCTCCATCTGGTACAGTCCTCTGGAAAACTTCAGCTTAGCCCACACCCTCCTCAGCCCCTGAACTTTGTAATTTTTCAGCTGCCAGAATCACTAACTGCCCAGTTTTATGTAACTCCAAATATCTACAGTGGAGCTGGAGAATACACACATGGAGGAAGTTTTGTGGCTTTTAAGCTATGCCCAGAAGTTTGCCTGTTTTTTTCTTTTTTTTTTTTTTTATGGGAAGGGGAAGAGGAGGAATGAGTGGGGGATATCAAAATAGAGTGGAAATTCTGTCTGCTGTAAGGATAGGGGTAGGTTTGCTTTTGCAATGCCCATCTTTTTGAAAGGGGCTCAAAACTCATTTGGAGGCAGGGGGTTGCTGTTATATTTTGTAAGTGTGAATCCATGAGTAATATTTTTTTGAGGTTTTCAGTCCTTCGTGTTTGTTGCCTGTTGCTCTAGGGAGCCAAATCTAACTAGTAATAGCTGTTGCCAATGTCTGTGTAGCCAAAGTGGAACAGTGGTTTTCCCCAACCCCAGCTAACAGCTTCCCAGCTGAATATGCTGTGCCTGGATTTCTGCAGCCAAGCAAAACAAACGAACATGCTGCTTTTGTGGCACTTGAAGCTTTATACTCCAGTACCACAGAAAAAATGGCAAACACTCCGAGAAGTCAGGCAGGGCAGGGAGGCTAGGCTGGCATTGTCAGAACCCATAACCCCTTTTTCCTTTATTCCCTTTCAAATGGTTTGCAATGGCAAGTCAATTTTTGTATATGCCTTTTCAAAATAAGTATGTTGTGGTGGTTTGTGTGTGTGTGCGAAAGAGAGCAAACTGGAAGAATGAGGCTTAAGCACTGTAATAACAAAACAGCAAACAGCCTATCAAGCCAGGGACAACCCTGCAATAAACTAGTGTATCCAGACCTGTAATCAGAAGTGACCTAGCAATAACAAATCAGTGCATGCCTATGGGTGTGGGAGAGAGGAGGGCAGAAGTGAAAGAGATACATTCCCAGAAGAGTAGAGAAAGAAAACAGAAAAATTGAGGTGTGGAGGAGATAAATAGGAGGAACATGCACTTTTGAGTGTGTTGTTTGTGCATGTACATAGTAAGCAGTTGAAACTAAAACTTTCTTCCTGTTTCCTACAACACATGGAATTTCATGCTTCTGCCAAATGTTGAAATAGGAGCAAAAATCAGCATCAGTTCCTCCTGAAACAAAATTAAAACTGCATGAAAGCAGCAAACTGTTAACACAGCATCCAAGTTCGAGTTGTTATCTGCAGGCCAGTTGTGCCAGCAGTGTGTAGCCACGGGAGCCAGAGGTAGGAGCCACTGCAGTCATAGGGAGATGAAACTAAATGAACAGTAAAATGGAAGCTTATAGAAGTAAGCTGTCAGTAAAGTTAGTTTTAAAGGGATGTGGTTAAAGATAAATATCAAAGTGTGCATAGCAGAGCTATGTTAATGAATTGCAGTCTTTCCAGTGACAGGAATGGAGTCCTTACTCAAGTCAGATGGTAGATGTGGAGGTTATGATGCTCTTGCCATGTAACTGAAAGGTGTCAGTCTTCTTCGAGGTTGCAAGACTACTTTCGTGCATGTGAATAAAATGGAGCTTTTGGTTAGGGCAGCTGTCTCTCTCCCAGGTACAAGGAGCGACTGAAACAGCAAGAGAAGAGTGAATGTGCTTACAAATGCAGTGGTCCATGACCATGTGTATCCTCTGTCTGTGGGAGAGACAAATGTGTCAGTGGAAACAGAATTACTGCCTCACATTCCTTAGTGAGATTTCTTTTTCTGCAGCCCCTTTGGGGCGCTGTTGATGCACAGCCTGTGTGCTGCAGGCTGAATCGGTTCCTGAGTGCACTTAGTATTTGAAGACATTAATAATTTAGGACTGTCTGCCACAGCTTCATTTGGTGTGATTGGAGCTTCTGACCTTTCCAGGCTTTAATTCCCAAAAAGCAAGGAACTGGAGCACAGGCAGAGAAAGCACCCAGCTGTGGAACGCCCTACGCATTGGGGTATGACCATGAACTCCAGGAACAGTCTTTCAAAGGGTCTGAGATTAATGCTTGACAAGGACACGAGTTATTTTACCAAAGTCTCACTTTTTTATCAGATATTGTCACCATATTGATAGTCTGGAGCCAGAGGGGTTAGTGGTCTGAACAAACAATGTTACTGCCGCAGTCCTGCTGCTTCCCATATCTTCCCTGGCTTTAAGGAGCTTGATGAGTTGTTGGATCTCTGGCATGTAACCAGAGCCCCTCACTCAATGCTGTTTGGTTTGTCCTTAGCAAGTGCCAGGCTCAGAGGGCAACAGACCAGGCTCAGGATGCTGTAATGGAGGTAATGATGATGCTGGAGTTTACAGCCAAGGTCATGGAACAAGAGAATAGCCCATCTTTAGGGAAGGCCATAAATGGTTGTCAAGTTCCAATTAAGGAAAGCAGCAAATGGATGTGTCTGATTTTTCCTTTTCTTTCAGTGCTGACCTGGGAGGCTTAGTGACTGAAGTCTGACTATACACTGAATCTTGCACATTCCAGCCAGGGCACTAATTAAAGCTGGCCAGAGACATTGGTTGTGTGGAAATGGGAGGTGGTGCCCTCTGTGTTGTCATGTTAGAGACTTTTTCTCTTGAATCAGATTGGAATAGGACTCCTTGCCTCTTCACCCTGCCCAAGCTAGCTGGCTCAAAGCTCTAGAGCTTGGCAGATACGTTTTGGGCTGGGTACATATCAGAAGTGTCCTCACTCTCTTGAAATTCTTAGTTTTACTTGAACTGCTGTTGAAGGAGTGGAGTTATTTGTGCAGAGGATGAGGAGAACTAAAAAGAAAGGGGAGGTCAACAAGTGTTTCTTTGAGCACACATCCAGAGCTACTTCACAGGGGGTGGCTGGAATGACAGAAATGACAAGGGTGTTGAGCTTGTTTCATGGTGCTGCCAAGGAGCAGAGGGTCAGAGCCCTTGCCTTTCCCTGAAATTGCACAGGAAAGATAAGCCCAGGATCCCATTTACCCTCCGGTGTGGGATGACTGTGCAAGGATGGAGAGGTACATTGTTACCCTATTCTTTCAAGGCTGAAGTTGCCTTAGATCCTTGTGGTCGGAGAGAGGCATCTGCGGTGATTGCTCCTGGCATGGCAGAGGGCACTCCATGCACATTCAAAGCCTGCACCCAAAGGCTCCCAGCTTTCACTAACTGCCAAGTGGATGGAGCCAAAGTTGGCTTTACTTTATGGTGCCAGGCCTCAGCTCAGAGGGTGTGCATATATTTTTCTAAGCTTTGCAAATTAACATAGCAAATAGTCCCAACATGGGAGAAAAAGGTAAAACACTGTGACCTCATTTCAACAAAAAAACCTCATCCATCATGCAGAGAAGTCATTAAAAAGCATGGTGATTAAATACATGCCAGCAAATATCTTCAAATCCTAAGTCACTCATGCCAAAAATAAGCACTGCCTGTGCACATTTGGAGGAAAAGGTAATGCTTCAAGTTTTCCTCTTCCAGCCTGTGTAGTCTCCAAGTCCTGTGCAGCCAACTTGATTTTTTGGGCTTCCTTGTGAGAGACAAAGGGTTAATTTCAGGAAAAAGGAGATGTTCTCTCTCTCTCTCTGGACAGTAAAAATGATAAGGAAGAATCACAGTGTGCTTGGCTGTACTGGAAATGAAGTTGTTGTTTCCCAGCTTTACATCCCAATTATGCACTTTCATAACCAGGGCCTGGAGTATCTTCAGTGGAGAGGTGATACTCCAAACCTCCAGATAGCACATTCTTGTGAGATTTAGCAGCTGCCCTCAGGAAGGGTGTTCTGTAAATTTCATTTTTTATTCCCCTTTCCTTATTTTTATTTGGTTTCTGTTTCTCTTTATGCTAGAGATGCAACATCAGATTCAGAACTCTAACTT
This sequence comes from Bucco capensis, assembly GCA_013396975.1. NCBI lineage: Eukaryota > Metazoa > Chordata > Aves > Piciformes > Bucconidae > Bucco > Bucco capensis. The sequence continues at coordinate 219,908 of VWZO01001804.1, read as the reverse complement.
TTGGGAGAGTCAGACATATATTCAGATTTTTAATTGGATTCATGTAGCATAATAATGGGTTAAATCAAAACACAGATGAAAACAAACATCCATGTGTTCTAAGAAAGTTTGGTTCCAGACCCAAACATCATATCTAAATTAAATTCTTGTTTCCCTGCTACTAGCCAGAAACCATGGTGAGATAAGTGAGATCAGATGGGGAAAAAAGAAGGCTCAAATTTATGGCAGAAAACTTCTCAGTGTAAGAGCATGTCTTTGGCTGCCCTGTAAAAGAAGGATAGGAATATTTCTGTCTACTCCTACTTTACAACTGGCTAGGTACTCTGAGTTTTTTTGCTTTCTTCTGAATGAGTTGACTTTTGCTGGAAGCGGAGCACTGGCATGATCTGGTACAAGAAGCCCATGTTCCCATCTCCCTGGCCTCTCCTGCTGGGCAGAACAAACATGGCTTTCAGGTAAAATGCAGCCTGCCTTCTCTGTCTTGTGCTAGTTACTAGCTTGTGTAGGAGTTCTTAGGAAGGCCTTGATCTCACTGTGACCAAACCCTTACGCAGTTGTGGAGAATGGACTGTATGACAGGGGCTGATGGAAGGAGCAGATAATAGGGGAGAGGGAGAATGAGTCTGCTATGTGCTTGGCCTGCACAAACTCATGTAATTACAGCCAGGGAAGTTTAATTCCAGAATTATTTGTGCTTAAGTGAAAAGAAAAGGAAAGAGGAAATCGAGTGGTAAGAGGGGAAAGTATTACACTTCAGGCTGAAAGGAATATATAGGTGATTCCTGTCTGAGGCACCTTCTCAGGGTCACAGCAAGCCTGAAGGACTGCCAGGAGCCCACCTTCAGCTTGAGCGGGCATATGTGGTGGTCTTGACACACATTACAGGAACAGTAATACCAAGACCTGGAGTCACATGGTGGATCTGATTGTCTCTTGTGACTGTTGTAATGGGGCACAACTCCGTTAACTGCAGAGGATCAAGCTGTGACTTGTGATTATGTGTGGAAGAGGAATTAAGGTAAGTCCATGGCAGAGTGGAGCACACAGCTGAGGACTTCTGATGGCGTGGCACAAATTTGCACTGTGGCTTTGCATTGTTTCTTCCACCTGTATTGGAAAAGGTGCGCACATGCATTGCAGCAAGCAAAAACTTGACAGTGTTTTCACTTCCCTTGTACTGCTTCAGTTGACATCTCTCTTTATCTGCGTGTACCTTCTTGCATAAGAAACCACAAGCACGTTGAGGCTGCTCTGTTGCAAGCAGAACAACACAGGGTCAAGATGCGGAGCCCTTTCCTCCCTCTGCTCCCTCTCCCAGGACAGATGCCATCAGCAACCATTTCTCCAGGTTACCGTGTGCCTTGTTCCTGGGTCTCCCAAAGTGCATCTTAAGTTTCTGCAAGAGGGCTTGGGGGACCCAGAAACAGACTTTCTGCGTGCTCCAGGAGCTCCACGTTGTGCCTCCCTAGTGCTGACCTTCCCTGCCCTTCGGCCTCTGCCCTTTCCTCCTGACCTTGCAGGATTATTCCTGCTGTGCCTTCTTCAGGAGAAGGCCCCTTGGCTGCTGCTTTAGTCTGGAGGGTGACTGTGAGATGAAAGAAGAAAATCCCCCTCCGATGACTTGGTTTTGTGGAGGGCATTAATCAATACCCTGGGCACCCTGCTGAAGGGCTGGTGGAAAAGCACGTTAACCCTCCCTGCGCTGGCCTCCCCTAGGCTGCCATCTTCCCCCCACAGCATGCGCAGCTGCCCTTGTTTCCAGCCAAGAGGGCCCTTCTCTGTCCTTAAGATATCAAATCATGCTCATCCTGCCCTATTTTCTAGTGTTGGCTTGAAAAAACAAGATCAGAGGTGGGTTTTTTACTGGAGTTTATCCTTGCATTGTCCTTGTCTGCTTTAAAGGTTGGCTGCAGGTATGGGAAGAGCTGATCCCTTGGTTACAGCACTGCAAGCCATGGGTGCTGGAAGGGGGAAGCAGGGGGAGATTTTTTGTTTGTTTGTTTGCTTTTCCCTGAACCTTGAAACTCCAGGCAGTGCTGAAGGCAGGATACCAGACAGGAGGGGCAGGATCTAGTTCTGCACATCTCCCTTCCCTCTCCCGGAGGAGCAGGGCTCATGGCCCTGGCAGCCTTTTCAGGCCCTGCCAGTGGGGGAGTGAGAACTAGGCCCATGGATTGCATCAGGGCTCTTTTTCTGGTCATGCTGGTTGGTTATAATGAGAAAATACTCCAAATTCCTAGTGAAAAATCCTTTCTTCCTTTCATTATTGCTGGGCCAGACAAGCTAAGCTAGCACTGGAGCACTGAATGGTGGCTGGCTAGCAGTGCACACAGTGGTGCCAGTGTGGGAGGCAGGGCTCCTGAATCCTCACCGAAGCTTCACTTTCAGTGTTTTATATAAACCTCAAAAAATCAGTTAGATTGCTGTACATTCTGTCTGAACATATCTGGGCATGAAACAGGATCAGTGGTGGGACTGTCTCAGACTTGGTTTCTCAGGAAAGCTGCTTTCAGATGTAGCAGCAAGTACCATAAAAATTACTTAATTTTTTTAATTTATATTCCTCATCTTTTGCAGAAATTTAACATGTTCTGGAGAGTAGGTTGAATCCAAAATGAATTAAGACTTCCAATTGAAGGTGCCTTGCCTTCTCACTGAGGCATGTGCAGTGAGGTGTGACAGGAGGTAGACAGCATAGAATCATAGAACAGTTACAGCTGGAAGAGACCTTGAAGATCATTGAGTCCAGCCTTTGTCTCAGTCANAGCACTGCTGGGGGTTGGTATGGCCAAGGTGCAGCACCTGGCATTTGGCCTTGTTGAATTTCATGGCATTGGCCTTGGCCCAGCAATCCAGCCTATCTAGATCTCTCTGCAGAGCCTCCCTTCCCTCAAGCAGACTGGCACTGCCACCCAGCTTGGTGTCATCTGCAAACTTGCTAAGGGTGCACTCCATCCCCTGGTCCAAATCATTGCTGAAGATGTTAAACAGGAGTGGCCCCAGTACTGAGCCTTGTGGGACCCCACTCGTGACTGGCTGCCAACTGGATTGAACTCCGTTGATCACAACTCTTTGGACTCGGCCATCTATCCAGTTTTTAACCCAGTGAAGCAATGCAAGTTGTCGAGAATGTGCTGGTTAAAACTTACTGGTGGACTGTGAAATGTAAATTAATAAATATATAGTAAAGATTTTCCGATTTTCCAGCTGCAAACCCAAGTATATGTTCAAGGGTTAACAGACTAGTGATTGAGGCATGCAGACACCCTATTGAGTCCTCACAATTTCTGAACTGTGAAGATTCATCTTGGTTCATGTCTGAGTTGATTTCTCTTTGCTTCTTTCTCAGGGCTTTTTTTCCATCTTTTGGGGTTTTTTTTTGATCATTGCTTTAACTCCTGGGAACTCAGAGAAGCACATTTTCTCTTTTCTTGGGAGATGGACACTAAATTTTATACCAAATTGATTTGATCAATATGAAATCAACAGAGAAATTAAAACACTCATTCTCACTGTAGGTATACATCTGTAGGTGTTTTACTGAAGAGCAGAATAAAGAATAGGAGAATTTTGATGATCCAAGATTTGTGTATATCTTACATTGTCAGTCTCTGACTTCAAGTGGTGCCAACCTTCAATTCTTTCTCTGTATGTTTCCCATTCCCTCTTTTTCTTATGTTTCAAATCACAATATTCCCATGCTTTTCTTTAGCCTTCTTTAAATATTTTCAAGATATTCATTAGCCTTGTAGTAGTCCTTCCAGGTAAGTAAATGTCTTTTAACAATACAATCTTATACAGGTGGGAAAACTGAGGTACAGAGTATTAAATAATATAATTACATAACGAATTCAAAAATATTTCAAAACTTTTAAGTACCTTTCCTTGTTAGCCTATATTTTATATTTTAATATCAGAGAAATTTTTTGAGCATTCTTTAAATGAAAAATGTTAGCTGTGTGGTGGTGGACAAGGAGCAGATAGTGAACATCGTAATTTTGGAAGAAATCCTTGGGAATTCCAAGTACCCATCATATCTCCAGATGGCCTGAAGGCCGTGGTTTTTATTGCAGTATTTCCATTGGTTTTTAAAATTGTTTTGAGACATTTCCAGATGTCTTGATTGGAAAAGGTGTTGCTAAAGGTTGAAGCCCAGATTACTGCTATAAAGGTATATGGATCTCATGGAAAAAAATACTACGCTTCTTTCTTTTGGTGCTTATGTAGCCCCTATCAGCATAGTATCTGAGCATCTTGTATGTATTTAAAAATAGAAATAACAATAACAAACCCTCTGTCTATCTCTTCCTTCCCAGCTTGTAAGTGAAATAGCTTGGTTTATTCAAAGGACTTTTTCCTTGTGGGTTCTAAATATTTAGCTGTGGTCTTGTACAGTTTATCTACTGTTCCATTACTCCACTGAGAGGAGGAAAAAAAGATGCCATTTCCATTATTTCATAGAACTCAAAAAGCCACAGTGTTACGTGTTCCCTCTACTGATTCCCATGTAGAGCTTAACACTATTCCCAGAGCTTGCATTCATTACTTTATTGATGCATAACCAGGAATGCTTTGGCAGGATTCAGTGTTGTGTAAGCCACCTGTGCCATTAAAGGAAGACTGCTATATATGTTAATTGCAGCCATTCCCAGGTTAGATGTGCAGATTCAATATTTGCTTGTAGAATATGTTTGAGAAATCATTATATTCCCTAACACCCCGTGAACTTGATGAAGTAACATTATGCCAAACAAGGGCAATTTTTTCTCCATTTCGTCTACCTTTCTGGCCTCAATATAAAGCACACTGATAGTTTTAATAATAGACTTGATTCCTCATTCACATTTCTTCTTTCTCTGTCAAGATAACAGTGTGTTTTCCATGTTAATTATTGTTTTAAAAGCACTGTACAGGATTGCAAAGGAGTTTCCTGAAGATACTGAATTTTATGGCCACTGTTAGCTCTTTTTCTAAGGGAGTTCTGAAGATTCATCCCTTTCATGTGTCAGATTTCTTATATTTATCTCCCTGAAAAGATCTGAAGGCCTTAAACTGAACCAGGTAGTCTTACAGACACTTGTACTGGGGGAGGTGGCTTGTTATTTAGTAAGCGAGATGCTGCGTGGAAAGTGAACTCAAACCTCTTCAAATCATCCCAGATGCTGTGACTACTGAAAGTAAAGCTTGAGGCCATGAAGATCCACATCACAGTGTGATCCCAGTTCTAAGAATTGGATGCTCATGTATCCATGACTTTGAACATCAGCATGGGACCATGTTCCTTAAGAGTCACCATGTAGATCAGCTTCTTTTGGCTATCATAGTTGTGTGCATATCCTACATCGGGGAGGCATGAAGATCTTGGTGCTCTCTGCCACTGTGAGTGTAGCCTGTTCTTTTGATACAGCATGATAATTGATAGCATGTCTAAAATTTCACCTCTTCTGTGAGCATCTCCTCTATTTTTCTGTGTTTGACTAAGAAGCAGGGTTTTTCTTTGGCTTTTGTTTGAGCTGAGGAATTCCGATGGCTGGGAAACAGTGCTATCAGTTTGTAAAGTGAAGCAGTATATAGTTAGGTGTCATAAATGCTCTGCTGTCATCCAAGGGTGCTATGTCTCACACATTTATACATGTCTAATGGTATGGGGAAGATAACTGAGGGATCTGGGCCTCTGTGGTTGCAGAAGTGTCTCAGTGTATCATGACCCTTTTGGAGGAGAAGGAATGTGAGACGAGTCTTGGTCTTCTGCGTTCACATGCAGCAGTGCCAAACTGAGGCAGTAGCATTTTGTGATCATTAGAGCTAAAGACTGCTGAGAAATGCTATCATCAGGGTACTTCCTGCCCCTTTCCTCAGAGTACAAAATAAATTTCCATAATAGAAAATATTTCTCTTTCGGAAGTGTCACATTATTTCCAAGTTACACAATCTAGCAGTAGGAAAAAGTAATTAAGAATAATGCACAGTTCCAGAAACAGGAGGCAGATACTTGTCTGAATGTATCATCTGCAGTATGGTTTATGAAACATCCTGACTTTCCCGTAAGAACCTCTGTGATTCTTCCAGTTTCTTTATACCATTAGAAGTGTGACATTTTCTCCTGTCACCCGAAGAAAGATCTCACAGCTAATAATAATTTTAAAGACCTATCAGTTTTAAAGTGTAAATTTCAAAAAGTGCTTTCCTTTTGTAAGTTAGTTATGCCAGTATGTCAAATTTTCTGTCATTCTTTACTGAAAATACCAATAGTTTGGAAACAGAATATCTGCTGCCTCTTGTTTGTGTCTTTTGGTTAACCTGCTTCTGGTATCTAGTGATGCAGTTTCTGGTTTGGGATTCTCCTTCTTTGTTACAACTAAAGCACACACCAATATTCTAGCAGAAGTCTTCCTGCTCATGCATGGAAAAAAGAACTACTCCCATCACTGTTCTTCTTGGTACTTTATGTACACTCATCCATTTTGGAACCTGTTTTGAATCATTCTCACTATGGTAAGAACCTCTGAGTGACTTATGGAGGCTTAGGTCAGTGGCTTGATTTGCTTTTCTTCTGTCCCACTCCTCACTCATCTTGCAGCAGCCTCCTTTGCCCATATACGCTCACCCTTGCAATAACCTCCCCCCTCTTTTACCTTCCTTTCTCTCTGTCCATCTGATTCCAGACATCAGCCCCAAACACTTCCTCTGTACCTACAAGGCAAACCCTGCTTTGTTAAGGACTTGGAGTATGGGAGTAAGAACCTCATGAATTATGCTACCTCTGACACCCAAAGGTTGGGCAAGATACTTTAGCTTTCATCTCCTGACTGTTTCCCTGGGTGGCTAAGCAGAAAGATAATTCCTAGTTAAATGCTTTGCAGAGGTTCTGTGGGCTTAATTAGGTGTTGGTCTACAAGCTACCAACATTACAAATAAAGGTAACAGTATGGGCACTGAGGAGTTTAACCACAAACATCTCTTTCACTGTCTCTTTTACTCTTTTAACTTAATTAACAAAAGTTAGTATAACTTAATAGTTCTACAGTTTAGAGGTTATGAAAGACACCACAGCAGGTCTTCTGAAAATGTAATTGTGTATTATAATTATCACTAAGAAATTTACTTCATGCATTAGCAAAACAAGAAAGTAAGAATACTTTGCCCTTCTCAACTACTTGGCACTAAAGCACCCAAACTCCTGCAATTTAGGCCTTGCTCTTGCACTCCATCTCACATCATACGAATGAGAGGTTCCTTTTGTCTGCATGTGTTAGAGCATTGCCTGGTTACAGACAACACATTTTAGCCATAGATCTCAAAGAACTTCACCAAGAAGGGCAGGTACAATTATCCTCTTTTTACAGTAGAAAACCATGTGATACAGAACATGGTAGAATGTGCCATTAACCAACAGGGACTTCCTGGTTCTCTTCTCCCTTCTCTAACAAGTGGTAGCTGTAATAGCAGTCACTGCATCCTTTATTTTACAATACGGAGGGAGTGTGATAGTGGTTCTTTAAACAAGCCTCTTTATACTCACTGCTTAAATCAAGGGAGATGCAGAAAACTATAACATGAGTAAGAGTGAATTAGTTTTCTAATTCTTTCATGCTTAATTACTTCTGCTGTTTCTAGCAACTTAGTGTATGTGTACTTGTAACATACACATCCACATCCAGTTGCCCACAGCACACTCTCAGAGCTTTCTGTGACTGAAGTTGCATGCGTGTACAGAATGGCAGAAGTGAAACCACTGTGAGCCTTTTTAAGATTTCTAAATACTGGAGGATTGAAAGGGTTAAGAAAAACCCTCTGCATATACCTGGTATATAAAACTGTCATGTAATCAAATGAGAGGAATGCACTCCACTGTGTACATTAGCAAACACTCCATGCAAGCTGGCTGGCAGCGGCTCAGGGTTTTCAGTGCTGCCTTGCACTACAAAGCCCTTCTTTGTTCTCTCAGCTCTGTTTTAAATATCTGATGACTATTCCACACCATGTCAGTGCCAAATCCCCAGCTTCACTGCAAACTCTTTACAACAGCACATTGTGGGCAGATCAGATGGGGATGGGCTGGTAGAGTGTGGGTATCTCCTCTTTCTTTGCTTCTCAGGCAGGTCCTCTCACCAACTTTGCCATCTCCCTGTAATTTCTGTAGCCCCTTGTGCAGCCACCTGGATAGTGTTCAAAGCCAGAAGGAGTACCTTGGGAGTGCAGAAATTGGACTTGGATCCTGACATGGCAACAGCACTCCACAAGTGTGCATCAGGATGGGTGTAGTCGAGGTTCAGCCAAGGAAGGGCAAATGAATCAAAGAGTGTTCTTGCAACAAATATTTGTGTTGAAACTTGTTGTACCTACAGTATGTTGGCTGGATCTTGCCTGAGCTTGCTAGCCAAGTGGGATTGGGCTTTGAAAAAAAATGAGATGAAAGATTTCCTCTGAACATACACACAGAAAGGCAGGAAGTGTTGCTGATGACTCAGGAGATGGTGATGTGCCTTCTGGATTTGGAATTAAAGTATTTCCCTGGAAGGATATTAACACAGCAGCACACATCTCAGCTTGTGTCGGATGAGATGTTAAACCAGGATCTCATCATGTCATGCTTGTTAAGGATGCTTTTTCATATAACTTTTACCTATATTTTAGTTAGAAAGGTGGTGTTCTAGCTTTCTGTACAAGGCACTCAGGCGCTCTTGCCATAACTGCTACTTTGATACTCATTCTGCATAAGAGATGTTTTTTCATTCCAAGGAAAAAATGTTACTTGAGTACATGAAAACATATAATAATAATAGTATGGTATCTTTTTCTAGGTCCTAAACCTAATAATACTGTTCAAGAAGAATACTTCTTTTTTTCTGGATAAACATAGTGTTTTTTCCTGCAATGTTTTGGGATTTCTGTGCGTAGGCACTGGGGTAGGAAATAAACAGTAAGCTTTCTGAGTTAAAAGAAGATTTTATACAATATTATTTCAGTGGTGCTGCCCACTTTTGGCAATTCATGTGAGAAGAGGCTAAGCTGCTCAGTTTCCCATTCTGTTTCTTGTTTCCCTTTCTGAAGCTCCTTGGCATCCAGTACTGGTGTACTGGAAACTCAGCCCTGCAGTGGGTGGCTGCAGTGCCTTCTAAAATAAACAATCCTGTTTTCATTCAAATTTCTTCATTTCACATGCAAATATTTCTTGGTAGACTCAGTAAGAAACCCTTTCTAAAGTAAAACCTATTTATTAAGGGCCACTTGAAGGTGCATTGTAACACTTTTGCTTAATCATTTAAAATCCATGAAAGCTAAAATCATTGAAAGCAAGGTTTACAGCACTGCAGAAGCTTGTGCAAGGCCGTAGTTGCCACTAAAGCTCTTTGGCTTAAATAATCCCATTCAGTGCAGACTGTATAATTGATTGTACATCAGAATCCTTCAGGAGACTTGCAATGGCTGCTTAGGCTATGCAAGTGCAGGCACTCTCGTCTTTGCCATGTTTGCTTCCCTAATACTGGACTGAGTACAAATGGGGATGAATTTTGGTATGGTAAAGTGTTAATATGTGGTGAGGAGGTATTATTGTCATTTTACTCTGAGAAGACAGAGCATAAGAGTTGAAGGGACTCTCTTAGTGGTGTATTGAAATTTGTACCAGAGTCAGAAATGGAGTCCACATGTTGTACAGTCTAGTCCCAATGCCTTATTCATTAAAGTGTTGGCTCTCATTTTGTATAGAACCTCCCATCACGTAGAGTCCCAGGAAAGTTTACAAAGCAGACCCTGTGCCAACAGGCAGAGAGTGACCAGCCAGTGAGTGTCTCACTTTTTAACACTGTAGCAGAGGCTATGAACAGTGTACACATCCCTTTAAAAAAAAAAGACAATAGCAGGAGGCATTTTTAATGTTCTCCCAGAGTTTGGTGGGAACCAGTTTAATGACCACTAGTTTACCAAAGGGGAATCAGTTAACCTTTCTGTGATACTTTCAAGAGATTCCTGCTTCTTTTCCTTGCCCCAGCCTCTTTGTTGTCACCTTGCAGAGATAGTCTTTGGGTAGAGTGTGGCCACCCAGTTGGTCTTGGTCAGTTCACCACAAATGAATGAATGAAGGTTCCAAAAGGGATTGACACTAGAGAAATCTTTTCCTTTGTGCACCAGATTCTCTTTTCAGGATTTTCTGGACCTTTTCCTCCCTCTTTCCCCATCGTAACACATCACTAACTGCTTCCTGCTTCAAAGCCCTTGCATATACCTAGTGCCCACCTAGCTGTTTGCATAGCAGTGTTCTAATAGAGGAGAACACAGACTTCTGGCAGGGAGGTAAGAACTCTCTTATGTACCTTTGGTTTTTTTTAAAGTCCATTATCAGTGTATTTACATGACAACTTCGACAATCTTAGCACAGTGAGAAAGTCATCTTGCTCTTCCAGCTTTATCATGGGCTGGAAGAGATTGCAGAAAGCCAGGTTTTTGTGAGACAAAGTTTAAGACCAGTGCCTTGCCTTGCAGGTGGGTGCCTGTGTCCTTTCATGCAGACTGCCAGGAAAAAAGGTAAACTCAGAAGTGGAAGAACTTGGGAAATGCTCTACCTGTAAAATGTTCCAACTGCTTCTTGTAAGAAGCAAGTTGCTCTCTGGGAGAGGACTGCAGCTGGCATAAACCAAGGGAATCTGCAAAGATCTGCATCAAAAAGAAGCAGTTAGACTAAGTAAAGAGAAGGCTGTATGTTAGAGAGCTGACTGTATTTTCTTAGGAATGACTGAAGTAAGCTGTTTTCCTGGCAGTCATTGTTTGTTGGAGTAGAAAGAGTGAGCCAGGTATTATGCCATTACTTTAAGATGGAACATTTGGGAGAAATTAAATAGATTTGCTCACTCACAAAATACTTCTGGGCCTTAACTCAAGAGTGGAGAGTTCAGCAATAAATGCAGAGCCAGAGCAACCAGGAAGGTCAAGAGGGATTTGTGATTCAAGGTGATTCAAGCTGAGCAAGGAATGATCACTTCATGCAGAAGTTCTCTTTCTACTGCTACTGAGGACTCTGGGCTCCTGTGTCCTTCAGCAAGCATGCAGGTCCCATTTTCTGTCAGACAGGTTGAATGTCATGTGGGTTTTGCTTCCCTCTGATTTGGTTGTGTCTGCAAACAGCTACTTGTTGCCATTCATAGGAAGATGCAATCCTGATGAAATCCAGCTGTATCTGTCCAGCACTGTACTGATCATGTAGTGTCATCTACTTCCTTCCAAACCAGAACCTCCCTCTTTGCTTTCAGACTTTACCTGTCACAGTGGCAGATGCTCTCATAACTATAACTATAACTCATAACTATATATCTCAGCTGCCAAACTTTCTTGCACCTAACTTTGGCTTTCCTGGGATGTACCAAATCTTTGGGCCCCGTCCTTCAGTTCTGTGAGTTCCCAGGTGAGTGAGTCTTTGCACAGTGTGAGCACAGTCAGGCTCTCTCTTACCTTTTCTCCAAACACTAACTGAGTGCACATCTTTCATAAACTGGTAGGAGTTGAACTGGTGGATTGGAAGAAGAGAAAATGAATCAAAAAATCCCACTATACACATGTATTGGAAGGACACCTCAGTGCAAGCCCAACAAAGAGCTACTTAAAGTGGCAAGATCCTTCCCTCCTTTCCAGTGTAAAATATGTGCATGGTGTTGGGCAGATGTACTGTGTGAAGATTTGTTTTCCTTGAGAGTATGACCATACCACCCTGAGAAAGAAAAAGATTTCAAGTGGCCTTTCTCCACTTTGTTGGCAAGTCAGCCACTGTATCTCCCAGGATAACAAGAGTGCCTGATACACTGAGCAGATGAGCCTTGAAGGATGTGAGGAAAGCTGCTATACTGGGATCAATAGCATACTTTTTCCTACCATAGCATGTAAAAATTTGACCTGATAAATACTAGAACTTTCTCATCTGCTTCTTCCTTTCTACTTGTCTTTAAAGAACGTCTGTATCCCCATATCTATACATGCCTATAGAGAAGTCCATCTGTGTATGTTTTCCTGAGAAGTCCTGTCTATGTTTGTTTGGGAAATAGGAGATTCATTTAGGTGTAAGACTATTAGTGGAAGTTTTGTATTGATTCCACTTACATTTAGCTGGAATACTTTGAATCAGATTACCTGCTACAGTCAGAAGAGAGAGAATTTTACCTATACCAGTGCTCCAGGATGTGCTGAGGAGACCTCAGCTGATTAACAGAACATTTTCAATGTGTTTTTGATGGGCTCTTACAGAATAACTCTTCCAACAGCAATCTCTGCTTAAGTATTTTGTGCTCTGAGATGGACATACAAAGAAAGTGGGGGAATTACTTCTTCTTTTAAACAGGGGTGCTTTTCATTTGATTCAAGTTAGAACAAAGCATCAGTTGACAAGTTAATCTAAAAGGCTGCTCTTTTTCAGAAGACGTAATGTTTCATTCCTGAGGCATACTCTGTGTATGTACTGAGTGCTGAGTCAAACAGCATCCATCTGTAGGAGCAGCAGAGCTGAAGGTCAAGGAACAGACTCTGCAGGTGTCTTCCCCCTGGGAATTTTTCATACCTGCTGTTTGGTGCAACGTAACCTATTACATAAGTGAGAGATTTGCTCTTCTGTTAATGATCCTCAAGGATCATATTGTGTTGTCAGGGATGATTTAGAAGGATTCAGAATGAATGTGAGAGGCAAAAGGCAACCTTCATCTACTGCCATATGTTGGATGGTGCTGTTTGACTAGGAAGGTGTCTGATCTTTCTCCAAGACATCAGTGATAAAACTGCTCTCTAGTATTAAATCAGCAAGGAGTATATGTTTTCTTTTCCCTTTTGTGCCTACCTTTAAGTAGACTTGAACCTGATGAAAAGTTCTGGAGTGACAACCCTGGTGATTTCACACTTCTATTCCAAAACCAAGATGAGTAGAAACCATGGGAATGCAGGCTGCACTGACATGAGGAGAAAGACATGCCTTCTCAGATGGCTGGTACCCACTGAGACATGATCTGGAGCAGACCTGGCTTATGATTTGCTCTTCTGTTGTTGGGAACAAGGGCAAGAAGGGAAATACTGCTGTTGTACTCGGCAGCAGGACAGCACATCAGTCTTTGAAAAACTGAATGCAGTTACAAAAAAGAACTACATAAGATGGTTGTATGGTATCTTTTTTTCATCTCTCAGTAATGCTAAATAATCAAAACATAGAGCAACCGAATTCCAGTAATAGCTTGGAATGATTTGAACACTTGAGGGCTCTTGGTATTGAAAGACTATCTGCACTCTGATGTGCGTTGTTGTGCTCTTCATTGTAGGGAGCTGCCTGAAATCTGTGGAGTTTGAACTAGGACTAATTTGGCCCTTGCCTTTGAGTCAGCTTGTACAGTCACACAGTCTATTATATATTGACAAAACGTTTTTCTCTACCAGAGATCCCTCAGGTTCTTTCAGTGAGTATTTCTGCTGTTTGCTTACCTGTTCCTGCTAGGGACAAAGCACTATACTGCTGGCAACTCAGTACATCCCAGATGCAGTATTATTTTCAACCTTTTTTCTTTTTTTGCCTTTGCTGGAATAGCATCATACAGAAACTGTCCTTCTGGAACAGAGAGGTAGTGATGAACTTCTGACCCAGAAACCCACCCCAGTCTTACAATACAATCTATATAGAAGGGTGCTGTAGATGGCCTCGGAGTGAACACAAGGCATTAATTCACTGGAGCAGTTGTGCTGACATCCTGGACCGTGAGAGCACAGCTGGGGCAGTTTAAGAGCAGCAGTCAGGTTCCAAGAGGGAAGCCAGGCTTTTATTATTCACACTACAGTCACCTATTGTTTTGCTTCTTGTTTTTCTCAAGATATTTAGACATGTCTGGTGGGCAGGAAAGTGAAAGAGTGGGAGTGCCAGCTGGAGGCAGCCGCAGCACTCCCAGGTACTCTGCAAACTTCCTCCTCACAGCTCTGTTCCTGCCATTTCACAATGAAGCTGTAGCTACTGCCTGCACATTTGGTCCTGAAACTCAGAACCTGAGCACCTCCAGCCTGGCCTGCACACGTTTGGCTAATTTCAGTGTGTAATCCCACACAACACTGCCAAATCATCTGAAGTTTAGTCAAGAGCAGCCAGGCTGAATGTGTTTTAAAATCCAGCTGCAAATAGAGCTTAATTATGCAATGTTCTGTAATGGTTTTACGATGGCAACTGAAGGCTGACATGATCCTTTCGACTTTCATTTCAGCTGGGATCTTGGACAGAAATGAATACATAAGTCATTAAATAACTCGTCATACCTTTGAAAGGATACTGTTAATGAAAGCAGAGTACTGAAAATTTGTTAGCTGAATAAACCCCAACAATTCTGATTTTCTTGTCTATTAAGCCATGTGAAAGTATAAAATGGCCTTAGAGCAGTCACCCACCCAGTAGAGAATTCCTCCTACTTAGGCTTTCATTTGTAAGAACAAGCAGCTGCCCATTCTCTCCCCTGTAGGTGTGTATAAGATAACAATTCAAAGTAAATCTGGGTGTACTTTATTCTCTGATGGATAAATTCTTTGCGGTAGTTCTGTTACGAACAACATGTTGGCACCTTATGGTCAAATATCTGCAACTAACTAATCTCCCTGTGTCCTAACTTATCCCCTAAGCCACTGTCAGAGATAGTGCAGTAACAATTTTTACTGTATTAAAAATAGTTAAATCATTTCTGTTATCACAGAACTCATGCTGGTTCCACCAAGATCCAGAAGCTGATGTTATGCTATCAAAGAAGTCTTAGGACCCTCTTCTTTGCTAGTATAATCCACAGAGAAGAATTTGGACTGTAGCATGGATTATGTTTTAGAGAACCTGATCTCTATCTAGAGCCATGTGCCAAAAAAATATTTTTATAGCACTCAGGGTGACACCTGTCTTCCAAGTTCCACTCTGCTCAGAGCAAATTGTTTGCATAGTCTCAAATGTGTGCACTCAGTTTCCCATGCTAAATAAAGGTAATCTAATGGTAAATAATAAACCCTCGTGATGATGGAGGTGGGGGTTATCAGGTGTTTACATAGGGGACACAGATAGAGGAAAGAAGTTTTGGGTTGCATTTTAGAGGCATTCTAGATTTGTATCTACAGCTTTCTGAATATAACCTGCAGTTGGAGGCTACTCTGCAGCCTCACCAAGTTCAAGCTCCTAATTGTGTCTTAGTTCTTCCTGTGCAAAACCACTGTGATTGATTTTTCTTTGGGAATTTACTGAGATGTTGAAGTGATCCATGCAAACTACTCAGTGCAACAACATATATATAAATGTGTTTCTCCTTTATGCTGTTAGCTATGATCTTCCACTCCACAAAACAGGAGCTATTAGTGACCAGAGGAGTCACTATGGCAAAAATGTCTTATCCATGTCCTTTCTGTATTGAGGGCTCCACACCTTCTCCATATTAGGAAAATTGCTGGCTTCTGCTGGTAGAGAGTAGCAATGGGTTTAGATGTGCCACCGATGAAATGGGTTTCTGTTCAAGGGCAGACTGGGACAAGCAGTGTTTGGCACTGTTCAGAGACCAGACACAGAAATCTGCAAGGCTGCAGCAAAATCATGTCTGGTGCCAGCATGTGCTATTGGCATCCCATAACAATAGAGAGTATGGTTCCTAGTGTGCAGAAGGTCTCAGCTATGCCAAAGCAAGGGTGCTCCAGTCCTGCTTTTCTGCCACTCACTATCAGTAACATAAACAGACGCTTTGGGAGTTTGTTTCTGGGAATATTTTTCAGTTAGTAGGTGCCACATTAACAAAACCAGGGATTAAAGCTTGTAGCCACAGACTGAGGCCAAGATTTTAGGATACATTTTCATCACTGGAAAGTTACTGCTGTCCTACCTACTCCTCTGCTTGTGCACATTGCTGTGTAAGCTGTGACCTTCCATCTGTGTGATCATGATGTCAGCCACATCAGGGAACACTGAGGTTTTGGATGTTGGGGGTTTTTTTTGTCTAATCAAACTGTTCCTAAATCACTTGTTTCCTTTATTCAGCTCATGCTACAGCTATGTAGGGGGTTGTGGTGCACCAGGAGTGGGGAGGTGCACCAAGAACGAATGTTTCATCCTCTCTATCATGAGTGCTAGTTGCAAAGGCAGATTTCTGGTTTGAAAACTTAATAACATGCCAGTGCTAATACACTGGAGATTCATGGACAATGTGTTGAATTCCCAGGACTGCTGATGCTGGATCATAGCAAAACAGTGGGAGTTTTTAAGTATAGCAAGTATACCTAATATTATAGGAATACTTCTAAGTAGTTGTATTTATTATTCCATTTTTGGAGAATCATGAACAAGGAATCAACCAAATGATCTCTACCAAAGATAACTGTTTTAAAACATGTGAAGGTTCACTTTGTATTCACTTCTTTCTATCCTTTTTGCATCATTTCTGGTTTACAAAGGTACTGCTCATGGATGAAAGATGCTTTCAGCTTGCTGCATAACAGTATCTCTGTCATGAATTTAGGTGACATGTTGATGGAGGACAGTATAATTTTATTCCCAGAAATTTAATAATACTAAATCTAAAAGCTACCAAAAAGTGGATATCTAATCTGTTGGTATTATCTTGCTCATAAAGAGCTTGGTGGAATTTGATAAATTGAGCTAGAAATGTTTTACCTTCATTTTTCTCTAAGTACAGGTTGTAGTCAGTGCCTGGATAAGCTGATCCTGCAGTGTTTTGGCCAGTTGAGTATTACATGCTCAAAGCAACAGTTGTTTTACCTTTTCCTCTGCAAAGAGTTTATGCCATTGGAGCTCTTGCTGTGCATACTGTCTGTGGGAAGTGTCTGCTCATACCTGGGGGATATACACAAAGCAGAGTGCCTTTAATTGCTTCTGGAACAGTACAGAGAATTGTTTAGACTAGATTTACTCTTCTGATTTGTGCTTAGAGACAGAGCTGACCTCTGCCATAACTACAAAGAGCACCCAGCTGAGGCTGTTAACATCTCTTAGGAAACAGTTCAGGAACGAGCCTAGCTCACTAGCCAGTGCTGTAGTGATTACAGTAAATCCTCATCTTCTGCTGACTTCAGCGGGGTGTTTGCAGACAGTTCTGATTCAAACAGGACTTCAGAGCCCAAAGAATGTAAAACATGTACCAAAATCTGCTCAGTCATAACATCAGTTTTCTTTAGCAGCTTTCATTTATAATACCTTAAACTGATACGTTTTTCCTTGAAAACAGGACATGTGTGAGTGCTCTGTTTGAGAGGAATGTGAGGAAGGAAAAGTGCCATTTAAAGTCACCTTTAATGAGAGCAGCAGCATCTTTTTGTCTTTTCTCTTTGGCACTGTAACCTCACCTGGTGGGACAAGTCAGATCCCACTGCAGAGCTCTGTTCCAGTCTCTGTACTTTGCCGGTTAAGTGTCCTTACTTCCCCAATCCTTTTATCAATTTAAGGATTGATACAATAATTTACATGGCTGTTATTAACATTGCCCTGGCACAGTGCATCATAGGCACTACTACAGTTTCTGTCCTTGTTTGTGAAGTCTCTGTAGCTGTTACCTCAAGCTCTGCCTTGTTTGATTTGGCATCCTTGTCTCCTGGTTCTGTGAATCCTGTATGTTGCCCTGTTTCCCCTCTGCCTCCAAGGTAGCAAAGGTAAAGGTACCTACTTCCCATCCTTTCTGTTGGTGAATAAGTATGACCCTAAAAAGAGATGCAATGCTTCTGTCTCTCTGCTGTAGTTCATGTAATATATCACAAGTACTGGTACTTTAATTGGCAAAGTATAGCCTAGAAACTACATATTTAATACAAGGAACAAGATCTCTCCTTCACCAGCCCTGTGAATAGGACAGCCCTATGAATAATACAGCTGTCTAACAAAGAGAGCCAGTGAGAGTGCATCTCAGAAGCAGCCTTTACACAGTATCACCAGTATCACAGTACGTCAGGGGTTGGAAGGGACCTAGAAAGATCACCTAGTCCAACCCCCCTGCCAGAGCAGGATCACCTAGACCAGGTCACACAGCAATGTGTCCAGGCAGCTCTGGAATGTCTCCAGAGAAGGAGACTCCACAGCCCTCCTGGGCAGCCTGGTCCAGTGCTTTGTCACCTGCACTGGAAAGAAGTTCCTCCTCATGTTAATACTAAACCTCCTGTGATCCAACTTGCTCCCATTCCCTCTTGTCCTAACATTGCATGACATTGAGAAGAGCCTGGCTCCCTCCTTCCAACATTCACCCTTAACATATTTGTAAACATTCATGAGGTCTCCTCTCAGTCTCCTCTTGTCCAGGCTGAAGAGACCCAACTCTCTCAGCCTGTCCTCAGAGGGCAGATGCTCCACTCCTTTCATGATCTTGGTGGCCCTGTGCTGGACTTTCTCCAGCAGCTGCCTATCATTCTAGAGCTGAGGGGCCCAGAACTGGACACAGTATTCCAGGTGGGGCCTAACCAGGGCAGAGTAGAGGGGGAGAATAACCTCTCTGGATGTGCTGGCCACGCTCCTCTTAATGCATCCTAGGATGCCATTGGCCCTCTTGGCCACAAGGGCACATTGCTGCCTCATGGGCATCCTCCTAGCCACCAGCACTCCTACGTCTTTTTCCCCAGGGCTTTTCAACAGATCAGTTCCCAGTCCCATGGGGTTGTTCTTTCCCAGATGCAGTACTTTACATTTACCCTTGTTAAATTTCATCAAGTTTCTCCCTGCCCATCTCTCTAGCCTGTCCAGGTCACTCTGGATGGCAGCACAGCTCCTGGGGTGCCAGCCACTCCTCCAAGCTTGGTATCATCCGCAAATTTGCTGAGGGAACTCTCTACCCCTTCATCCAAATCATTAATGAATATATTGAACAGTACTTTACCTGTACACAAGGCACAGGAGAGCACTAATTTAAAGAGAGCCACAATTCAAAGTTTAAAAATAAGAGGATATCCAGGTCCCTACAAACATTAGCTGCTCTTGAAGCCAGATGGCTGCTAGTTTTTAACATCCTCCAAAACTGCCTGTTCCAGAAAAACTTTTTTTTTTCATTTATTTTGGTCTGTTTTTTGTAAATACCAGCCAAGCAAAGACTGATAGCTAAAGCAGCCAAATCTTATAAGCACTCTCTGCTGCTTCTCAAAATGGCTGCTGCTGGGGTCTGTGCTTCAAAGGTGATAGTCTGCTCTTTGCCTAGGACTGCATGCAGGACCCAGCTTCTCCTCCCAACTCACAGCTCCTAGATCTCTGCTGTCTTTCACTAAATTTAAGGAATTGGTGCCTGTGCAGAGGTAACACCTTCTGCTCACTTTTTAAAATCTCTTGGCAGCATACTGCTGCCTAGAAGCTGAAAGCTAGATTAATTTGAACACTAGAAAATACTTCGGCATTTACGGATATGACCATCTTTCTACTGTTTTGTCAGTAATACTGCTTACTTTCATCTTAGTTATCCTTTAAACAGTGTCAGTGTGCCTGAGATCAGCACCTCGGCTTTAATGAAATAGGTTTTGTTATTTGAGATGTCCTTCAAAGTGCTGAACAGGGAGGCTCTGGGATCATGGGATCTCAGGTCTGTGAAACTGCCTGGAAACAAGAGTGACACTGAAGAGCTGATGAAATGTTTAAATCAAGTGAAGGGCAGAACAAGAACTGTGTAAGCAATGGAAGGGGAACTTGATTGTTCAACACCTTGTTTTTATAACAGCAGTAAGGAATTTAGAAAGTGTTACACCATTTTCATGTGGAGTGTACCACATCTATAAAAGGTAGCCTTTTCCTTGGTGCTTGTTCTGTTTACAAGTAGGTGTAGGAGAACAGAATGCACAATAACCTACACATGCTTTGCAAGGAGTTTGTAACACATTCATAACCAAGTGCAGTTACACTATGGAGTGCCCTTGCAGATGCAGTTACCCTATGGAAAAAGTTTCTCATGCCTAACTAAGGAACATATTTAGGCCATTTCAGCCACATAAAGGAAATGAATGTACAGCAGAGGTCAATGCCCTAACTGTTCTGAGCCAGAAATTCTTTGGGATGGTATTTATACTGAAGTATGCATTATCTGTAGCATGTTTATAAATATGTCTGCTAACTCTATACAGCATTTCTGCGTCTAGAAGCTCTTATAATAACATGTACGCCAGGGTTTCATTTATCCTTCTTCCAGCCTAATTGTTCTTTTTTTCTTTCTAATTCATTTAATTGCCTAACACTAGCAGCTTTTATGTTTTGTTCTTTTTTCTTGCCCTTTTTTGTTCCTTTCTCCCCCCCCATTAGAAATTATTGCAAGTCATTGTGCACTAAATATAGTTCTGCTTTCTGCTTTCCAGATGCTGAGAGCTTGGCTTACATCCTTACAACATTCCAGCCTAATTCTCTCTCTCTCTTTCTCTCTGTCACACACATACAGCTATTCAAAGCAAATGTATTGAGTTCAGTGCATCAAGAAAATCTTGATAGTTCTCTTTGTAGAACAGGGATTACGTTTTACTAAACTTAGTCATGTTAAATTTTTGACAGCTTTATACTCAATGAAAGATTTCATCTCTGCACACATCTCACTGTGTATTTTAGTTACTTAGTTCTCAAGTTTTACAGTCAAATCTAGTCAGGCAAATTTCACTTCTGGTGCAACTAGAGTACACTGGAATATCAGAGCCAGCTTCAGGGATGTTTCAGCTCAAAATGTGGAAGTTCCCCAGCAAAGGTCAGTAGAGTGGAAAAGTATATACATGTTTGAGCCACAGCTGCAGAATCAGTTTGGACGTGATTAGAAACTTATTAGAGGTATCCAAAGCAACACTAATTTTCAGGAAAATTAACTTTCTGCTCTATTTCTTTTGTGAGCTGATGCTAGTATTCTCATAAGAGCTGCCCACCAGGCAAGTGACTGGTTTGGTAATCATCAGATAGGTCCTGTATAGAGTATGTAATATTCCTAGCTTTTGGACTAGCAAAAGACACAGAACCAATCTGTGGTTTTCATTTATCAACAATTAGTAGTGCTTCACACCAGTGCAGTATTTTTAAATTGGAAGGATCCCAATTTAAGATCCATACTTAGGCTGAAAGCTGCTGGAATCAATGTGTTTGGATCCTTTATCCATTATTGAATTGCAGCTGTGGTACAACATGGCAGCTGTTTAGGGCAGGAAGCAAGGAAAATGTTGTGTCTAATCGAAATTGCAGTGAGAACTGATTGGCAGAACATCTTTACCCTGAAGATGGGGCTGTACTGCCAAACACAGCGGGTGATCCTGACTGGGGCTTTGGCACACTACCTTAATACAAATGCAAAGAACTATTAGTTTTGAGACTTGATTAATGCACCAGGATTACATTTCTCTGCAGTCTTTTGTAAACTGCCTCAAATCTGTGTTGTCCATGGCCTCTTCTCCCCTCAGAATATTGCCTGGGAGAAGACTGATCCCTGTCCCACCACTAACCCCCTTCCTGCAGCATCTACTCCTGAGAACTGCAACAGCCTAGCTNCCGGCAGGGGGGTTGGACTAGGTGATCTTTCTAGGCCCTTCCAACCCCTGACATACTGTGATACTGTGAGATGGGCTGGGAAACACAGAGGACTCTGACTCCGTGCCATTGCTTAATTTCCATAATGCTTATTTAATGTCATGTATGTGCAGAGCCTATAAAACATTGGCAATGTTGTAAGGCCAGATAAAATCTATCATATGCAACTATGCGATGCACAGAGTACTCTATGGGGCTGATGAGAAGCAGCTTCCCTGGAGGTTTCCAGCCCTTGGGACTCTAGAGGAACCATCATCCCAGGTGCTGCTGCTGGGGCTGCCCTGTAGCAACTCATACATAAATATTAGTATCAGGCCATCCACTTGCAAAGAGGCTGCAGCAACCCCCACCCAAATTCTCTCGCAACACCGGGAGCATGTCATTCAAAATAGAAAATAGCTGAAGTTCATCACAGGGTTGACAGGAAAGGATCACCCAAGACACGAGATGGGTACACAACTGGCTGAGGGGTCAAGCTTCAGGGTTTATAGTAAATGGGATTACATCAGGCTGGTAACTGGTAACTAGTGGGGTTCCACAGGGATCCATCTTAGGGCGAGTACTCTTCAATATCTTTATAAATGACTTGGATGCAGGACTCGAAGGTTTCATAAGTAAGTTTGCTGGTGCTGCTAAACTGGAAGATGCCATTGACTCCCTTGAAGGCAGAAAGGCTCTGCAGAGAGATCAGCACAGATTAGAGAATTTGGCAGTCACAAGCCATATGAAGTTTAACAAAGGCAAATGCCAGGTTCTACACCTGGGAAGGGGCAACCCTGGATGTACCTACAAACTGTGGAATGAGAGGCTGGAAAACAGTTCTGCAGAATGGGATTTAAGAGTTTTGGTCAATGGCAAGTTGAATATGAATCAGCAGTGTGCCCTGGCAGCCAAAAGGGCCAACTGGGTCCTGGGGTGCATCAAGCACTCCATTGTTAGAGAGAGGTGATAGTCTCACTCTACTGGGCACTGGTGTGGCGTCACCTTGAGTATTGTGTGCTGTTTTGGGCACCACACTACAAGAAGGATATCAAGTTGTTACAGAGCTTCCAGAGGAGGGCCACAAAGATGGTGAAGGGTCTGGAGGGGAAGCCATGTAAGGAAGGGCTGAAGTCACTTGGTCTTTTCAGCCTGGAGAAGAGGAGACTGAGGGGTGACTTCATTGCACATTTTAACTTCCTCACCAGAGATGAAGGAAGAGCAGGTTCTTATCTGTTCTCTCTGGTGACCAGCCATTGTAACAGGCTCCCCAGGGATGCAGTCAAGGCACCAACTCTCAGTGAATTCAAGAAGCATCTGGACAATGCTCTTAGACACACAGTGTGACTTTGGGCTTGCCCTGTGCATAGAAAGAATTGATCTCAGTGATCCTTGTGGATCCCTTCCAACTTAGGGCATTCTGTGCTTCTGTGATATGTTTCAGAAGCCCTCCTGGCATCCTGCTCTCCTGAAGGCTGGCTGGGAAGAGGTGGGAGGGCTTAAGGTGATGGCCATTCTTGGAGCCTAACAAGGGGCCACATTGTTCCTGGGCCTATTGGCTGGTTTCTGATTCACCCAGAGCCAACACGCCATGATCAGATCACAGCTGGCCCAAGGATATGCTTTCCAGCACATTTAGCACTTGGAACAGCCCCAGGTTTCGGGAACACATGGTGAGGAGGAAGGGACAGCTGTGAGACAGAGAAGGGAGCTGATTTTTACCTTCCCTTGAGATAAGCTTTTCTTTCATAATTTGATTGTGTTAGCAGCATTCCAACTTGTAAAATTAACTTGGAGCCTATCTAGATCTGGGTGAAGGGCAGATGGATGGAGAGTGGGTGGGTGCTTGCAGGGCTGCATGCCCCCCACCAGCAGGGCCCTCTTCCACCATTTAGCTGTGCAACTGCTCATGACAGATCATAGGTGGATCCCAAGGACACAGCCAGTGTCTTCTTTTAGCTCAGAGCTTTAAGATCATAGAGTCATAGAATGACCCAGGTTGGAAGGGACCTTAAAGGTCATCTGGTTCCAACCCCCCTGCCATGGGCAGTGATGCCACACACTAGACCAGGTTGCCCAGGGCCACATCCAGCCTGGCCTTGAACACTGCCAGGGATGGGGAATCCACAGCCTCTCTGGGCAACCTGTGCCAGTGACTAACTACCCTCCAGATAAAGAACTTCCTTCTAATCTCCAATCTGAATTTCCCCTCCTTCAGCTTATAACCATTCCCCTTTGTCCTATTATAATCTGACCAGCTGAAAAGTCTTTACCCTTCTATCTTATAATCCCCCCTTAGGTACTGATAGACTGCTATAAGATCCCCTCAAAGGCTTCTCTTTTCCAACCTGAACAACCCCAACTCCTTCACCCTGTCCATGGAGGTTCTCTNTGAGGGTGCACTCAATACCCACGTCTAGGTTGTTAATGAACATATTGAAGAGCACTGGTCCCAAGACAGAGCCCTGAGGGACACCACTTGTCACTGCTCTCCACCTAGACAAAGAACCATTGACCACAACTCTCTGGTTGCCACTCTTTCCTGCCAATTTCTTATCCACCGAAGAGTCCATCCATCAAATCCATATCTCTCCAGTTTTGAGATAAGGATGTCATGAGGGACTGAATCAGAGGCCTTACAAAAGTCCAAGTAGACAACATCAGTCAGTCTTCCTTCATCAAGTGCTGCAATCACTCCATCATAGAAGGCCACCAGATTGGTCAGGCATGATTTGCCTTTAGTGAATCCATGTTGACTTCTTAGAATCAGTTCTTTATCTTGCATGTGCCTTAACATCACTTCCATGATTATCTGCTCCATGATCTTCCCAGGCTCACTGGCCTATAGTTCCCTGGATTGTCTTTTCTACCCTTTTTAAAAATGGGGGTGATGTTACCCTTCCTCCAGTCACCTGGGACTTCACCTGACCTCCATGACTTGCCAAATATGATGGAGAGTGGTCCTGCAACTACATCAGCCAATTCCCTCAGGACCCTAGGATGTATGTTATCAGGGCCCATAGACTTGTTCTGATCAAGCTTCAGTAAGTGGTCCCGAACCTGTTCTTCACTTGCAGTGGGAGGCCTCTCACTCCCCCAGCACTCGCCTAGGGCTACCAAATCCTGGTTGTTGCTTGATGTTTGGCTGCCAGTAATGACTGAAACAAAGAACTCATTGAGCAGCTCTGCCTTCTCCATATCCTTCATGACTAAATGTCCTTCCTTATTCAACAGAGGGGGAACACTCACCCTGACCTTCCTTTTCTGGTTAATATACTTATAGAACCCTTTTTTATTAACTTTTATATCCCTCGCCAAGTTCAGCTCCATCTGTGCCTTGGCCTTCCTGATCCCATTCCTACACTTCTTAGCCATTTCCCTGTAGTCTCCTCAGACCACTTGTCCCTGCTTCCACTGCCTGTGCATTTCATTCTTACACCTCAGCTTGAGAAGCAGGTCCTTGTTCAGCCACACCAGTCTCCTTCCTGCCCTGCTTGATTCTTTGCATAGAGGGAGAAAGCTTTGGGATTATGTAGCTGCTACATCCCAGCAGGATTTGTCTGGCAGTAGCTGAGCTACCTTATATGTGAGCTGTGACTGGCTCCATGGCAAGAGAGGGGAATGTCCTAAGTGTGAGTAGGAACTGAGCTGGACTTCAGTTCCAGGCATCCCTTTGCATTTATCTTTGTAGCACAGTGCTTCTGAGTGATTCCTGGCTTTTTTGTTCCAATTTCCTGTTAAACAGTAACATGCCATTCTTACTCCATTCTTCACCTCCTATCCTAAGCTTCCCTTTGTTTTCTAAATGGTTTTTCTGTTTCACCTAGGAGTTGCTGCAAGTCAGGGAGGAATGAAGTGGTGTCTGCCTGTTTGCAGGTCCTTAAAGCAAATCTGGAATCTTCCTGTCATCGTTCTAGTCTTTCACTGCCCAGCAGGAATTTTCATCTCCCCTTACTTTTTTTTCAGAGCTGATCTAAGGAAGGCAGCTGTGAGTGGCATGTGCTGCCATCAGCTTCACTGCTTCACTGCAGAATGTCAGCAATAGTCTATGGCTCGTCAGGGAAATCTGCAGTTCCCTACCTACGGCCTATACTATGTAGGCCTATAAAGTACTTTAGTGCTTGAGAAAGTCAATCTGTTAATCAATAAAAGTAATAAACCAACTTTTTCCTCTTTCCTCTGACAGGGCCCCAATTCTCTTAGGAGTCATAGAAGTTAAACACTGAAAAAGACCTGCAGTGTAACTGAGTCCATCTCTTAGGAGAGTGGGGGTGTTCTCTATAACAGATTCTTATTGTTATGTCAGCCTGGTTTAAAACAATCTCTGCAGCATGATATATGCATTCTCTTGAACTATTATGCTGAGCCTAACACATACCAACACCTCAAATATTTTCCTGATACAATTATCTAAATTATTCCTTTAAAAATTGATCTGGTTTCTCTCAGTTCAACCTTTCTTCTTCTGCAACATGGTTCATTCTGCTGAAAAAACAATTCCCTTTTCCTTTAAAGGGGCTAGTGGGACAGCCAGCCTGCTATTTGGCCCAGCTGCAGTCGGATCTCATTTCTCAACCCCACCCCTCCCCTTCTCTGAGGAGGAGGGGCAGTCTTCATATTTTCCCTTGAAGCTGAGCTATGAAAAATAACCGTTTGCCAAAATCTTTCACCTTGGCCGTATACCCTCACAGATGTTTTCTACAGCATAAACAAAGCAGCAAAGAATGTCGGGGCACGGGGGAGGCATGCTAGCTGGGACAGGAAAGAGATCAGGCTGGAGAATTACAGCTCCAGCCGCTCGGCTGTAGTCTGCCTTTCAGAAGTTCACAAGAGCTGCTCAAGGAGCAGAGCCAGCTGTAAAATCACCCACAGCTTGATCTAACGTGAGCATTCAGCCATGCAGTCTAAGCATATGTAATGCACACGTCACCGCAGCATGTGTGCACATTAAGAACAGTGATAAATCTGACTGGTGAGGCCAAGTCCCCAGCTGTTCTTCAGCCATCTTCCCTGTTCAAAGAGAGATGGTGCCAGCCCATGCAGTGGGGAGAAGAGGAGGAATTGTGGGAAGAACTGTGTTGTATGTTATGCCCTCCAAATGGCAAAATCTGGCTTTGCACCCCAGGGCTGCACTTGTACTGTTAGTAGTGTCCAGAACTTGAGGAGTTTTATCATGGATTTTGCCAGCTCCAAGTGTCTGTTGACAACAGCTGTGTCAATGAATGGGAGTGGGTTGTACCACAACCTCATAGTGTAAGAGAATTTGCTGGACTAAGTGAAACGTCCTGAACTTTGTTGGGACACAACGTCACTTTGTCTATTGTATTACATTTTGGGCCAAATAGAGTGTCCAGATGGCTGTGAAGTAGAAGCCAGCTGCTGATTTTGAAGGGAAGCAATTTAGAGGAAAAGAAGGCAACAACCATTGGGATTGACAACTTCTGTGAAAAGAAGGAGATGCTCTTCCTAAAACAAGGTTTTCTAACTGTTGCTGCTGATTGAATGCAAGGCATAGCCATGAGTTCAGTAAGGTCCTGATGAGATCCTGACAGTGGGAGATGGTGGCAGTGATGCGGTTGTTCACCTAAGCCTCTGTGTTGTCTCGGAATACTGCTTTGGGCCATTGGAATAGTTTTTACTGTCAACAACGTCAGTTCTTGTTTAGGAACTTTGAAAGAAAATTCGTGATGACCAGTTTAAAACACTTGATGTAGATAAAAGGGGTCAGGAATCTGGGAAATACTTAAGCAATTTGAGGCTTGGGAAGGAACCTCAAAATCTCTCCTGTTGTCACATGCGAATCACAAAGAACATATCGGTCATGTTTGAGTATATCCCAGAGGATCAGTTTGTGAGTCCTGCATATGCTGGCAGGTTGAGAGGCACTGAAACAAAGGGGACCATGGTTGGAAAGATTTGCATATTAAGGAAAAGAATGTGGAATGTATGTATTATGTGTAGCAAGAGTGTGGAACTAATGGCTTATGACAGGGATACAACTATGGAATTGATGTGATTTGGCAGCCAGGCGTTAATATGGAGTAGACAGTTTTGGAAGAAGCAGAACAGGAGCATGTAAGACTGTAGTTGAAGGTAGTCCCTTGTATAGGAGCTGTATTGAGAGGTTTCTTGCATATATGCAAGACTGGACAGAGTTTATCCTTATGTCACTATTAGGAAGTAGATAAAAATCTTTATTTGTATTTGTAGGGTGTGAGAAACTTTCACTCTCTATTGAGTTGACATGAAGAATCCTTTTGAGCATGCATCCTTCTGTTTTGTGTGGTTATGATTTAACTGCTGTCATAGTTTCATTGTTTAGGGCTCCATTAAATACATTTAGGCTTCTCTGTGGAGAAAATGGAGATGAATATGTTTATGGCTATCAAACATGTTGTATTGGAGATAAATACAATGATTGTGTTTAGCAGAGCACAAGGTCTACTGTCCCTTACTAGCTTACAGCATGATGAAGTTGATTTTTGCTTCATGGGGGTCCCAGGAAGCATTGGTATTCCTAGTACTAGGCTTGTGTGAGCAGAAGTTCCCTTGAAAACATGCCAGCATTTTCCAAAATTACCTCATTCCTTAAATATTTTACTGTGCCTATGTAAGGTCTCATTTTAAGATTCAGACTGTCACCAAAGCATTCTCAACTGCTCAGTATTTGTTCAAGGTAATAAAGAAGAGAATATAATCTCTGAAATGTTATCCGTAGTCATTTGGAAGTCCATATCAGTCCATGTCACACTGACATAGATCATGAATAGGGCTCTGTTCAAAGGAAAAGACTGTATTGGTAGCTCCAAGTGATACATTGTGGTCATTAGATCAAGCTTCATTTTTTCACTGTTGAACCATACTCCTGGCAGCTTTTAGAGAACACAATTTGTTCACAGATTGTGTTCTCATCTCACCTCACATTTGCTAATAGAAGAGTTCTCACCTGGGGCCAGCACTCTCCTGGCTCTTTCTATGTCTAACTAGTACATGCATATCTCAGGTCCTGTCATCTCTGCCTGACATCTGTGTGCTGAAAGAGGGGAATGTACTGAGGTTGGGAAAACAATTAAAGGAATGGCAGAGTTGAGGGTATTGTGTAAAAGCTGGCTCTGAATGGGAAGGAGAAACAGGTGTGCCAGGAATGAACCAGCAAAGAGCTAGGGATGAATCAAGTATGGCAGAACTGTGCAAAGACTGTTTTTTTGGAAAGGATTTTGTCGGTTCTGTGCGTATTTCTGCTATGTCTGTCAGCCAGAATAGAAATGTCCTCACTGAACTATCAGCTTTTGCATGACTCCAGCATGTTCCTGCAGCCAGTCCAGTCTGGGGTCTGTCTCTCTAAATGGTGGCAAGAATGTAGCCTCTTCTGGCTCCTTTAATGTGGGAAGCAACTAAGTGTAATTGTCTTAAAAGCAGGAAACAAAAAATTAAGGTATATGCCAGCCTGTAACTCAGCCATAAGCCTCCTGTCTTTGAGCAATGCCTCAGCATGCTGGTAACCCATACTAGCACTATTGCTCCCACCACTGCTACAGGAGAGTGTCAAAAGAGCATTGCAGGAGGCTAACACCTTTTCTTTGCTGAAGCCTTGGTTGCGTAAAGGAATTGAGCATCACCATTCCTTAAGTACTACTACCTCATAAGCAGTATCTCACAGTATCTCTGCCAGTCAGTCACTGTTCAGGAGGACACATTACATGCAGGGATAGGAGGCCCTTGCTCAGACACTTAGTTTGCTCCATATAAACCATTCCAGCTATTCCAGGATTGGTAGATTTTACCAGCCACAGCCTCTTGCCCTAGAGTCCTTCCAACACAGGGCTTGTCAGCTCAACTCTAGCATCCCAGAGACATGTAGTATCATAGAAATATTGGTTAGAAGGGACCTCTGGAGTTCTCTAGGCCAACATCCTGCTCAAAGAACTGTTGCCAGCACTTAACAGGTCAGTTGTGACTTTGTCTAGCCAAGTTGTGAAAACATTGAAGGCTGGAGATTGCACAACATCTCTGGGTAACCAATTCCAGTACTGTACTAGTCTTTCAGTGAAAAGCATTTTATTCTGATTTTCAATGCAAACCTTTGTAAGAGATCCTACACACTTATATTGACATATCTGAAAGACCCAGGGGTGGAACAAGACATACTCAACCCTCTGAAGTTCACATCCATCTCTCACCATAACAGCTCTGCCATGTTGTTTCTGTTGTTGCCTCCAGCAGTTGTTACAGCTATGTGTCACACGGCAAACAGAGCTGTGGCACAGACAACTAGAAACTGGAGCTGAAACCTAATGAGTGCTATCCATGTAGTAGCTTCTTCACTTGGACATTTTTTGCATCTACTGATTGTAGAGTCACACTATCCAAAAGACTCCCTGTAGAACAAAGGATAACCTGTGTAACACTGGCCACGGGCTTTTCTCTGGTCACTCTCCCTTAAGCTTACTGCCTTATATTGACAAGGGAAAAGCTGCGATTTGAAGATGTCAAGAAATGGAGACTATGAGAGTAGAATCATAGAATCATAGAACAGTTACAGCTAGAAGAGACCTTGAAGATCATCAAGTCCAGCCTTTGTCCTAGCCCTATCAACTTGCTAAATGAGAGTACTTTGGCCTTGCATTACTTCAACTTGGCAGGAGCCTTTCTGAGGAGTCAGATGCAGTGTCGGGATGGGACAGAACTCTCATTGCTTGTGGCTGCTGTGAAACTTAGCTTTTAATTTTATGGCTTTGGGGAAAAGGTGTTAGGCTTCAGCCACTCCTCAAAGTACAGACTGGCACAAAGCAGCACTGCAGAGCCCTGGGGTCATACTGCTCAAGGTTTGCAGTATCCAATACAAAACATAACAAAGAGTCTTTTTCATTCCTCTGATTGTATGTGCAGTCACTCCTGTGCTGTCTTCCGGCTGTGCAGGAAGGTGCATTGAAATTTGCAAATTATTTCCCTTGCAGCTCTAGTTTCTTACTAGAAAAAAAGATTGTCTTGAGAGCTGATAATAGCAATTGGAAGTGGTTTTGCCTTCATCCTCTGTCCCACTCCACTGTTAGACACTATAAACTGTCATCATAAAATTTATGGTGAATCAATCAGTGGTATCTCTTCTTGCTAAATAAAGAGCCCTTCTCACTTTCACTTTTCTACCAGAAAGTTTTCCCTTTTTGTACTCTTGGAAATAAAATCACTTTCCTTTCATGTCCAAAACTTATTTCTGGAGAAACAACTTTAGAAATGTTTTCAAGATGATCCCTGGTTGAATCATCAGCACCGCTTCCTGCTTCACCCTCTACCCTCCTTGGAGTTCTCTCAGTCACATACCTGACCTGAACCTAATTAGTTTGTGAGAGCTAGAAAGTTTGCCACCCGTGGTGTGGCTAAGGGCCAGGCAGGGAGAGTTCTCAGTGCCTGGTACTGTAATTGTCCTGAAATCTTGCTTCATGGACAGGAGGTTATTCTGTTGTCTGGGTTTTTTGGTGTTTTTTTTCAACACATGTCCTGGAAATGTGAATGGAAGCACATTTTGGAGCTCAGAGAGTTGACTTTTTCGAGGCTGTGGTGCCAGAAAGATCCCCATGTCCTTGACATTGCCGAGAGCCAAAGACAATCAAGAATACTTCCATTTCGAAGAATATTAAAAAAAAACCTGAACACATTTTCTCCTGCTTTTACAAAAGTCCTTATCATTTTGTCAAGTCTTTTTATGACTCTTGTCACACAGAGGAGCTTTTATTATGTCCCCAGGAGTAGTGTCTCTGTTGCTAGAACAAGAGGACTTGTTACTATGCTTCCCTCTACCAAAATAAGGGGCTGGTTTTGCAACGTGAGCTATTATAAACAGCCTTGCTGAAAAGTCCTGTTGACTTCTTCAAGGCTGTTTGTGTCTGTAAGAATTATTGCATTAAGTGCTGCTTGTTGTACAGCCCTAGGAATCAAGCACGGTAGGGCAGAATCCTCCTGTCATCATAGGAGTATGGCATGAGCCACCAGTCTTTCCTGTGCCGTTACACCATTTTGCAGAGCAGAGGACCAAAGCACAGACTGCTGGTGTAGGCTGTTTCATTTGTGTCTTGCTTAATTGTCTATTTTTCCTCCTCTCTGCTAGTGGCCCTGTAGATTTTCCAGGGGACATACAACTGAACAGTAAATGTGTCCACTTATTTGCATGGCTGTTGTGATGGTGTGATCTTCTCAGCCCCTTGAACCATGAGTTTCAATACCACCAATGTAGCATCATCACTTTTGTTGGCACAATACAGTTCTCTGAAAGTGAAGGCCTGGCAGGCTGTAAGAGCCAGGTATTTTGTACACAGGCTCTATGCAGGATCCATGCTGTAGTTCTACCAGGATTTGATGAGTGGACCGTTCGATGGATAAAAAAATGGCTGGAAGGATGCTATCAGAGAGTCATGGTCAATGGCTCTTTGTCCAGGTGGAGAGCAGTGACAAGTGGTGTCCCTCAGGGCTCTGTCTTGGGACCAGTGCTCTTCAACATCTTCATTAATGACCTGGACATAGGTATCGAATGCACCCTCAGCAAGTTTGCAGATGACACGAAGCTGAGTGGTGTGGTTGATATGCCAGAAGGGCGGGATGCCATCCAGAGGGATCTGGATAAACTTGAAGAGTGGGCCCATGAGAATAAAATGAAGTTTAATAAGTCAAAGTGCAAGGTCCTGCATCTGGGTAGGAGTAACCCTAGACACGAGTACAAACTGGGTGAAGAACTCATTGTAAGCAGCAGTGCAGAGAAGTACTTGGGGGTCATGATAGATGAAAAGCTGGATATGAGCCAGCAATGTATACTCACAGCCCAGAGAGCCAACCACATCCTGGGCTGCATCAGGAGAGGCATGAGCAGCAGGTCTAGGGAGGTGATTCTGCCTCTCTACTCTGTGCTTGTGAGGCCCCACCTGGAGTACTGCATCCAGTTCTGGGCTTCTCAGCAGAAAAAAGATGTGGACCTGTTGGAACAAGTCCAGAGGAGGGCCACAAAGATGATTAAAGGACTGGAGAACCTCCGCTATGAGGATAGGCTGAGACAATTGGGATTGTTCAGCCTGGAAAAGAGAAGGCTTTGAGGGGATCTTATAGCAGTTTTCCAGTACCTAAAGGGGGATTATAAGATAGAAGGGGTGAGACTTTTTAAGCGGTCAGACTGTGATAGGACAAAGGGGAATGGTTATAAGCTGAAGGAGGGGAAATTTAGATTAGAGATTATGAGGAAGTTCTTTACCTGGAGAGTGGTTAGGCACTGGCCCAGGTTGCCCAGAGAGGTTGTGGATGCCCCATCCCTGGCAGTGTTCAAGGCTAGGCTGGATGCGGCCCTGGGCAACCTGGTCTAGTGATTGGCATCCCTGCTCAGTGTGGGGAGGTTGGAACTAGCTGATCTTTAGGGTCCCTTCCAACCTGACCATTCTATGATTCTGTGATCTCAGACCTAGCTAGTCTCAGTCTTGCAGTTTGGGGCCTCAGCTCTGCTAATTAATGTACCCTGGTCCCAATTTGCATTAGATATGTTATTCCAGTCCTCATGCTCTATCCAGCTGGTACCTAGTCCACACTGTCTCCTGAATCTACTGGTGCCTAGTCCTTGTTTCTAGTCCTAAAAATCTGCCAGAATCTCCATGCAATTCACTCTGCCAAACTGTCAAATCTTTCATCAGTTAACCCCTTACTTGAGGCTCTAAAAATCTCCCATGAATTTCATCATGACTTATACTGATCTGGAAGTTCTGCTTTGTAAACTGAATCTTTAAAGAGTTGAAACTGAAAGAAGCTGTTTTTTTTAAGTGGCCCCCATATGTTTTTAACAAACATTGCCCACAGATAGCTGTAGTTACAGTTCCACATCCATTCCAGCCAACCTACATCAGGGCTGCTATTGCCCAGTCATGCTCCTGTGTTTCCTCAGCACAGTATATCTGACCCTGGAACAGCATAGTTCAGGGAGCTAAACCAGCTGAAAATTAACACTACCAAAAAAATTAGTTTTCACCATCCCTTGAATTAATTTCTTGCAAGGTCAGATGAGCACCAGTGCAGGTACAAGGAAAGAAATAGGGGATTGTGATCAGGGACTAAAGGAGGCAGAGCTGATGCAGGCACAGTTTAGGTCAGTTTGTGTGGAATCAGAGTCTTTCTCACTGATTTTTACCCATGTATGTTCTCAATGTAAGAAACAATAGAAGTCCATCAAGTTGTAGGAAAGTAATCAGATGATGGAATCTCAAACACAACCACAATTAGAAATCTTATTTATGAGGTGCATGTATGCCATGAATATGATGGAATTTTCAAGATTAGGAGTTCAATGATGATCTGAGTCTCTAATCCAGCCCACTAGTAAAATTAAAATCCAGAAATAATAAGCTTAATTCTTGTGGTGTCACTGAGAGTTATTTCCACAACTGAGCTGAATGTAGTCCTAACAGTTTTCTAGACTTTAGGAAAGCCAACAACTAATTTTTGTTACGTTTGGCTAAATCCTGGTTCTGTTTTCATCATAAGAGAGTGTGGATAACTAACATTAAACCCACTGTATCGATGATTTTCCTCCCATTGTCCATGGATCCATCAGGGTCCACTGACTTCTAAGGAGTCTGCAAAAGGAAAATGAAAACAGCAAAAACACTGTCAGGAAACTTAAATTCACAACGTAGTTGCCAGGCACTCCTTTGGAAAATGGTCCCAGTTCCAGGTAATTGCTACAAATAAGCAGAGATCTGAATAGCAGGGAAGAAATGATCAGGTGCAGATCACTATCGTGTGTCCAACCTCAGGCTGTTAGGGATGTATGGGAATCATTCCCATCTGATAGCAATTTAGGCACTGTTATAGATGAGTTGTTTCTGTCAAGGTCCTTGAGAATGGATGGCTGCATCAGAAAAACCAGCTTTACATTTTGGATTAAATGGATTGATGATGGTAATCCCAACAGAAAAAGAATAAGAGGAGAACTGTAATGGGAGCTCAGCAAGCCTCTCAGCTCTGGAATTGATCCATTGGTTGTGAGAGTGGTGGGAGAGATTTGAACTGGTCTTAAGCTTTCTGTGTAAAGAAAGGCTGAAAAAGTTAGTTGCTTTCAAAGGTTTCCAGTTCTAGAAATGTGCTCCTACTTTTTACCTTATCTTTGGAAATTCTTGTTTATCCAGCATAAAAAATTCAGGGACAAATTTTCCCTTCAAGATCTATAAGCCTGATCAGTGCTTTAAAACCCCTGGAAGCAACAGCTTTGTTTATCTCCAAAAGTCCAAGAATAAGCTGATTTTGCTATTTTTAATCTTTCCGGAACTATGCGAAGAAGAGAGCTTAATTGCAAACAGACAAACCTTATATAGGAAATGGGTATGTCCCTCAGGGGCACCTAAAAAGTGAATGTCTGAAATTAAATTCATACAGTCTTCTCCCTTGCTCCCTGAAGCACGTACTCTTGGAATGAAAGGGAAGGCTGTGGGCTAGCATCATATCCCTGTAGTTTCTGTCCATTGTAACACTCTGGCTATCTTAATATTCAATTAACAGATGTTTCCCAGCATGTATGAGCTCAAGGTGACTGGTTGTATGTGTTTGCAATGAAACCATTACAGAGAACAGAGAACAATTAGAAAAATAATGGCTCCATTGCTAGGATTTTAATTTGGGTACCAGAGAAAGATGAAGCAGGAGTATTGTGATTCCAAAATTTCACCCACACTTTTCTCAAGAGAGTTCTACCACACCTAGCCAACAAAAAAGAGTGAAACCTTGGATTATGAAAGCAGTTCCCATCACCTGCCTAAGTGATTCTGAAATCAGAGTCGTCTTTTTCTCAACTTCCAAATATTACATTGTGTAATGGGTAATATATAAAGTCCTAAAGTGGACCAGGAGGGTGCTATCCGCTATCCTCTTTTTATCAGCGCGCTTGGAAAAGGCACTGATGAGGAGCGTGGATGGAGCCCTCCCTGGATCTTGGTTCGCAAAGCCTAGCCACGAAAGTGGACCAGGCACTTTTAGTTTAAATAAAAATATCTCCACCCATGGAAAAAAAGGGAATTACATTGTTTTTGTATAGGCACAGCTGAAGACTCTGACTGTTAGTGCCATTTTAGTGTTAGCTCTTCCACCAGTCATTGCATGACCATTGAGCACATCACACATTCCCCTCTTTGTATGTGCTCTAACAGTGTGCCATGGAGCTGGGATAGCACTGGCCCCAAACTGTGTGTTCCTGCAAGTTTGGAAGCAAGCCCATCCCAGAGCTCTTCAGGCACTGTTGCTGGGCTCCCTGTGTTATCCCACAGTTTTGCCACCGCAGCCCTTGCCCCACTTCATCAGGCAGTCCTGCAAGCCAGGAGCAAATTGCTACTAACTTTCATACTGAGGAGTGTTCCTCTCTGCTCCTGTCTGGTGCCTACTTGCCTTCAGTGGAAAAAACTTGGCCGCGTCCCATGCTATCAGTAGCCTCTGCTGTGCTCTCTGGGCCACAGTGAATCTGAATCCTAGCCTCCATCTTCTGTAGTCTAATAGCCGAAATGGTCTGGGTAACATCCTAAATGCTGAGTGGCCTGCTGGCAGGAATGCACACAGGGGACCCAAGAACTGTAGATTTATTGCTTGTAAACCAAAAAGTATATTAAAAAAAAGAAGATATAAAAATAGATGGGGAGCTTGGGGACCGGAAAGGCAGCCAGTGGAGATTAGATGCACTGCTGGTTGACTCATCCAGCTTGTTTTATTGTAGCAGAGTTCCAATAACGGCTGTATTATTTCAGCTTTTGGGCAGTGAGCAGACATTTGTTTTGCATTGAAGCTTTTTCACATAAATGTGCTCCATTTTTCTTTTCTTCTTGCATTTCCCAGCTTTTCTACTGGCAATTACGAATGGTGGTGGCTCCAAAAGAATATTAGCCAACTTCTCAGCTGGTATAAATCAGCAACACCCCCTGGTATTTAATAGAGCTATGCAGCTTTGTACCAGTTGAGTCTGCACCAACTGTTCTTTTAAAACAAGTCCCACCTTATAAAGAGCTGTGTTTTCTTCGGTGGTAGATTCTGAAATTAATGAGAAGTGTTGAACACAGACCACGCCTCACAGACCATCTGCAGTGCACATCCTGGCAGGATCCCCTTCCTAGTGTGTGGCTCTGTTCAATCTGAGGGACTTCTTTGGAAAGGCCACCAGAGAGCAACAGCCTTTTGTGTCCTGTCTGCTGGACCTGGGCTGTGATCTGCTGCCTTGCAGAAGGCCTACACACAGCCCTGCTTGCTCAATGTCTGACAGTGCTTTTAGCCCTTTCCTCACTGCAGCTTGGTAAACCCCTTCTGGGCCTGTGTGTAAGTGGCTGTGAGGAACAGTTACATGTGAAAATATGTGGAATGTGTGTCAGGCTTTGTTAGCTGTTTGCAGCTTGCTTCACAGCTTGGAATGTGCTGCCTGCCACCTTAGGCTCCCTTCAGAGGCAGAAGAGTTCTGTAGAAAGGGGTTTGGAAATAACCACAAGGAAGGAGGAGAAGTAGTATTTACCTTAAATGAGATGAAATCAGGTGGATCTACATCTGCAGTGGAGGCTGTGCATTTGCTACAGGATAGTGGTGTCTTGCAGCTCCTAGAGTGTCTGTGGGCTGAAGGAGCACTCTGGGTTCTCTGCAGCTTTTCTGAAAAGACCACTTAAAAGTGATTTTACGAGGCAGAACCTGATGATCAGGTGGACACTTTCCCTCCATTTTCCTGTGCCTTTTATTATCAGCGCTTGAGCAAGCCAGCCTCTGCTGTGTTGTCAAGTAAGGACTAGGTGTCTGTATATTTTTACTGGAATTTTGCTATGGTTTTAGTTGAGATGTTTATTTGCATGTTGCCTTCATTGGTTTCTGTACACAAATTACACCGAGTAAGTGCTATGGACTGGATAGCTGTGCTAATCAGAAAAAAATGCTTTTATCTTCTCCATTTTTTTTCTGAGCAGCATGGAAGTGGGAGGGTGAATCTGCCAAAATGTGACTTTGTTTCATCACAATCTGCTCCCTATAGTGAAAGCTGTATTGAGAAGAGGCTTTTTCATGGCCAGCTTGTGAGTAGTGTGTGTAGCTTGCAGCCCATCCCTACCATGGACATACACAAACCCTAATTTTGAGACTCAGGCAGCTGTTAAACAAAAAAGAAGGCCTAAGTTAGTCTACAATCAATTTGATGAATAAAGTTACTTTATAAGTCTGTGAGTTATCAACTATCTTCTACAACACAAAAAAATGGCTCTTTTTTTTTTTTATAAACTTTTCAAGCTCGTGTATTTCTGATGACAGTCACTTACAGGAATACATGGTGAGGTAACAGCAACTTTGTATAGGATTGAGATAAATTTGGGTCCAAAATAACTGAAGACCTCTTATAGAGGTAGACTTAGGAAATAAGTGTGTGGGAAAATTGGAGTGAGTGAGAAGGCAGCAGGGAAAAGGAAGCCACAGTACAAATTAAAGATTGCAAGTAACAGGGCTGGGCGCCAAGGGCCTCAGAAAAGAAAAGGGAAAAAAAATCCTTGATTAGCTAAACTGTTTGCTTTACTATATAAAAACTGACCTCGTTGAGTAGCCCTGAGCCCTGGCCTCCTGGGAGTCTGAGTACGTGCGGGTGAGCTGCTGCCCTGCTGATGGCAACATAAATGCTTCAGTGGCAATCATTCTGCCCTGTGGATTTCCAGGTGCAAATGCTTCATCTGGCAGGAGCTCTGCCCACATCAAGCTGACAGTGCCTTAACTTTTTATCCAGCCTGGCGAGATATATATATATATTTTCTTTCTTTTCCAAATCACTGCAATAATCTCAGTTCCATTAGCTCTTGTGTGAGGCTATGTGTTGAAGGGAACTGCTGTCTCTCTGAGCAGCTAGAATGTGTAGGCCGAGTGTGACTTTCAAGGGGATAGATGAAGGACAGAGCTGGCG
This sequence comes from Bucco capensis, assembly GCA_013396975.1. NCBI lineage: Eukaryota > Metazoa > Chordata > Aves > Piciformes > Bucconidae > Bucco > Bucco capensis. The sequence continues at coordinate 181,515 of VWZO01001804.1, read as the reverse complement.
AGACAAGCCCATGCCTCCAGCCAAACTCAGACCCCGGTTCCAGCTACAATAGCCAGTGGGGCTCTCCAGCTGCCCACAGCCACAGCTCTGGATACAGAGCACTGTCTGATGTACATTGCCCTCATCTTGAGTCCCTGCTCACCAAAGAATATCCCCTGCCTCAAGGTCTCTGCCCTGCACAGGAGATGCTGTAGCACAGAGATCCTTAGAGAAAACCACCAACCAGACCTGGCACATGCCATCTTAATGCAAATACTCCTTAATGTCAAAATTTGCATTACCTGCTGTTGTTGACACTGATACTGTTGTCTGTCTTCCTCTGATCTATTCACAATGCCATCACCAAGTTGAATCATTGCTACAGAGGGGGAAATTCAAGAGCTACAGAGAATGTGCTTGAGCACCTAACACTTGTGTGAGTATGCTTTTCACACCTGCTAATGGTTTTTGAATGTAAGTTGTTCTGTCCTAGACACACATGAAAGAGAAGGTATCATAGACAGAGGTGCTCCAAGAGCACACACAAGGAGAGTTGTATATAGAAACCTTTTATCAGCAATTTCCTCACTTCTATGTGCAGAATTGTTACTTGCTCTCTAAATGCCCATCTTCCTCCTGTCTGTAACTGCAAAAAGCCATAGGGGAGGTTAGCTCACAAAACTACCTAGTACAATTTAATGAAATAATACAGAGACTTCAAGAGAAGAGCTCTTTTTTAACAGCAGAGGATGGAAGAATTGCAGGGCTTCTTTGTAATGGAACATAATAGAAAAAAAATATCATTTGTAAAAACTTCTAGAAATGAAAACTGTGGTCACATGTGTGTTTAGTTGCAGTTTTTTCTGTAAACCAAAGCTGCTCCTTTATGCAAAGTCATCTGCTGCAGTAGAGGATGCTCTGTCTGGCCTTCAAAATACACAAGGCTGCAGGGTGTGGAAAATGTGCATGCATTAAACTGTTCTTACCTTCCTTGTTTAAGTATATTAAGAAAGATGAAGAAAGTCAGATGGAAGCAGTTTGCAGGGACCTTGAGTGCAAAGTTTCTGGACATGTGAGATTTGCTGTGCTTAAAGGCGTGTTCCAGCATGCTCTCTGAGGAAGGAAACAAAGATTTTAAGCCCAAGAGAAATCAAATCCCTCAAGCAAACTTAACTCAGGAATGTGAGAGCATAATACCAACAGCAGAGGGATGTCACTAAAAAAGAGACAGTATCAACCAGTTTCTGTTCATACTACACTGTTCATCCTAGAATCTCCAAATCCTTCAGAAATGCCAATGAACTCTCAATACACTCCATGGAATGGCTGAGTGCTTCTGTCTGTGTGTTACAGATAAATAAACAAAGGCACAGGAGGCTGTGCAGACATTGTGTAACACAGTGGTGTTAGATTTTGGGTGCAACTACCTCTCACAGTCAAGAGATGCCTGATTTAGACCTCATCTGACAGCTGGTTTCAGTAATATTGCCTGGGCCAGAAGGTGACCCAGGGCTTCTGATCTCGTTGTTTAACTACTAGGTAACACACTCCTTTTAGTCTTTTTTACAGGGTTCAATTGAAGGGGAGAGAAAATCACCAAATTGCCCCAGAATTTGAAACTGTTGGTATATAGTTTAGTTGCTGATGATGACAATGTGAGATGTTCCAGAGTCAGGAGAGCATCAGAGCCAGGAGAGTGAAGGCAGCTGGGAGCTGAATGCAAGGCAACTGTCATGCAACACAACACAGTGCCTAGGACATGGCACTAATGAGTAAAGCACACCCAGAACTCAAACCCATTAGTGCCATCAGATTACTGGTAGCCACTTGTTAACCAGAGAGGAATGGAACATGGGCAGTTTCTAAATGCGAGCAGGCTGCACGCACAGGAACAATGTCCATCACAAGTTTTGTTATTCTACTGGCTTTTTTCAATGTAGCCAACTTCTCTTCCAGCACAGAGTGAAGACATTTGGAATTGCAGTGTGATTAGTGAGGCAAACCCAGGAAAATACTCACACTAAAATAAAAATTTGTCACATAAGTAGAGTGACTGAAACTGGTTCTTTGTAGTGTTTTCTTCTCAAAGTGCTTGAGAAGTTTGTTTACAAATGGATTGCTTCCCTGTGGCTCAAATGCAGCCACCTCTGGGCTGAAATGCAGTTGTCATTGTTGCACATCCAGTGCTTAGGCTGCTTGTGAAACACTTGCTTTATTATGCATCTGGTTTCATCTGGCTGTTCAAAATAAAATGAGAACTGTGCAAACTCTTGTTCAGATTCTCAGGCTGGAAAGGGCAGTTGTTAATGCCAGGGGTCCTAAAGTTGACTTTTCCAAGACATAATTCAGAGAAGTTGTGCTAATATGCAGTTGCAAATAGTTACAACCAACATCACATAAACTGTGTTCAGTGAATCCCAAAGACTGAGCAGTGTTGTTTATGTCTCGGGAACTGGAACATCACAGCCCATAGATTTTGGCGTGGCAGGTCATGTTATTTTGAGGGTTTTTGTGTCTTGACTCTGTCTGATGACACTTTTGAAGATTGCAGGGAACTGAAAGACTGCAAAATGAAGATAATTGTAGCATTTTATCAAACAAAATATCAGTAGTTGACTGACTTGTTTCATGGGTTCTACCTAAAACCAGGTCACAACCTTAAATCATGCTTTTTCTGAGTAGTAACCAATTTGTTTTGGCAGTGTTTGCTACCAACCTGTTGATTAGGAATAAAGGAACTAGAGTAGTAGCTAAATCTATATTTTACTGAAGACATCTTACCCTGATTCCTGCTCCATTGTCAGACCTTGTTTACCTTAGCAGGTACAGGATGTGTAGTAATGATAAGCTTGATATATCCTGCCACCTGTTTAGTTGTACCCCCTTAGAGTAAGCTTACCTCAGGGAAGTAAAAATAGCAATCAAGAGAGGTTGTATGATTTTTCCTAGCTAAGATAGACTATTCATACCTCACCTGAAGTCAGCAACAAGGCTGATAATATTCTCAGTGATAGGCTCATATACTTTGCACTGGATCTTATCCCCATCATAAGCAAAACTTTTAAGCAAATCATCACGTACAAAATGTATCTCTGGACTTTGCATCATTGTGTTTTCATCAAATGCTCTAGGGATTAAGTTTGAACCTGCCAAATACCTCTCAATCTGCAAATCATAAATTCGTAACTGGAAAAAAAATCCTTTTATTCATAAGGAGAGTGGGCTTTGCAAGGCCATTTTGGCAATCACAGTAGGTGGATTATGGTTAGTTTTCTAATACAGGCTTCTCACAAAAAAATAAAAAAAAAAATCAGGATTTTTTTACATCCATGGATAAATGCCAAGTCCTTCCTCTCTGTCTGAATGCACTGACACTCAGCTTTTGTTAGCATTCACTGCACAGAAATTACTAACCTCTTGTTTTGACCATATAGCTGCAAGAGGATTAGGCTAGTTCTTTTCTGGAAACAACTCTGTCTAATGTGTAGTGTTAAGATACCTCAGGGCTGCATCCTCTTTAACAACCTCCTTCAGTCTCTGAATTGTTAAGCTTTGTAGTCCAAGTCTGCTGCCTGCATTTTCATAGCAGTGCCCTGGGGCTGGCAGGTCGTGCAGCCAGGTTACACACACAGGGCTCCCATTCCAGTGAGTCCTTGTGCCCAGCACTTCTGCACTAGCCCAGCTCCTCTGTAACCTTGCTGTGATAATGTCTCTCATTTTGTAGCCGTTCTGAGAAATTCACATTTTTGTCTGCTTAGCCCAGCTTAGGGTTTTTTCAGCCTCCAAAGCCTTTTGCTGTTTTATTCTATTTCTTCTTCTTTTTTTTCTGCTGATCTTAACATCATCTGATCTGTGTAAATGCTGCAAACTTGATACATCATCAAACATCTGCTGTATTTTTGGAGAAATGTCTTGGGTTTGGTGAAGCAATCCAAATCACCAGAAATTGTGATTCTCAATTTGCACAAAATACATGCTCTATTTTTTAAGGGCTTCTGCCAGACCCTGCTGACACATGAAGCATAAGAAAATATTTGGCATAAGCCACTTCCCCAGAGATTTTTCCTTTTGTAGGTAGTGGAAAATGATCCCTCTGTACACATGTATTAAATTCTTTTAGGTCTATTCATAAGCAAAGGTTTCATCTCTTTTTTTAGCATACCCATTCTGATGGTTCCTCTGTGTAGTTTATGGTAATGAATATATACACCTCCTTTTTTAGCCTCTGCTACAGGGCACAGGGAACCATGCCAGTGCTGTAGATTGTGGAGCAGACCTCAAACTCTTTTTCAGTGACTTGATCCCCCAGCTTTCCAATGAGAAGAGCTTCTTGAGAAGGCTTGAAAAATTGCTCCCATNCTGCTGGCCATGCTCCTCTTAATGCATCCTAGGATGCCATTGGCCCTCTTGGCCACAAGGGCACATTGCTGGCTCATGGGCATCCTCCTAGCCACCAGGACTCCTAGATCTTTTTCCCCAGAGCTGTTCTGCAACAGATCAGTTCCCAGTCTGTACTGATCCATGGGGTTGTTCTTTCCCAGATGCAGTACTTTACATTTACTCTTGTTATATTTCATCAAGTTTCTCCCTGCCCATCTCTCTAGCCTGTCCAAGTCACACTGGATGGCAGCACAGCCTTCTGGTGTGCCAGCCATTCCTCCAAGCTTGGGATCATCCACAAACTTGCTGAGGGAACACTCTACCCTTTCATCCAAGGGGTAGAGTTCATCCATATTCTTTCTCTTAGATTATGATTTTTTGTGCTATTGTTTACCTGGCTGACTGAGTTTCTAACCCCCTTTCAGGAATAAACCCACCACTATTAGTCCAGGGTTTTACCTCTTTCCTCTGTGGCATGGTTGGTGCTGGCACTGCTGCTGGCAGCACACAGTCTCCTGTGCCAGCACCCACCTTCAGGCCAGTAAATGTCATGTTTGCTTTATTGAGCACATAGTCTTAGGAGCCCTTCACAGCTGATATACCTCCATTAGCCCAGTGTGCCCCTCCACAAGGCTCAGTACCACCCTCCTTCAGGGTATGCATCTCCTGATGACATCCTCCAAAGGATGGCAGAACCCTGCTTCTTTAGATGCTCTATCCAACTGTAAGCCAAACACCCACCGTTACTGAGAGGGAACTTGGGCTTTCATTGCACTGAGTTACAGGGATGAGGGCCTGCCATGAAGCATGGTTGTTTCCATGATGCATAGTTTCTCTTCCTTTCCAGTTCAGAGGAGTTTCAGATCTTGGTCTATCTGCCATTACCTAGGAAATTCAATGAAGCAGACTTACAAAACAGGCCAAATGCAAACAACATATAAAGCTCCATGGTCCCTTGCTAATGGGACTATGCTGTGTCCAATCTCAACAGCTCACACCTAACAGCCATGTCATTATCAAGTATGGGCACACAACTGCTGTTAAAAAGAGAGACAGTGAGGAAAAATAATCAAAAAAAAAGACAAAATGCAAGAGGCTTAGGAGGCCCCTGGTTTCCTTAATGGAATTAGTCCTTCCTTTATGAATTCCAGGGTTAGATGCTGTAAATGTGATTTGCTTACTCCCTCCCCTCACCAAAGCAGAAAGATCTGCTAGACACATGTTGAGAGCAGAGCGGGGGGAAGATATGACGTGACTCAAGAGCCTGGAAGGCTAAAAGGAGTAGATGGGAGAGAGCTCTGCAGCCCTTGATCTTTGTAAGATTTACTGCCTTTGCCTCTTGCAAAGATCTTTTTTTTTTCCTGGAAAATTGCTAGCTTCTAGCAATTTAAAAAAAAAATTTGGCTGGGGCAGTAAACAAGATCTTTGAAGGGGGAAGGAAGCCAAGAGAAAGTCAGGCCCATTAGTCACGCAGCTGCATTTCCTGTCACAAAGAACCCCAGTTGAGTAATCACTCAAAGTATGCTTGTTATTTTTTCCTATTTTATTTCGACTTTCTGCCTGCCAATATCTACTGTAAGGAAAAATGAAGAAAGAAAAAGAAAATGTCTTTTAGCCTCAGAGGGGAAAACAATGTAGAATCAGACATTGATTTACATTATTTTTCCTTTAATTTTCATAGCCTGAAAACACTTCAGTCATATGAGAGGAATGTTGGTAGTGCAGAGTGGGTCTGAGACAGTGTTTTCAGGCCATTTAATTTCAGCAGCAGTGTGGGTGTCAAAGTTCCTAGACTACACTTCCAGCTGCTACCATTAATTCACTGTACAACCTTGATCGAGTCATGTATTAATTTATCTGTAATTTATTATGAAAAGTAAAGATGATAATAGCATCTACATAATTGTTTTGTCAGGCTTCATTAATGGTGCTTATAAGTAAAGTTAGATCTTCTGTTGAAAGCTTTGTATAAGTATTTGTCTAAAGGAAAATACAGTCAAGACTGGAAAGAAATAAACTTGTAGTTTAAACCAGAGCTTTCTTATGAATAGGCTTTAAAAGATCTTACATAGAAAGAGGTGACAATAGGAGCAAGTCTGTGAAGTACAAGGAGGAAAATGTTGCTGACACACTCTTTTGAGGCACTTAGGGGAATAAACATACAGCAAACCTGTCCTAGGGAGCAACCCCCTTCGTAGTGTTGGAAGAGACTGTGTGACTGATTGACTCTACCATCTCCCTTTTCTAGATCTTAGATTATAAGATGCTAGCTCTGGTTAATCTGGTACCAACTTCAAAAAGAAGCCACAGATACATCATGAAAGTAAAGCTTAAAAACCTCTGGGGTTTTTATTCAGGTTGCTGCAAAGAAAATAAAATACCTCTTTTATCAACAAAAACAACTCCAAAATACAAAGCCCCATCTTTTATTTGCTCAAAAGTAATGAGTATGGTGACCAGGCCACCTATAAAGAATGGCCATAAGCATGCTTCATGGCACATAACAGTTTGCAACTTACATTCCTGACTTGGGTACTTGGCTAGGTGAAAGTGATTGCAAAAGGATTGCAAATCCCTGCTTGGATTGCTGTCTAAGTAGAGGGTGGATGATTGTAGTTTATGCTATGTAATAACATGACTTTACTACACAAAAAATGAAGCTTACATTTGCATGTAAGTGACTGGTAATTCTCAAATTCTCTAATAATTCTCTAATTTGCACATATTTGATACCACAGATGTGCAGTGTTTTCAAACCACAGTTTATGAGCAGATGTGATTTACACAGCAATGTAAATCACAGCTTCCTAAAGCTAGCTAAAGGGTGTAAACTCAGACAAATGTGAGATTTACCCCAATTTGATTTAAGAAAGACTTGGAAAAGCTGTTTATGTGTATTATCAAAAGCAATTCAGAGTGATTGTTTGTGCATATTTACACTGAATGGAAAAGGAAGAATCTTGTGAGTCATGACTCAACTACGAAGAATTCCACTCCAGATTATCTTTATAAATTATGCTCATCCTTCATCTTTCCAAATGGCAGGCAAGGCAAGGCAAGCTGTGCTCCAACACAGGCACACAATTGTGTACTCCCTGATCTGTGCTCAGAGCTAGCACTAGGTCACAGGGGCTGTCTGCTACTCTTACACCAGATGACTTTCATTCCTGTATGTCCCAGTTTACTGGATCTCCACATCATAGCGCATTCTATGCAATAGCAATAGTTTTATAAACCTAAAACTAGTTGTGCTATGATGTGGGTTTATAAAGGTCATTTCCAATTAATACTGATACCTACCCAGGTTTGAAATCATATACTGGCTTGTCTGAATGAATGGAAATGATTTGTTTACAAGAGCAACATAAACTTTGTTCCTTTCCTTTTATGAGTAGCACAGTATGTGAGAATATTTCCTATACTAGTGTTGCAGGGATGTATTGGTACAAGTCACACCATTATCTAATACATCAGACTGTAAAATAAATAATAGCCACCTACGGGGTGAACTATTACCTGACCAGTGTTTGGGTTCTCTATTTACCTACCAGGTTATCCTAGGATCATGTATGGCTCTATAGCCATGGTAGCTATTTATCTCCATTGATGTACCTGTTGTCTCCACACAGGTCTGATGCATATTATTACAATTATCCCTGTGTGGCTGTGCCACTAAAGTCCTAAGATGAATGACTAACTGAGAATAACCTTAGAAGACTGTGACCTCTTGATTCACCTGCTGGCTGTGAAGAATTACTCTCTCCCTCTTGCAAAGATGGGAAGCTGAGTCATAAAGAACAGAAGTTACGTGCCCATAAGGACATAGATACCAACAGAGATTGAATCAGAACTCGTGATGTACAGATCCTCAGTCCCTGGCTGGGTGCATTAAGTTACTCTCTCCTATCTTCAGTAAACTCATCATATTTGGTAAAATAGCTAGCAGTTTTTGCTCTTTGCAGTGCAGTGCTTCTGTGATGTATGTAAAGGGCATTTGCTTATCAGTAATTGCTTATCAAAAAGCTAAATTCATTGGGGAACAGGAACAGTTGCTTAGTACATTGACAACTGAATTTATCAGCCCTTCTACTAAACTGCCACATGGATTTGGGCAATTGTTTCACATCCACATGCTGCCATTTTTCTAATTTAATAAAGGGATAATAACACATTTGGACATCCAGGCACAGAAATCACCATATAGTGCTGCTCCACTTCTGATTTAAGAGAATGGAACGAGAGAAAAAATAGAAGGAACAGGGAAAATGTTTAATATTCCTGTTTAGTTGAATGACTTTTCTACTATGCAACTCAGAATCTCACTCTTGAAACAAGAGTGGCTGGCAAGAACATTTTAGTTTTAAGTTTTCCATCACCAGTGGACATGTTGATGCAGGGACTTTGCAGCTGTGGTTCAAAGGTTCTGCATACCTTGCCAACCAGCACTGGCCAGAGCCTTCCAGGTCTGTCCCAGCTGGTTTTCCTTTCCTCCAAGTACAGTGTGGGACTGTGGAATTGTGCTATATGTAGCAGATATATAACTTCACTTTCAGAGCAAAACTGACTATGAAAGGGTTAACCTGACTAATGGCAACACTTCAGTAAAATTGAGGGAGGTGGAACCTAAGTCCCAAGTCTTAATAAAATGCAGGTGGTTTATTGTTAGGTTAAAAACTCCATCTTAGGACTCCAGCAAGCATTTTCAAACTGGGAAAAAATGTGCTCTTGAATAAGAAACTTGGAAAGGCAACAACAGGCCATGCAAGGCATTTACAGAGAATGCAGCATTCACTGGCTAAGGCCTACAGGGTTCACAGAGGGGAAAACAAAACATAAATATTAGATGAAAGACACCTCTCACAACATGCATCTGGCCTCTGAGATATTACACCTGGGATTAACTTTTGACATTCTCCTTTCCACCACCGTGACTTTGCTCTCTTACTAGCTCCCTACAGAGTATTTAGACTCTCATTTTTCAACCTTTCTGTCTTCTTGTTTCCTAGTCTCTTTGGGGACTCCACAGGGTGACAGGTAGCACGAATGTTGCAGTCACAGTACACAGATAGTTCTGCTATGCTTGCAGCTGCTTTTCTGTCAAGGATAGGGCTTTTTATTTATGTTTTTTAAACAAACAAACAAATAATACCTACTTTAGAACTAGCTAGTAAAAAAGGGTTGTAAAGAAGTCACTAACCAACTGTTTTCTCTTTCACTTCCCCTCCTTATCTCAAGGAAGCAGAAAATCTGGAGGAGCATTTTTCAGTAAATTGCGCTGTTTAGGTCACAGAGTTAAGGGATTGTACTGAACTTTGAGTTTTAGCTTCAAGTTCCTCATTTATTTGGAGAATAAAATTAGTCATGATCTGCTACAGGGAAGTGGAACATGAAGAACCAGAGAAGTCTAAATTTACTTATGGTGGCCCAAGGCCTAACATTACCACATTGTCATCCCCATGGGCATTAATTAGTGTTGCAGAGATGGGCTGGGTGTTTTTGGTACCTGTATAGTGAAAATAGTTAACTAACTGCCATCCATAAAAACTCACTCCCCTGGGAGAAAGTCAAGCATTGACTTCCCTGGCCTTAGCCTTGGTAATAGAAAACAGCTGTCAGTACTAGAGGAGAAGGATAGAAATAGTCCATGGAGTACCAGATAGGATGGGAAGCAAAAGAATAACTTGGGATTTGATGGAAGAGTTTCACAACTGCAATTTAGTAGGAGACAGAGAAGCAACAGTGAAGGTGGTCAATCTGCCAGTTGTTTTATTTAGAAGACTGACAGGTGAGATATAAACAGTACTAAGCAAAAAAGTATAAATGACATGCAGAAAAGTCTAAGACAATGAATTAAACTGATGGAGCTGTTGAGCTTGTAAGCATGAGTACATGCAAGCTCTCATTTTCATGGAGCAGAGCACTCAGGACAGCTTGAGTAAATAATTGAGAAAACAAACAAAACAAAAAAAATCAAAGCTCTCCATAATCAGAGCAGGAAACCCAAAAAGTCCAGGCTATGAGCCTTCTGTGAACCTTTGAACTGCATCCTTGCTGCAGTCACTGTCCTAGGCTATCCAAACTGACACGCTGGAATACAGACATCAGGCAGAGGTGAAGGAGGTGGCTGAAGTGTAGATATAACCTCTTCTTCATGCATCTCTGAGAATAAACCTTCTTGACTCCCAGCCATCATCAAAACCAGGTGCATTTTTAAGAAGCATCTTGTGAAGATGTAGTGGAAATGCAAATGCAGGCTGCAGATTGAAAGAGAAGCAAAGAGTAGAAATCTTCACTACGAGTACCTCAAAAATCCTTGTAAGAATCTTTTTGTTGGCCTGAGTGTGCTCAGGATCAGGCCCTTGAGGAAAGAAGAGGAAAAGTCTCTGTCAGCATTTGTTAACTGCTCCTAATTTTAGATCTTCCCCGCCTTCTCCTTTCCTCCTTCGCTTTGTAGCACTGCTTTTCATCCCACTCCCACTCTCCTTTGCAGCTGCCAGTTCCTGTTACTAGTGTCAACAGTTCTCAATCTTCTCAGACAGCTCTGCTGTCCTCTGTGCCTTGCTACGTGAGGGAAACAACCCATGCTTTCTGTTCCCTCCTGAAAAGTCACTGTGGCTTGTGCTCCAGCAAAGCTAGGTCAGCCCTTGTTCAGTGCAACCCCTGCCCAAATTCAGTGTGTCAGACTGCAAAAACTGCCATGCCTCTGGTCTCAGTGAAGGGAAATGACCAAGATCAAAGTTAGAAGCATGCTTGCTTTATTGTCTCATCAAACTGGCCTTTGATTTTTCTTCCCAGTCTTACAGTTATTCTTATCTTTTCTCTGGGAGTCATTGAGAAGTACTGGATGGATTTGCAGTAAAATATGTACAGCCAGGCCAAAGTGTTTTCTAATTAGCTGGTGTTAAGTTTTGAAATAATAATGATATCAGTCACAGAAAAACTTCAGTGCAAGTACTTTATACTAGTACTATGTATTAGCAATAATCACTAGTGTTAGGTCTTTTGCCATCCTTGCAGATACTGTTAACTTTTCCATATCATACAAGAGAGAAAAAGATTCTTTCTCTAAACAAACTCACTACTTTCTGTGCTGTAAAATTGTGTTATTGTGTTATATTTGTCTTAAAGAACTGACCGATAACCTTTGCATCATGTTTCATATTCCTCAATCTTTGCATGATAGAAGTTCCCTTTCCAAATTTCATTTCCCTTGTGTATATTTAATTTAAATGACTGAAATGAAAACAAAAATCCTTTGCAGCTTTATTCTGTGAATACAGAATGATACAGTTGATTACTTGTAAAAAAAAAAAAACCACAAAAACACCAAAGATCCCCATTTAAAGGAATAATAAATAGGTGACTCATTGTGGAGAGTGTCTCCAAGACTGAGATTCTGTCAATGACAGAGAACAGAAAAGATTCATTTCAGAATATTGAAGCAGATCAAAACCTTTGCTCTTATGGTGCTCTCCCTATAGCATCTCAGAGTGTTTTAAGAAATGGTTTTGGATATTTTAAACTTTATTCTCAAGTTTTTTGTAAGTGGAGTAAAGAATGTCTACCCTATTTTTTTTCCTTCTACCCTAGCCTGAAAAGTTTCAGTGTTACACCTTTCACAGGTGACCTGTAGCTTTTTTAATAGGAGGGAAATGCCTGAAGTGCTAACATGCAGAGCTGCAGGTCCCAATGGCCTTCTTTTTGCAATAGGTTAGAAATGGATTTAAAGGGCAGTGGTGCAGATGCCTCCACCCAAGCCAGGGCTCAGAAGGGATAGGTGCCAGTGAGTACAAAACTGTTTGTTTTCCCTTTCCCTTGCATTACTGTGGGATACTCACAAGCATTTAATTAAAGCTATTGTATGCGTGCTTAACTTGGAGATATCTGTGGTTCCTTGAAACCATTACACAGGAGCACCAAAGAAAATACAAGGGAGTCACTGAAGGAAAATACAAATGAATTAGAAAAGCATAGCAACCAGAGAATACATTTCCCATAATACAACAGTCAAAGGTCATGAGATCACAGATGCTCAGTTGCTCATGCATATCTTCTATTCTCTCCACTTGCATGCTTGCTCCGGAGAGGGCAAAGATTTAATGAGGATGGGGCTAGTTTTAGCAGTTCTCACCCTTCTTCACACCCTACATCTGAAAGAGCATTGAAAGCCTCTTTGAAGTTGGAATAGACACACATTGAACTGTCCCAGTGAACACATACAATCTGGGGCTTTCTCATCAGGTACAAAAATACAAGGTGACTGTTCCCTTTCTGGCATCCCTGGGTGTAGACAAAGCTGTGAAATCAAAGACTTATTGAATTTAGGGGTGGAAAGAAGTTTCTCCATTGCATCTGTCTTTTTCAGCCTGCAGTAGCAGCCCTTCTCAAAGTCTCACAGTTTCTGTTAGTTAATTTTTTCCTAACTCCTTAAGAACAAATCCTGTTCAGACAAAACAGCACGCTATTTACAGGAAGCTTGGCAGGGTCAAAAAGTGACCGTAAAGCCAATCTGTTATTAAAACACATACAGTATCTGCTCTGATGTAGACACTATTAGAACTCAGCAATCTCTGATTTACTATCAAGGCCTTGAAGGTGATTTCAGAGTCAGATTTCTTAAACTTAGTGACATTGTAAATGTTATCACTTGCCATTAGCAGAGCTAACTTAGTTGCTTCAAGTCCCACTTAATCTATCCAGCTCACTACCCACAGCTTCTGACCTACTTAGTCACTTCCTGTCTTTGATTTTCACCTTAAAGCCTCTTTTCTATGGTGGCCTGTGACTGCCTTTTAATCTTAATCAAACTTCCTTGGACTTCCATTACTGTCAAGTACAATTCCTCTCACCATAATACCCACCCTTCTGAGCGCAAGAAAAGTGCTCTACAGCCAGCAGTCTGCTTCTTCTCTTGTGCTCTGAGTTCGTCTTTGCTTTGTTTTTCTTCCTGTATGAGTCAGTCCTTCCCTCTCTCTGAGACATCATGCTGCACTGTCTGTCAGTGGCTGAGAAGCTGCTGTGCATGCCTTTACTGCAGAGATGTGGTATTATTGCGTGTGCCCACCTACCATGTGCAGATTTGGAAAAAGCTGAACACGAAGAAATTGAGTTGGCCACAGGCTGCTGCAGAAAGTTCAGCTAGTTTAATATGTTTTTGCCTCTGACCAGAAATGATGACCTACTCTGTTCCCTTATGCTTTTCTTAAGAGCCACTTACGCAAAACACAGCTGTTTAGGCTACCCTCCCAAACCTAGAATCTCCCTTGCTACTTCAGGGCACCTGTTAACTGTATAGGTGCTGTAAGGTGGATACCAGCTTAAGGGCTTTCCCTGTTCTCATTGTTTCCCTCATGCTACAGCTACATGCCTTTAAAACAGACTTCTTCAGCCAGTTTCATTGTATGACCAGAATCCAATTCAAAGATGTTAATCCAGTACCGTGGTGACTTTTGCCTGCGCAGGGGCACTCCTGAGCTAGTGAGGTCTGGTTTTTTTCAAGCTTCTTTCACCAGCACAGAGAACTTCAAAGATGTGGCCCTGTGCTCTTTGAATGTCAGACACAAAATATTTGATGGCAATGGCAGCTGCGTGTAGCACGTCAGAGAGATTTCTTCAGTCTCTCCTTACACAAATGCACTCTCCCAGCTCTTTTTTCAATATACTTAGTTCTCCTTTTCCCTCTTCCTCCTACTTCGGTGTTCATCAGCGCTCGTACTCTCTCGGGGTTTGTTGTTGTTGTTAACATATGGAGGTTATATGATCCATCACTGAGTACAGCCTTGTCCTCTTGATAAGCAGAAAATACCATACATTTTGGAAGGAGGAATTAGCTACAGGCCATTCTCGTTAAGCCTCTCCTTCAACTTATCTCAGCTCGAATTGTATTTTTGAACTGCAGTCACTATGCTGCATTGTACGTTGAAAACAACCACTTGAGTCCTTTCCAGCTAGGCTTTGAGTGGCTCTGATACTAGGCATGGAGGAGAGATAAGCAGCACATTGAAGTTGTAGTATCACTGTAGCTGAGGGCAAGGAGTGAATGGAAACATAGCCTCCCTCTGGCACTGCCTGGCTCAGGATGAGGGGAGAGGAACGAGCTCAGCAGCTTGGGTTCACACGCGCGAAGGGAGCCAGCGGCCTCTCAGCTGATGACAGATTAGACTCAGGGCCTGGTTAGTGGGAAGGCTGTGATTAGACCTCAGCAGCATCTGTCTCTAGCACTAAAAGAATTACTGCTGCGGGCTGTGATTTTCTCAGCAAACTGTAATTATACCAGGAACCTCATTCCTGCCATTTTTCTCAACAACTTAAGTGCAAAAAAATGTAGCTGAGAGTGCAGGGAAGCAGAAACAGAGAAGGGAGCAGGAAAGAGACACCTGTTTATTTTTGTTCACCTCATTCCAATTGTCTTCTCTCAGTTTCTTAGATTCATATGAATCACAGACTATTTTTTCCCAAAGGTCAGTGCCAAGTTTCAACTCCCTGAAGCTGTCCTGCCATCCATCTGAAGTTGATAGGACACATCCTCTCCATGCACTTATGACCCATGGCATCTTAGATGAGTGTAGTGATGCTTGCAAACAGTGCCACATCAACCTCTGCCCTGGCAGTGTCCCCTCTCTCCTCCCATGGGAGCAGTGTTGCAGAACCCTAGACTGGGATCTTGGGACACCACTGGGAAGGTATGGCCTGGGATACTGGAGATTGGGCAGGGTGGGTTTGAACCTTGGTCCCAAAGGCCCTGTCTAGACTAGGATTTAAGAGCTTTAACTCAAAAAGTGTTAGGTTGTACGTAACTCTGTTTTAAAGGATGTAGAAAAGGCAGCATATGCTTGAATTCCAAATAACACCTGGTTAAGTTTTGCCAAAATAACAATGTCAAAAAAGAACAAGATTTCTTTGCAGGGTTTCTCCTGTTTGTGCAGTTGTAGCTCCACAGAATCCCCTTTGCCATTAGTGTTTTCTTTGCTCACGATATAAGAAGAAACAGATTTCTTTTTTCAACTTAAATCTAGTAAATAAGAATAGAGT
The DNA here is from genome assembly GCA_013396975.1 of Bucco capensis. Classification (NCBI taxonomy): domain Eukaryota; kingdom Metazoa; phylum Chordata; class Aves; order Piciformes; family Bucconidae; genus Bucco; species Bucco capensis. The sequence goes on along the minus strand of VWZO01001804.1, from coordinate 166,125 downwards.
TCGCTAGCTTAGCTTTACCATGTAATATTTAAAATGTAGACAAGGTCAAAATGATTCAAACCAATCTATATGCTCCTTTCTTAACTTTCCTCAGGGCTTGAAATGTGACTGTTTAGTATACTTGGAAGGCAAGAGTGTCTTGTCTATGTTGCACAATTTTACATCAACACTATACTCATATAAAAGAAAGCAAAATTGTTCCTTACCAGCATGTCTGCCCTCCATCCCACAGCATGTCTGGCAACAAAGCCAGGGATGAGAGTGTGGCAGCAGGAACTCGACCCTTGGGACAGAAAGAACTGAGAGGCAGTGTGTTGGCAAGCAGATTCTTGTCTCCAGAGCCAAGTCTCTGCAGATACTGGTGGGAAAGACACACATCTGGAGTTGCCTGGAATTGGCACAAATTGCTGTGGACAAAGAGGAGAGAAAGGAAGAGTTAGAAGGAAAGTGGAAAGAACACTTCTTAGACATTTCGCTTTCTTTTCCATCTGCTTCTGTGATGTTGCTGTGAGCTATTAAACAGCTGCAGAGCTCTGCCCCAGAAGGGACTGTGCTTCAGTAAAGATGGAGAATGATTCCTACAGCTAAGTGCTTTGGGAGCCCCCTAGAATGATGAGGGGATAGGAATACCGTTTCTCTGATTGACTATTAAGCTAAGTACACTTGGGACTGCAGCACCTGGGGCTGTAGCCAGAGACAGTGTTCTTCCTCCTCAGACCCAAAGCCCCTGGCAGGCAGCAGGTACTGCTGGGTGCTTCTGAAGGTCAAAGAAAACATACCCCCCGTGATGAGCAAGAATGGAGAACTAACAACAACAGATGAGGAGAAGGCTGAGGTTCTCAACAACTTTTTTTCTTCCGTCTTCACTGGTAACCTCTCTCCCAACACCTCCCAAGTTAAAAACCCACAAGATGGGGACCAGGACAGTGAAGTCCCTCCCACTGTATGTGAAAATCAGGTTCATAACCTCCTGAGGAACCTGACCATACATAAGTCTATGGGACCTGATGAGATGCACCCCAGAGTCCTAAAAGAATTGGCTGATGTAGTCACCAAGCCACTCTCAATAATATTTGAGAAGTCCTGGCAGTCAGATGAAGTCCCTAGTGACTGGAAGAAGGGACATGTTACACCACTTGTCAAAAAGGGTGTAAAGGAGGACCCTGGGAACTACTGACCTGTTAGCCTCACCTCTGTGCCTTGGAAAATCATGGAGCAGATTCCCTAGAAGGTCTGATAAGACACATGGAGGAGAGGAAGATGATCAGAGACAGTCAGCATGGCTTCACTAAGGGCAAATCCTGTCTGACAAACCTAGTGGCTTTCTACGATAGTGTGACTACCTCAGTGGACAAGG